>QTSX02004971.1:1200000-1646388 GCA_014839935.2 Entomophthora muscae
CGTTCTTGGCACAGTATGCCTTCATGACATGCCCAACAAGTTCAGGGACGCCATCTGTGAAGAGACATTTGGGTTGCCCAAAACAAGCCACAATTTTCTTGCCAATAAAGCAGGTGATTGTGGTGGTGGTGTGGTTGGTTGAGCCCAAGCCACTGGCCAGCAAGTGAAGTAGTTGATAGCAGTGATAATGTACTTCTTTCCCAGTCTGTCCTTAGGGAGTGGTCCCACAATGTTGAGGGCCCACTGCTTGAATGGTTCCATGGCCTTGATGGGCAGGACAGACTTGGGGGTTGCAGGTTTGGATGTGTTCTTTTTTCACAACACACACATTTTGAGAAGGACCAAGATGTCTTGACGCATGTGCGGCCACCAAATATTCTGTTTCATAATCTTGAAGAGGTTGCACCCTCTGATGTGACCCAGGGTTTGGTGGTAGTGCAATATTGTGTCCCCTCATTGTGTGGTGGGAATGTAAGGCGTCTTCTCACCTGTCTCTGCCTGGCAACAGATGTTACCAGCATTGGTGGTGAATTGACTTTTGTTGTCCTTCAGCTTGGGTATGATGACCGAGTTAAGGCCCTTGTAGCGAGTTGCCTCAGGGCAGAGGTATAACATGGGCCAATCTGGGTCCAAGCCATCATCTCCAGTGATGGACATTACGTAGAGTTGTGAAAGGGTGTCAGCTGTTACAAGCTCCTTTCCAGGCTTGTACTTGATGCACAACTGGTAAGGGGATAGATGCTCAACCCATCCTGCTTGGCAGCGTGTTAAGTGGGACTGCGTGTTGAAGTACTGGAGCAATCTGTGGTCCGTAAGAATGCAGGGTGGGAAGGTAGCACCTTCCAGGTAACAGTGCCACTTCTCAACGCAGTGTACAATGGCTGCCAATTCTTTATCATGAATGGGGTAACATTGTTCCGAGTCAGTAAGCTTCCTGGACTTGTATGCCACCAGGAGGAAGACGCCATTGTCAGTTTCTACCCTTAGCACGCCCCCTATGGCCCTATCAGAGGCATTGGTCTTGAGTTTGTACTGTCGGTTTCAATTGGGGAACTGCAGTACTGGTGCTGTTATGAGCCTTTGCTTCAATGTCTCAAAGGCGCAATCTCTGGCAGGGGTCCAATGGAAGCGCTGTTTGGTATTGAGGAGCTCAGTAAGAGGTGCAATTAGTTCCCCACAATTGGGAATGAACTTGTGTACATAGGCAACCATGCCTAGGAATTTCTGCACCTGGCCCACATCAGTTGGGGGCAGCATGCTGATGATTGCCTTGATTTTGGCAGGTTTGGGCTTTATCCCTTGGGCAGAGATGGTATGCCCAAGGAATAACAGCTCCAACTTGAGAAACTTGCATTTGGAGGGTTTAGCTTTTAGCTGGTTTTTCCAAAGAGTGTCAAGGACAGCACAGAGGTGTTAAGGTGTGTGATTTGATCCTGACTGAAGACAATAATGTTGTAAAGGTACACAACCACACACTTTCCAATCAGTTTCTCAAAGGCTTTGTTCATCAACATGGTAAAGGTGGAGGGAGCGTTGGTCATTCCAAAGTTCATGGCACGACACTCAAACAACCTGTAGCGCGTATAGAAGGCAGTTTTTGCCTTGTCCCCTGGTGCAATGTGGACCTGATTGTATCCTGCAGTGAGATCAATCTTGATAAAGACCTTTGCACCTGCAAGTGTATCAAACAGGTTGTCAATCAGCGGCAGGGGGTACTTGTTCTTAACTGTCACTTCATTTAGGGCGCATTAGTCTGTGACCAGGCAAAGGGACCTGTCCTTCTTAGCTACAAAGAAGACTGCTGCTCTGTATGGAGAGAGTGAGGGGCAAATGAAGCCCTTATCAAGCGCATCCACAAGGTGCTGGCAAAGGGTTACATCTTCCTTTGGTGTAAGACAATATAATGGTTGTGCTTTAGGTAACAACCCTTGAAGTTTTACAGCGTGCTAGATCTCCTGGGGAGGAGGTAGTTGTTCAAGTGTCTCACTGAATACATGCTTGTACTCCTTTAGGAGTGCAGCAAGCGCTGGTGGAGGTGAGGAGGTCAAGGGAGGGACCGCAGATAGTTCAGCGCAGATAAATTTGACTGAGCATTGGTTGAAGTCTAGTTTCCCCCCTTGAAATTGTACAAGCCTGTCTCTGTTATTCTGACAAACACAGTATTGTGGATTAACTTGCTCATTTCTACAGGGTAGATCTGGAATCCCATCCCATTTCTATTGAGGGTGATGACAAAAGTATCCCAATTGATGTAGGGACGGTTGTGCCAAAGCCAGTTGAGTCCAGCAATCACTTTATGGCTGAGCCCTGCCATGATGGGCCCAGAGAGCTTAACCTGGACGTTCCCCATTCTCACAGAGAAGAGTACCGTCTTGTGGGTGATGGCAACTCTGCGGGAGTCAGCTACTTGTACTGCTTTGAACCTGCTGGGCACTTGGTCTAATTGCTGAGAGTTGGCAAACGCCTGGTCCACCATAGTGTGGTTGGCCCCGGTATCTACCAGTAATTTTTGGGTGTTCCCACAGAAACTGAAGGGATAGAACAAGTGTGTTACTTTATTTGAGGAGTGGCTTGCTTGCAATACAGGTCTGTCACTGTGAACCTGAAAGACGTCCAGGGTTTTGACCTTGAGAATATTGTAGTCATAGGGATTTTTTGCGAGCAGGGCTTGAGAGGATGGGTCAGGTGGGGTTGCAAGGCCTCTTGTTGCTACAGCCCCCAGGCTTTTCCCTGATCCTTGATCTGCGCTAGCTGAAGCTCCCCCTTGCAGGGGCGTTTAGTCCCATTATCCTGCTGACGGGGCTGGTGGCGGCCTAATTGATTGTAGCCATTGCCAGGTGTGGTACGTGGTTGGTATGGGGTGTCACTGGTATGGCAGAAGCCCATTGAGGCCTGGTTGTTAGCCTCCACAATGGCCTTATAGCAGTTGTCAAAGGAGGTGCAGCAACCTACAGGGACCCACTTACATATATGGGGTTTTAACCCATTGACAATGAGAGTGAGTAGCATTGTATTTCCATTGGTCACAGCTTTGGGGGCAACAGCAAGAGCTTGCTACCAGGCAGCAAGGTACTCAGGAACAGACCCAGTTTGTTTGATTTCTAGGAGAGGAGTCCCTACAACAATGGGGGAGAAGGTTTTACTATAGCGGGACTTGGCGGCGTCTCAGAATGCCGCCCAGGTAACGTTGAGTTCCTGGCTGGCCCAGTTAGTGAACCACACAGCAGCGGGCCCCATGAGGCAGCCAGACGCAGTGGCAATCCACATGGGCTCAGGAACCTGACAGATGCAAAGGCAGGTTTTAGTAGATTGGAGCCAACTGACAATGTTGGCCCCCTCTACGCCACCAGCAAAGGATTCTAGCTGAAGGTTGAGCATGCACTGGGACAGATCTGACTGGGGCAGGGTGACGCTGGCGTCATGCTGCCCAAGGCAGAGCCCATTGTACATGCTGGTGAGAACTAGCTGATCTTGATAGATAATGTACCCGTTGGGGATGTCCCCCTTGGGGATTGGCAGGAAGTTCTCTTGTTGGGGAGTAGCCATACGGCCCGTACTCTGTCCTTTCTTGGGGGGATTTTGTTTTAGGTAGGTTGTAAACCTACCGCTGCTACTACTGTTGCAACTGAACCAATGAGGATTCAGTATTTGGAATTGGGGAAGACAACAGTCCAATAGAAAGGACAGAATAATAAGAACAAGGTATTGTTTTATTGTAGAATATAGTGGTTAATATACTATATGGGGAAAGCCACAAGGCCACAAGGGGGTGGCATGGTGGGGAGTTCCATGTAAGGTTTGGAGCCAAGGAATAACTTGTGCGGGGATCAGCAAGTCAAATTGGTAGCGCTCCTAATTAGGATGAAGTACCTGCCATTTGATATTGCCATCAGATTAATCCATAACGTTAGACACGTCAAGGGGCAACTTGTTGAGCGCCCCCTGTGTATTGTAAGATAGGTTAGCAGGCAAGGCTGGAAACTTGGTTGCAAAAATTGTTCAATTGCGCAACTGGGCGCTCAATTGCTTGCAGGTTCTATAAATAGCTGTGGCACCTTGGCATGCTGCAGCTCAAGCAACGTTCCTGTTATGCTGACCAATAACTATCAATCCCTAAGCTCTAGTACACAATTCCCAGAAAAAATTACCAGTTTGACTGAAAATGATGCTACCAGATTCCTGGTGGCACAAAAGGCTGCATTTTCACCAGTAAGTATAATTAGTGAGGAGGAGAAGTCCTTCTCACTGTTAAAATCACAAAATAAACAACTTATATGCCCTGGACCCATTATTTTCTTGCAGGAATTATCTATTTTGCTCTAATATAATTATTATGTTTGCATCTATTTGTTAATCCACTACACATTATAAACACATCTATCTATTCACACCTGGTTCAGCTCCCATCTCTTTGGTCAAACCGTCTAAAGCTCTTGACTTGGAGTTCTTCCACCCCTGCTACCTGTATCTCCCTTCTAGCCACCCAAGAGCGACTGTCCTGCCTATCATGAAGGAGATTCCTACTACTCCTCCTCCACCCAATGTGACTCCTGCTCAGGATTTCAATAAGTTGGGGTTTGTCTATATCACAGTATTGGGGCTGGCCAACCAGGTTGTGCTACATACTGGGAGTTGGTTTCCCTTAGCTACTTCAGTAAACTACCTAGTCAGAACAGCGCCAATTGTGTACATGGCTTTCCAGGCCTGGCCTGCCTCCCCTGTGGGAGTTCAGCCAAACTCTGGTATGGGCCATGACAGGCAAATAGTATAGGATTTCTAGAGGGTAATTGGATCATGGTGATTGAGTCCATCTCTTGGTCCCTATACAAGTCTTGCAAAGTGGGGGCGGCTTGCCTAAGCACTCCCCTGAGCTTTTCCCTTCTTGGTGGTGTTACCAGTGCCCATTTGATTTACTTTAGCGGTACAATTTCCACTTCAAGGATGGGAGTTGTTGGCTTGGTTTTTCTGAATGTTAGGTTGAGGGTCTTTCCTTGCTGTGGGACTGTCTTTTATTTGTTTATTACTTGTAGGTTGTCAGATTTTTGTGCATCTTTCTTTCCTTCCAAGAATACATCTTGGAGATTCTTGCAGCAACTCATGTCAAACTGACATCTAATGTGTGTGGAAAGACCATTGTAGAAGTCCAACTGTGGTCCAGCTTTGTCAAATTTAATGGTGTTGGGAGCTCAGTCACATAGGTCTTCATACACTGCAATGTACTCCTCAATTGTTCCAGTCATTTTGAAAGTTCTGAGTTCTGTCATAATTACTACATCAGAATCTTTCATGGCAACCCTTTTGAGGAAGGCGTCTTTGATCATATCCCAGTCTTCACTGTGATCAGGATGTTGTTTGAACCATTTGCTTACAAAGCGTGAGGTGGTCCCTGTGACACAGAGGGATATCTCACTGGCCCAGAGTCTGCAGGGGTAGCCCATGTAAAGTTACGCCTCCCCCTTGGGCTTCTATTTAAATCTTCACCAACTGCTTAGGGATCTATGTTAGATTACGCCTGGATATTTATCCAAAGATTTACCAAAAAAAACCAAGAAAGATCCTCACACTATTATTTGCTGAATTAGTTTGAATATTCCCCCAACTAACCCATCCAAGAGAAACCTCTGGTTAAATATCATGTGAAAGAGCAGCTGGGAGCAGTGGTAATTATATCCAAGACAGATTCCTCAATGTTAGTTGAGTCAGTTTTACTTTGATTTTATCTATTTTGAATTTTTCCAGATTTTCCTGCCTCAATAAATGCATTCATATTCCCTCATATCATTGTTCAATTAGTTTTGATACGCAACTTCCCACCAAAATTCCATCCTCTCCCTTTAAATGAATTCAAGAGTTGTAAAAGACCTTGCTTCATCATTCTCTACTCTAATAAAGTTCAAAATTTGTTAGTCTAATTTGGTCATTTGGTTTTTCTGCTGCTTTTGGTGTTCAGTTGATTCCTGACCCCCTTTGGCCTCTCTGGAATTGTTGGTGACAACCTTTTTTTTGTTGCTGAAACCACAATTTTATTGTGGTTGAGAGCTTGGTTTTATTTCCCCTAACCTGCTCCCCAATTCTCACAGCCCACTTGTGTAAACTTGCTTTGAGTGCTTTGAATCCAGAGTTTGGTGTTCTCCCAACATAATCCTGAAAACGTCACAATCTCTGCTGAGTGTAGACATTGAAACACAATGTTGGGTATCTCAGTTGTCTGCAAGGTTGGAGTCAGTGGCAGGTTTAGGAGTTTACAGGTGTTGAGGAGGGACAAGGACGTTGTTGAAGACAACAAAACCTGTAGGGACGTCCTGTCCTTCTTTGTAGTTTCTCCAACTTGTGGGAAGTGCCATTTTCTGGATTCTTTTCTTTAGAGAAATTTTTCTTAAATTTATGTAGGTGTGGATAACCTACCTGTGCTACCACTGTCAAGTATATACTTCTGGGAAGTATAATAAACAAGATAAAGGGGGAAATCAATAAGAGAATGATACTTTATTGGATATGAATATAGGATAATATATAGTATCATGGAAAGCCACATACTGTCCATGTACGTTATGGGAGTCATGGGGCTTACTCAAGTAATGTTCCTCTTAAGTCACAAGGCTTGTTCAAGTTGTGTTCTGCTTAGGATCCTGAATGTTTGATTCCTGTGATAGTGTCAGGAAGCCAGGCATAGTTAGAGGCATTGGTTGACTCAGGACAGAGTACGGCCAGGCCAGTGGGTAATGCCCACCATAGGATGGATGCTAACTTGATAATATAGGATATGGATCCCCCAAGCAAAGACCAGGGGCCGCAGTTAGGCACCATAGAGTCCACCAATCCTGTCAAGGTAATGTATAGTACTCCAATCAGTTGAGTGGATGTGGTCTCAGCAGTAGGGGTGGGTTCCATTGGGCAGTTGGGTAGTAGGGTTAAGGGCAGAGCCATGGGAACAAAGTACGCAGGCAGATAATTCTACTTGTCTTTGAACAATAAGGGCGGCACCTTAATCCTCTTTCTGTTGTGTCCTATGTATTTGGTTCCTCTAGTCCTTGCCAAGGGATCAGCAATGAGGATGGTCTCCAAGCCGTACTTCAAGTAGGCGGGGCTGGGCGGGTATTCAGTAAAAGGCACAGGTCTAAAGGGGGCTCCAGGGGGGCAGTATAGTGCCTAAGGAGGGTTGGCAGGTTGGTCTCTGGAGGGGGTGTTTGACTGATTGTCTACTTGACCAGAGTTAAGATGGAAGATCATTAAGACTAGACAAGGTAAGATTTGTTTGAACCAAAGGTTCATAAAACTTTATTATCAAAAATGTAATGGGGTCATCCCCATACCGCCAGGGTTTGTATACCAGGTGGTTTTTCTTCTTCGCTTTTTGTGGACTTCAGGTCTGGGGACAGTTCACTGGCAGGACATGGGCCTTGGCCTCTGGTTTCCTGGGCGGCAGATCCTAGTTGTGCTTGCTCTGATGAACAGAAGTGGCAATACTTCCTTCTGCCGCTACTATTCACCACATCACCTGAGCAATCAAATTATATTATCCATTCTGGACTGGAAACTGACATTACCTGGTGATCATTGGCAGGACTGACAGGAGGCCTTTTTATAACCTCCTTTAGGCAAGCTACAGCTTCAGCATAGGTCTGGGTCTTTGGTGGCACGCGGTTAATAGCAATCTGATGTCTATTTGGGGAATTGTCTTTAAGAGTCTGGCAGGTCTCAGAGTAATTTGACAACTTGGGTCTATAACTTAACAACTTGGCAGGTTTCTGTCCATTTTTTGTGACTCAAGTATCCTTTGAAGAGTTGGGGTTTGATTCTGGGGTTTCTAATGTTGATTTCAAACCTCCAGTCTTGACACTTGGCAGGTTGGCAGTTTCCTGTTCCCCCTGGTTGGGGCAAGATATCTCTGGCAGTCCAGGGTTTGGCCCAACTGGCAGTCTGGCTGGCTCCTGTCTACCCTGGTCATAACAAGGCTTTTTCTGAGACCCAGGGTTTGATTCCTAAGTTTTCAATACAAGTATTGAAATTTCATTCATGACAGATAGATAGCTGAATGATAGTAGTGCCACTGGCTTAATGATTAGTCGGGGAATTGTTCAGCAAGTCACTTGGGGAATTAATTTCCCAAGAGGGAGTAATCAAAGATGTTGCAACAATATTTTTATATTTATATTTTAACTTTTTTATTTATTACATAATATAATGTCTGCTACAACATGTTGTTTCATGAATATATACATTTCTGACTATAGTCACAATGGGCTTAAATATATTTAATTGACAGCTAATTTCTTCTTCCTTTAGATAAATGCTTTTATCTATGTTACCATTATATCAATATAGTTAGTGAAGATTTTTAAATTAAAGTCAATAAATAATGCATCTAAAATTAAAAAAAATTGATTGAAGTTGTATTAACACCTTTTATTTTATTGGTTAGGAAGCAAGGGCTCTTGGGACAACAGAACCAGGGTGTGTGTAGAAAACTGTTGTGTTCTGAGGCACAGCACAGACACACAACGGGAAATCCTAACCTTAGAATTGGATTTGTACTAAGTCTCAGTTAGAATGGAAGGGAAGTCTATGCAATTACCTTATGGCCCTGAATGAATAACATCTGCTAGACGTGGCTAGAGAGGCGCCAAAGTACGTGGAGACACAAAGACAAAAATGTGAATAGAACTTAAATTTTATTGGGTAAAAAGATTGGGAATTTATACTGTGTAGTTTACCACAAAACAGTACATAGACAGTAGGATCACTTGTCACAAGCATGAGTGGGGCAAGTAAGTTGCGCAGAATCAGGAAACCAAACAATTTTATTTCCCAGTTTGGATACAGACTCATTTCAAGAGGTAAAAGCAAAAGAGAGAGATTCATTCTCAAGATAACCCATCAAAGGCAAAATCAAAACATGGTGAATGGCGGCATTCACAGCATTGCCCCCTTCTAGATTGGCCTTAGGGGGGTAGTACTTGGGGAGGAACTTGGCATGCACTCAGGCAAACAGACAACCACTAGAGAGGAGTTTCACAGTGTACTCTGACCCTTTTTTGAAGGTTACTTCCAAAGGCCCAACCCACAATGTGTCAATCTTGTGAGCGCGTCCTCCTACTCTATGCTGATAGTAGAGAACGTGGTCCCCAATGTTGAATTCAGGCAAGGGAGATTGTCCATAATTGTCATGAGAGAGCTCAAGCATCTTGGTCTTATATGCATAAGTGTATGCAGTAGCCTGTATATCAATGATGCAGTTGACTAGATCTTTGATATAGTCATCAGGGTTCATAGCCTTATCAGAGGAGAGTGGGGGGCCAGGAGCAACAGAGTAGTGGCTTCACAACCATACATCATAGCAAAAGGGGAATACCTGGTGACACAATGTTTTCTATGGCAATAGGCAAAAAGTGCAGCGGGTAAGTATATATCCCAGTTTGCAACATCAGAGTAAGTGAGTTCCCGCATGATAGAAATCAAAGTTGAGTTTGAGCGCTCAACTTCCCAATTAGTGGAAGGATTATAGGGGGCAGAGAAGGACTGTTGAGACCCCAAAGCTTCAACCACAGAGTTTACCAACCTGGCATTAAAGTTAGTCCCATTGTCAGACAACAATACTTGAGGGCAACCATGGCAGAAGAATACATCTTGCAGCAGAAAGGCAGTGGTTATCTTGGCAGTGATGTCTTTAATAGGACAAGCTTCTACCCACTTGCTAAAATAATCAACAGCAATTAGGATAAAGCGCCAACCAGAGAAGGAGTGAGGGAGAGGCCCAACAGGGTCAATACTGACAGTGTGAAATGCGTGTTGAGAGGGGACTGGCTTGAACTCATGCACAGTGGCTTTAGGTTGTTAGAGTTGGCAATCATAGCAACTAGCAATAACATCTTGAATCAGCAGGCAAAGATTTTCTCATAAGTAATTCTTCTGGATCCAGGTATGAGTCTTGGCAACGCCTCCGTGGCCTGTCCCCTTATGAGCTTTAAGCACCACCAAAAGGCAAAGACTAGGCCTTACATAAGGCAAGTAGTGGTCTTGTACTTTCTTGAAAAGCTGATTGTCACAAATGAGGGTGTCTTCAGATAACTTCTAAAGGGCGACTCAAACTTCTTCTGTCTCATTTTCCCATGAAGAAGGATATCCAATTAGTTTGTACAACCTGTCAGCCTCAGCAAAGTTTAGAGCAAGGATGGGCATTCTGGACAGTCCATCAGCATTCTGGTGTTGAATCCCAGGGTGGTGCAGCACAGTGAAGTTGTACTCTTGCAGGTGGAGAGCTCATCTAGCTAGTTGTCCTTCTGGTTCCTTGAGTTGCTGTAGCCATTTGAGCAAAGTGTGGTCAGTAACCACAGTGAAATGGGTGCCATACACATAATAGCAGAACTTCTTGACGGTATGCAGCACAGCAAGGCACTCTTTCTCAATCACACTTTAATTTCTCTCATGCTTATTCAGGACACGGGAGGTATAAGCTACAGGGTGATCCACACCTTCATCATCCAATTGAGCCAAGATGGCTCCAACGGCCAGGTCACTAGCATCAGTATATAGGATGAATTCCTTATTGTAGTCAGGATATACTAGAATGGGAGCCTCTTTGAGTTTTTGCTTGAGGGTCTCAAAGGCTTGTTGTTGGCTGGCGGTCCATTCAAAAGGGACATTATGCAGCAGCTGGACCAAGGGCTTGCTAGTGTCAGAAAAATCAGGTATGAATTTTCTGTAGTATCACATCATACCCAGAAAGACTTGGACCTCTTGCAAGTTGGTGGGCGGAAGTATTTTGTCAATGGCCTCAAATTTCTTAGTCATGGGGTTAATTCCTGTCTGAGTCATCTCATGTCCCAAGAATTCAAGGTGTTCCTTGAAGAAGGCACACTTAGATGGCTTTAACTTAAGTCCAGCTTTACAAATCTTTATAAACACTTCCTTAAGATGGGCCAGGTGGTTGGCAAAGGTAGAACTGAAGACATTTATATCATCTAAGTACACTAGAGCACATGAGAGCTTCAAATCACAGAGGATGGAGTACATGGCTTGTAGGAAAGTAGCTGGAGCATTGCAGAGTCCTTGCGGCATTTGTGTAGGCTCAAACAATCCTTCAGAAGTGATGAGTGCAGCCTTCTGTCTATCCTTGGGAGAGAGATCAACTTGCTAGTAGCCAGAGGCTAGGTCCATGGCAGAGAAGAACTTGGAGCCCCCAAGGTGGCAGAGAGAATCATCAATGCGTGGTAAGGGGTAGGAATCCCTTTTGGTCAAGGAAACCAGGTGTCAGTAGTCCATCACAATACAATGACCTCCATCCTTCTTTTTTAGTATGAGCAAGGGGGAGGCCCATGGACTTTGGGAAGGAGAAAGCAGTCCAGCGTCTAAAGGTTGTTTGAGCTCTTTAGACACCTGAGAATCCTCTACTCAACTGCAGCAGTAGGGTTTAACGTGAAAGGGGGGAGCATCACCAGTATCAATCTGGTGCGTGACTCCTTTGGCTAAACCATAATCTGTTCTATCCTTAGCAAAGATATCCAAAAACTGATCCAGTAGGTCAAGCACCTCTTTCTGTTGAACCAGAGATAGCTGCAGGAAGTTTTGAGCCATGAACAGCAATAGGACCTGTGGCTCATCTTCAGGTAAGTTGAAGTCCTGGAAGGTACCAAAGGGATGCAGAAATAGAATATCAGGAGCATTCAGCAAATTTACATGGCCAACAACCTGCCCTCTAGACACATGTATGGGGAGAGTAGTCAAGTTGGCAACCAGCAGTTGAACAAGGTCTTTATGAGAGACATCCAAGATTCCTGGACAGAGATAGGGTTTGTTGTGTCCTAGCAAGGGAGGAGAGTACAACTCTAGGAATGTACACTTGAGCAGCTCATACAATATTTGGGAGTCTAAGATAGCCTGAGACCCAGGGGGAATAGTCACATCAGAAGTGGCCAAGAGAGGGATCCCTTCAGACACAGGACAAGCCATAGGAGGGCACTTCATGTTGAAGGAATGGGTACAGTATTTTAAAGTGAAAACACCAGTGGGATATTCCAAGGCATATGTCTTAAGGCGCTTTTTGGGAACTTTGACTGGCTCTTCAAAGATCAGATGGACCTTGTACCCTAAGATAGAGAGGTAGCTGTCCTTTAAGTTGATGATCCCATTATATTCCCTAATGAATTGAGTACCAACTAGAAGGTTGTAGCTCTCATTCTCCAAGACAACAGCAGGTGCAGCCAAGAGTAGTTTTCCAAAACACATGGGAAGAGCAGAATAAGCTCCTATAGTGTGAGTAATGAACAGCCCAGCTATGCCATACAACTGGTGACAGTTAAGGTTGAGGGCAAGTTTGAGCTTCTTGACAAGCTTCAAGGAGACAACATTAACAGGAGACCTGTCAGAATTGACAATTCTTCCTCTCTAGAAACCTGGGCCCAGGAGCAGGAATCGAACCCCAAACCTGGATTCCTTTGGGCCGCTGGGCCTGTGGACTGCGGGACCGCCTGCCCACATTTTTCTGGGATTGAGCCCCCACAAGCTGACACCAAGTGTATTGACCCATGCGGTAAAATGAGACAAACAAAAGAAATCATTGCACCAAATGGCAGATTAATCACAGCACCTAATGGAGGCACTGATTTAGCAACTAGTAGCTTCTCAAACTCAAAGTCTATACCAGCAACCAATCAAGAGCCAACTCAGGAAAGAGCACAGGCTTGCAGCCCAGTCCCATGACCTCAACACTAAAGCAAGATAATCAGGCATCCAAATCAAAATTCTTGACCAATGAAAGAACCCCCAGGCTGAGTGCCGTTTTGCCGCCTTTGGACCCAAGCACCCAGTTCCCCCAGCCTGGCCTTCCCAATGCCCTGATGAACCCCCCATGGAAAATGTTAAGTTTGGAGGGGGTACTATATAGACCCCAGGACCCTGCGCTCCAAACTTATTGTCATTTTTAAACAAAGGTTATGTTAATTTGGCTCATACAGCTATTGCCTTATTTTGTATTTGCTGTCTACCAATTCAGTTCAAGATCTCCTGGCCTGCCTGCCCCACTGCCCGCTGTTTTCTGTCTTCCTGGTGTACCCTTTGAACCTGTCCACTTTACCAACTACCCTCTGAAGTCTGAATACAAGGAATACACCCCGTAAAAGATACTTGAACTTGATCCCCTGGCCCACATACAATCTGCAGTTAGATACAACCAACAAGGCCTGTGGATATTTTCAACACCCAAGTTGTTCAGAGCAAAATTCAATTATCTCCCTGCTTACAACCTGTCCATGGAACCACCTGTGACCCCAAAACCCATTCCTGCTTCTGCACCCAACCTCCCAACCAATCATACTGGCAAGCTGTTTGGGATTGTGTACATCACCCTCACAGGGGTAATTGACACTATAATCCTGGCTGCTGGCCCATGGTCTTGGGTGGGGAAGTCTTCCTCCTACCTTTTGAAGTTAGCTCCCCTCTTATGGTGGGCATTGCCCTCAAAAAAACCCAGCCCAAGTTATCCTTGAAAACAATGGGCTGGCTGCCCAAGACTGGATCCCTGACATTATGGCAATCTTTATTAAACCTGGTACCCTGAGCCCCAAGATGTTGTTATTTCTTGGGGCATCTTGTAAGCTTTTGCTATTGATAATCACTTATTACAACTATAAGATGACCACAAACCTGATCTCTTCCATGTAGAAGAATACAAACCTGAATGACCCAAAGAGAACCAATGCCAATACTGCTGATGCCAACAAAGCTCCGTCCTCCCAAGTGCAAAATGTGATTGTGAACCAATCCCTCAAAAAAGTGGAGATGCCTCAGATGGGGAAGCTCACACTTGATGAAGCTAGATGTGCCATGCCATTTTTTGGCCTGCATTTCCTTACCAATGCCCCCTCTTATGCCAGTGACACCAAGAAGATCCTTGGGGTTGCTTCAATACTATCAGGAGACGCCTTGGACTGGTTTGGCAAGGCCACAGCTGAGGACGTAGAATTCTGCTTAGACTACGCCAAGTTTGAGGCTGAGTTAATGGCCACAGGTGAAGATTGTAACACTAGATACTACGCCCTGAACTCCCTGCTATAAATTCAACAAGGTCCCTGGCCCATCCAAGCATATATTGACAAATTCCTCAAACTGAAAACCCGCATCCAACTCAAGGACAAACTGGCAGCCATTATCTTCCAAAAGGGCGTCAACTTAGCAATGAAGGACCTGTTGAAGCACCATCTGCCCACCCTCAGCCTAGACAAGCTAATTCCCCTGTGCAAGGGTCTTAGCATGAACCAAGAGAACGCTGGCTCCTCTCAGGCCCGCCAACCCCAAACACTGACCCCAACAGAACAGGGATAACCCCTGAAGAGCTCCAATAACACTACCGTGAAGGACTCTGCTTCCACTGCCACAAAGCGGGCCACTTGACCAGAGCCTGCCCTAAGAAGAACACTGCCCCAATCTCACTGGCGCAAATAAATACTTCTTCCCATTCTTATAAGTTCATTCAAGTGACCATAGATGTAGCGGGGAACAAGCGCAAGATTGAAGCCTTTATTGATACAGGGGCGGACAAAAGTTTTATTGACACCAGCCTAGCAGAAGAATTAGGCTTGACAGCCTCCGAGTGAAGTCTACAAGTAATCATGGGAAACAGCTCTTTGGACACTGACTATGAGTGTGAACAAGAACTTCTTTTGACAATTGGACATAAAGTGTACCCGTTGTCCCTGATTCTCTTGCCAGGACTACCCCACCCCCTTATACTGGGTGACTCCTGGTCCAACAAACATGGCCTGATCCTGAACTACCGCGAGCAAAATGCCATGTTGGGCCAACCAGAATCCTGTGACACTGTTCCTTTTTGCATGAGCCATGATCAACCCCCTACCAACAAACTCTGTGTTATGAAGATAGAACCTAGCATTGGAATACTGCCCACCCCCTACAGAGATGGAACCATGTGTTTAGTGAAGAAGCAGCCACAAAACTACCCAGCCATTCAATCTATGACCACGCCATAGACCTACTACCAGGGACTCAATTGCACCACGGCCCCATCTACAGCTGTAATCACCGCAAGCAAGTGGCCTTGAAAGCATACCTTGAGGATATGACAAAAAAGGGTTTTATCTGAGTGTCAAAAGCCCCCTGCTTGTCACCCATGCTGTTTGTAGGTGAAAAAAGATGGTGGGATGTGTCCATGTGTAAACTACCAGAAGCTGAATGACATTAAAGTTAAGAACCACTATCCCATCCCCAATGCTGACAACCTCTGTGATGTACTGACTGGAGCCCAGGTGTACTCGAAAATTGGCCTCCAAGATGTGTTCAACCAAATCCAAATCAAGGATGGAGACAAGTACAAGACGGCCTTCAAACCCCAATATGGGATGTACAAGTACCTAGTAATGCCATTTGGCCTGTGAAACTCCCCCAGCACTTTCCAAAGGATGATCAATACCGTCCTAGGGGAATACCTTGACCAATTTTGTGTTTCATACTTGTACAACATCCTAATCTACAGCAAGTCACACAAAGAGCACCTCCAACACCTGGACCTGATACTGAAAAACCCACCTAAGCCAACCTACACGCCAAACTTAAGAAATGTGAATTCTTTCAGACTGAAGTTGAATCCCTGGGATACATAGTGAAGACTGGCAGCTTTGCCATGGCACAAGACAAAGTATAAGCAATAACATCTTGGCTGGTGCCCAAAAGCAGAAAGGATGTGAGAAGTTTCTTGGGCCTGGCAAATTATTGCAGGGATTTCATCCAAAAAAATTCTCACATTACCCTCCCCCTGACCCGCCTTTGCTCTGACAAGGTCACCTTTGCCTGGACTCCAGAATGTACCACCGCTTTTGAAACCTTAAACTTACCTTCACATCTGCCCCCGTTCTGGCCATGCCAGATCCCTCCAAACCTTTTGTTCTGGAAACCAACGTGTCAGACTTTGCGGTGGGTGGGGTCCTTCTTCAGGAAGGAGGGAATAGTATGCTACATCCTGAAGCATATTAATCCAAAAAGATGCTACCTGCAAAAGTAAACCACCCAATATATGACAAGGAGATGCTAGCCACAATGAAGACCCTGAAACATTGGCGCTAATACCTATGTGGCGCTGAATACCCAGTAAAGGTCCTGACAGACCACAAGAACTTGGTCTACTTCTTCAAACCATGCCAGCTTAACCAACAACAAGAAAGATAAGCCTTAGAACTGGATGACTACACTCTGACCATAGACTACAAGCCAGGAAAGGTTAACGTGGTACCTGACACCCTAAGTAGAAGAACTGACCTGGTGCCTACCCACCTAGAAACCTGCGGCCACAACACCCAAATCCTCTTGGACACAGCAAGACTAGGCATTCACCTGGGATTGATGAAAATCAGAGCCAGCAAACCAGAAGTACTAAGGGCCCAAGCACTAGATGATTTCACCAAGACCTTGACCTCTGAACTCTCCAAATCCTTGGATAGCGCCCACTACCAAAAAGACTACTCATTGAAGGGAACTACACTAATGCTCCACAACAAATCTTTGTACCAGAAGGGAAAATCAGAACCAACTTTTTGAGAGACTATCACCATTTTGAGATGACTGGACACCCAGGTAGGCTCAAGACCCTCCAGAGCATCAGAAGGAACTTTGCTTGGCCAAAAATGGACCAAGACGTAAGCGCATACCTGAAGGGGTGTGAGACCTGTGGGCAGACCAAAACTTGCAGAAACAACTCTGAAGGACTTCTAAGACCCTTGGATATACCCTATGGACCTTTGAGATCTGTCTCCATGGACTACATTGTGGAACTGCCGCCATCCCTCTTGTACAATGCAATCCTGGTCATGGTAGACCGCTTCACCAAAATGGCATACTTTGTACCAACCACCACCAATTGTACGGCAGCATAAACAGCCCAACACTTCCACAACTGTATCCTCACGCAACACAGAGCACCTGAGGAAATTATCACAGACAGAGGACCCCAATTCATGTCAAACTACTGGACACAGGTGATAAAAGACCTAAGAATCAAGCAATGTGTATCTACCTCCTACCACCCACAGACAGATGGCCAAACTGAACAAGTATGATAAAGAGCACCTTTTGGGGAAGCTTCAAATATAGAATTAGGAAGAGAAGAAGTATATTTTATTGGATGATACTTTAGACTTATATAGCTTTAGCTGTGGCTGGGGTTTTAGTTGGATCAAACCCAGGGGCTGATCATGTGCTGGATGGGTTCAAGTTGCTGGATACCTGGACAGTCATGTGATATTGGTTTGTTACCATTTCTGATATGTCAAATGGTATATTGGAAAGGCACCAAATCAGGCAATGACTGGATGTTAGGTGTGATGGCAATAGCCAGAATACTTGTACATCCAGACCCTCAACACACCCCCTCCCTTAAGGGGTTACTCAGGTACATCAGGAGGGGGCTTTGTCTTGACAGCTGCTGCCTGATGTTCTTGGAGTTGTTTACTAGTGGGCACCAACTGGGTCAAGTGTTCTCCTTTGCTAGGGTGGAGGCAAGATCTGTGATACTTTTTGGTGATGGGCTCTTTGGCACCCTGGAACTTAACCAGGTAGGTGTTCCTGTCTGGTTGGTATCTGATGATTCTTCCTGGTCCTCTGTGTACTGAGTCTAGCTTCTTTCTGTTCCCAGCTAGGACTCAGACAGGGGAGTTGATGGGGAGTGGGTCCTCTGTTGAGGTTACCTTTTGGGTTTTGAGTCTCTTTGTTTCTGCCAGTTTGGCTTTGAGGTGTATGTGTTGTAGAGCTGGTTTCTGTTCTACTGTGGGAGGTTTTCCCGGGGGGATCTTCACATATGGTTGATTATTGCAGGTGACTATTTCTGGCTTGTACCTGTATGTTAGTTCAAACAGTGAGTAGCCTGTCCCTTGATTGGTACAAGCCTGGGATACTAGTAATGCATGTTTCACATAGAGTGGCCATGTGTCTTTGGCTTTGCCATCCATTATTTTCTCCAGGGTTCTGATAAGGCTGCTGTTCAGGCATTTAACTCTGCTGTTGGCCTGTGGCCTGTAGGGCAAGGTTGTGGAGTGTTTGATGTTCTTTGTTTTTAGATTGTTGTTTACTATGTGGCCTGTTGGCTCTTTTTCTTCATCTGTTATGATGTAGTCTGGAGTGCTATAGTCTGCTATGATTGCTTTATTGATGAATTGATTTATTGTTTCTGCCATGTGATCTTTTGTTGCCCAGCAGATAGGCCAACGTGTGGCAAAGTTGATGGCCACAATTAGGAAACGCTGATTTGTTTTGGTTTCTGGGAAGGGTCTCACTACTTCCAGTCCCCAAACCTTAAATGGTTTGGGGTCAGGTACTGGGTTGACTATTAGCTGTGGCGCCTTGGTGCTAGTATATTTTTCACACACTGTGCACTTCTTTAGAACATCAAATATGTCTTGCTTCAGGTTGGGCCACCATACTATCTCTTTTAATGTGAGATATAAGTTGTTAGCCTTTGTGTGCCCTAGAAGACGGTGGTGTCTTAGTATGGTGTAGACTCTTTGTGCAAGTGGAATGTATGGAATGTGTTTATCCTTGATGATTTGGTATACCGTGCCATTTGATACGTGGAAATTTTTTTCATTCCTTACTAGCGTATCATGGGTTAGTTGGTGTGTGGAGGGATCCTTTCCTTTTGTCTTGTACTCAGTGTTGTATAGGTTGGGCCAGTCAGGGTCCAGGTGGTCAGGGTTATCCTCTCTTGGCTGGCATAGCCTAGAGAGAGCATCATCCGTGACCAGCTCTGCCCCTTTTTGTATTGGATGTCCAGGTTAAGCTGTTTCAGCAAGGACATCCATTTGGCTTGGCGCTGCGCAAGTGTGTTCTGAGTTTTGAAATAGATTAAGAATTTGTGATTAGTTAGCACTCAGACGTTTAAGTATCCTTCAAGATAACATCTCCATTTCTTGCATGTGTGATATATTGCTAGCAATTCTTTATTGTGTATTGGGTACCTTTGCTCAGTGTTTGTTAGTTTTCTGCTTTTGTAGCATACTGGCAGGAAATCTTTCTACCCTGGCTGGCGGATGCGTAGGACTGTGCCAATAGCGGTGTCACTAGTGTCTGACTCAAGCTTGTAGCACCTGTTGTTATTATGGTATTTCAAGATTGGTGCTTTGATCAAAGCTTGTTTTAATAGCTGGAAATTCTTGTTGCATTCTGAAGTCCAGATGAATTTATTTTTGGCATTACCTTTGATCAGGTCATTGATTGGTGCAGTGAGCTTTCTGCAGTCTTTGATGTATTTCCTTAGGTAAGCTACCATACCGAGAAAGCATCTTACTTGTTTCACAGAGGTGGGGTGTTGCAGGTTATTTATGGCTTTTATTTTATCTGGGTCTGCTTTGATGCCACTGTCAGAGACAATGTGGCCCAAGAACAGGAGTTCCTTTTCCATAAATTGACACTTACTTGGTTTTGCATAAAGTTTGTGCTTTGCAAGTCAATCAAGTATCTTGCAAACATGTGTGAGGTGTTCCTCTTTTGCTTTTGAAAATATGATGATGTTGTCAAGGTAACATAATGTGTTCAAGAGTCCGTTTAGTGCCTGGTTCATCATGGTGACAAATGTTGCTGGGGTGTTTGCCATCCCAAAATTCATTACTTTACATTCAAACAACCCAAATTGTGTGCAGAACGCGGTCTTTGGTATGTCTTTCTCTTTAACTTCAACTTGGTTATAACCAGATGTGAGGTCAATTTTTGAGAAAATTTTTGCTCTGGAGAGCCTTGCAAATAGGTCTTCTATGAGGGGAAGTGGGTATTTATTTTTTACTGTACTTGCGTTTAGTGCTCTGTAGTCAGTAACTAAGCAAAGAGATCCTTCTTTCTTCTTTATGAAGAAAACCGCTGCCCCCCACAGGGATTCAGACGGACAAATGAATCCTTTGGCTATATTGTCCTTGATGTGGGCTTTAAGTGTTTGGGTCTCCATGGGAGAGAGTCTGTAGAGGGGTGCAGGTTTTGGCATGGCTTTGCATAAGTTGATGCCATGTTTGACCTCTTGTTTGGGGGGTAACTCTGTGAGTTCTTTCTTGAATACATGAGTGTATTCATTTAGGAGTGCCACAAGTTCTGGGCATTGGATCTTTTGAATTTGTATATTATTAAATTTTGAGTACCTCATTATGTGGAGGGTACTGTCTTAAGTTAGATGTTCAGAGTCATCTTGATTTATGACTTTGACAAATACTGTTTCTCTTAGAATGAGGTTGTTGGGTTCTTTGAGGATGTTGAAATTGACTCCATTGTGTTTTATTGTCATGGTTTTTGTTTTCCAGCATATGCTGGGATTTACTCTGTGAACTAGTCCATGCCTGCTACAATGTTGTAGTTTTTGTTTTCATTATAAGTCCTTTGATGGAGGTTTATATGCCTTGTAAGTCAATTCTGAAGGGAGTTGTTTTGCCTTCAAGTAGAACCTTTGATTTGTCTGCCATTCTGGCGTATTTGAAGTTGGATTTGACAACTGGTATTTTGTACTTGGTTGCAAAAGGTTTGCTAACCATAGTGTGTTGTGCACCAGAGTCAAATAAAATTTTATGTGTATGAGATTTGTAAGTGCATGGGTAGACAAGAAGTTGTGAGTGATCTTTAATTTTTATGTTCATAAAAATGGGGGATTGCGGGACATGTGAGATGCAAGCAGCAAAGTTTGTGCAATGGTACAGTTTCTTGTCAAGTTGGGGGGGAGACAGGGGCACTTAATCCTGTTTCCCCTCCTCTTTTCCCTGTTCCTCTTTTTTGAGACCTTTGAGGTCAGAGAATGTGGGGTCAGATTCATAGTGGGTTGCTACTTCAGTTTGTTAACTTTGACAGTGTCTGTAAAGTTCCGTAGCCCACCTTTGTCCCTGGATTGAGATGTATTTCCCAGACCATCAAAAAAAGTGGCCCGCGTGCAGGCAAAACCCCTCCAAAACCTGGAGGACTTGGCCCACACAGTGGATGAACACTTTGTGTTGGCCTTCCCGGCCAAAGTTCTCATTTCTCCTTTGGAGTCCCCTCCAACTGCGGAGGAGACATTAATTCAGCTAGATTGCTTGTTATCCTGGTGTTGCCCAGTCCTGAAACAACTAGCAGACCAACAGAAAGATGCAGGCCGCATGGAGCCTGAAAGGCCTAACCTGCAGCCCAGGGAAATTGGGTATCAAATCCCGCAATCAGTGGTGTCCCAGGTAGCCAATTCCTCTGGCCCAGAAGTCCCTCAGCCCAAAATAATTGGGTTCTGGAGCTCTCTGGTGGAGACGCCAGAGGAAGGCATTAGGGAAAATGTGCACCCTGAGTCCTTGGAAGGCTTTTAGCCAATTGAGGGACTGAGTCTTACATCCGGGCCTGCAGCCCCTATTTTTCTTGGTCTCAAAACAGGAGAAGATTGGCCAGTAGTCTTTAATAGGCTCCCCTTTAGATTGCACTCCAATAGCCCCTCTCATAACCCCCCAGTCCTATCACCCCCCTCTGAATAAAATGGAAGCATGGGCCATCAGGTCACTTGCTTACCAATTCCAATTGTTGGATAAACTCCTGACTTTGCAAATCCTTTTGTAGTTTTGAAGTTTTTTAAATAATAAAGGTAATTGTCTCAACTCCCGCTGTTGTCCCTGCCTCCTGTTTTCCCTGGCCTGCCTGCCCAACTGCCCGCCTGCCTGTTGTTTTTTTGGGAGTTGTTCCAAGAATATTAATTCAGATCATTCCCTGATATTTACCTGTGCACTTGGTCTGTCTGCCCAGAAGTTTTAGCTAAAAAGGGCACCCCGCTGAAATCATGTTGTCTCCTTGGTACAAGATGGCTATGTGGATACTGGTGCCTATTTCTCTATTGTTCTGGTCCTCCAACCCTGTCTTTTGGAGCAAACTTTTCTTGATTTCTTGATCTTCTGAGTTTATTCCTGGTCTGTTTGTAAATGTAATTGGAAATCTCACCCAGGTTCCCACCAACTCAGTATCCTATGGTTTGTTCCCTTGGTTGTCTTCTTATCTTGAAGAACTGTTGCCCCCTTTAGAATTTGGTACCACTGAAACCCCTTCTTCCGACTTGGACAATCCTTCCCCCTCAGCAGTTTCAGCTTCCGTCCTACCCTCCTTGCATTAAATCCCTGAGTCAGATGCAGAGGTCCCTCCCACTTGGGATTGCTCTCAGTGGTTGCTTACTGGAGCCTTGGTCATGGCTTTGGATGCCTACTTCCCTCCCCTTTCACATCTGGTCTCCTTTGGGAGGTCCCTTCAAGTGGCTATCCCAGCCTTGCACTGGATGGCATCATGGTGGTTGGTCCCACCAGGATGGGATCCAGATTTTGTTAGTCTAGCCCCCCTCTCTTACATAATTGGTAAGCCAATTAATTTAGCTTTTGAAGCCTTTTGCAACTGGTTGCGCTCCCTTGTGCTTGCTCTGATTTGTGCCAGCGTGGGTTCCCTGATCTCTGGGGCCCTTACTGTCCTGGCCACTGTGTTCCTTCTGTCCACCTTGAAGAAATGGGCCTCAAAACGCGCTAGGAGTGCATCCAAAGCTTCATCTGTTGCCTCTGTCATCAATGTAACGTTGATGAGTCCATGCACCTCCCCACTCACAGCAGCCGTCAAGGAAAAATTCCTTGACGCTTTGGGTGAGCTCCAGCTGAGACTGTCAGCAGATCTTCCCCCCTCAGATATTCTAATTGCAGATGCTCAACGCTCAGTTGCTCTCCTGGACGCCTTAGATGAAGATGTGTGTCTTTGGGTAAGAATCCTCTTACACCAGAGTCAGGAAGTTGGGGATTCCTCCTCCCTTCTTACTTTGGTGGCTGCAGCAGTAGCAGCCCCGGGATCCAAGTCTACCACTATCTTTAAGATGCTTTAATCAAAAGGGTTGGCACCAGACCTGGCATCTCACATTGAGGCTTTTGCTGTGAAAGCAGCTTCCTTTGGTCTCCCTGTAGAGGTATCAGTTGCTATGTTCTGCCACTCATTGGATCCTGCTTCATCCTCAAAAGGGGCTTGGGATCTGGCTCCTGGCTCATTGGAAAAAGCATTTGGTCTTGCTTGCTGCCTGAGCAACCTCCCTGCCTACACCCCCAAGCAAGGCATCATGGCCTCCTTTTCTGTGGTCAAGAATCCCCCTGCCAAAGCCCCTCAGAAACTGCCCAAGCCCCAGGCTGGGATAAGTGTCTTGTGTCCTAATTGGCCCACCACTTCTGGGTCAGTCTCTGAATTTGAAGCATCTGCCAACATCCCTGATGTCACCTCAGGAGAGCCTTCTGGCTCTATCTTGAGTATGCAGAATAAATAGGATTTGTCATATTTCCTTTTAAATGCAACTTTCTATACGCACACCAGAAAGGCCAATGTCAGGAACCCATCTGCTTGGAAACATACCACCCAAAAGTTGTATGACCGCAGATGGATTCAACCCTGTGATTAAAGAACCAATTGGAATGGAGACCATCCCCATATAGAACAATTCTCCAATAAGACAGTATTGACCCAATAGGGGATTGAACCTCCCCAACATTAAGTAAGCTCCCAGATAACTTAGAAGGAAAACAGAAGCCAAGGGATGAAATAAGGAAGGAGTGGGCAGACTGGCCCCCATGACCTGTGGTTCCTCTGTGATGGGGGGATTCTGTGACAATGGAGTGGCAGTGTACCATACGCCTGGTACCACTTGGCGCCACAATTTGTCCAGGTAATTGGGAGGAGGTGAACCAGAATCTGCTCTGGTTCCAAAAGATATGCTTGCTGTAAGGGACTGGACAAGAAGCAACCAAACCAACCATTTATACCCAAATGGTCTCCATTGGGATGACTTGGGTAGCATCATGGTGCTTGATTTCAGGAATAGAGAGCAGGCAAAAGAATAAATCAAGTAGGTAAGGAAATTGACTTTATTGATTGAACAAGTAAAAGATAATAATTTACTATCATTATATAGCATGAATAATAAATGATAGTCTGGAGATAAAAATAAAGGATATTAATCACTTGGAGATGAATTTGGAGAAATTTGGAGAAAACTGGAGATCTTAAGCAGTTGAAGATTAAGCTAGAATTATTTGCATTTTTGATCAAATTAAACTGACCTCAAACACATTAAAACATTAAATGCTTAATAAATTTGCCTTTCAGGCAGGAAAACACAGGAGAACCCCAATTATTCCCCAGTGTTAACTGGGGAAGGAGCACAAGGACCAACAACAGAAACAGAAGCCAACAGTGAAGTCTGAGCGAGAGCAAGGTTGAAATGGTTTTCAGCATCATCAAAACCATTAAAAGAATCTAATGAAAGAATTGGCGTAACTTCTGATTGGCTAGAACTAAGTTCAAAAGGTAACAAACCACTCTCTATTATATTATTAATCAATCTCTTAGGTGAAAAAGCGCCTAGAAGAGACCAAGACCCAGGTTCAAATCCTGTTGCTGTTTCTACTGGTTCCAGAAGCCTTTTGGAACCGTCAAATTCAGGTAAAAGTGAGCAGTTACTACCCACTAACCTGATTATTTTAGGTGACCCAATTAACCCCAAAGAAGGAAGTTTTTTTTCCACTGTACCAAGTAATGAATTATTGTCAGGATTTTCCAAAGGAGCATTCCTGACAGCCAAAGTCACTGTACTAATAGACACTGATGCAGCAGGTAACTTCATGAACTGCACCTTAGCAAGATCTATGGACCTCACCTGCCTTGGCCCCAAAGAATTGTTGGGTGCAAGTAAGGTACCAGTTACGGCATATCCTATTTCTAAACCCCTTAGTTACTGTACTGATAGCCATGTATTTGTTAGCAGATTCTTGGCTGTGGATGATCTACTATTTCCTGTCATCCTTGGAGTGGGTTGGTGGTGCCAGCATCAGGTTCACATTGACAGACCTGCAAATGAGCTCCACTTCTCCTTAGACAATTCTGCTGGTGTTCTGTCCTTGCTAAAACCTGGAGTAGAGCCCCTTAAGAGTTGCTTGTCCTTAAAAGCTTCTCCAGAGGTACCTTCCCCAGTGTTAATCCCAGGGATCCTGGCACCGTACCAAGATGCTCTCAATCTGTCCCTTGCTACTGCACTCCCCCAACACACTCATCATGATGTGACCTTTTGTACTACTGTAGACCTGGTGAAGATTGATGCGCCCATGTACCCACTCAGTGAGCGTGAGGACAAAGCATTAGGTTCTGGCTAGACAACATGCTGATCAAAGGGTGGATAGTAAAGAAGCCTTCATCTGTGAGTTCACCAGTAGTGTTTTCAAAAAATCAGACAGAACCCTGCATCCTTGTGTGGATTACACTCTCTTGAACAATGTGACTGTTCCAAATTGTTATACCCTCCCTCTAGAAGCCTCTATTGCCCAATCCATTGCCAAGTCTAGGGTTTTTTCCAAGTCAGATCTTGTCAACGCCTTCATCAGGTTTGGGTGGCAGAAAAAGATGAGTGGCTTACAGCTATCAAAACATGATGTGGTTGCTTCCAATTCAAAGTAATGCCATTTGGGTTGAAAAACGCGCCCACCATCTTCCAGCAGGTCATCAAGGAAGCTTTGGGAGACTTGCACTTCTCTTGTGCAGTTGCATATATTGATGATATTCTGATTTATTCACCAAATGCCAAGACACATGCCTGAGATCTGATTGCTGTGGTGAATGCTATCTAAAAAGCAAACCTGTTCATCAAACCCAGCAAGTGTGAGTTTTTGAAATCAGAAGTCACTTTCCTGGGGAATTTGGTTCTAAAAGATGGTCATGCAGTGTCTCCTGATAAGGCCCTTGCTTTACGTGAATGGGCCACCCCACAGAACCAGAAAGAGTTACAATGCTTCTTGGGTACTTTCATATTCCTCAAGAAGTTCTCGCCTGCTATCTTGGAACTGGTAGCCCCTCTTCACCCCTTGGCTGGTAAAAATGCACCTTTTATCTGGACACCCCAGTGCCAGCAGGCGTTTGAGGCTGTCAAAAGGGTTTCTGTGTCTACACCAGTTCTTTGCCATGCTGACACATCCAAGCCATTTATTGTGGCTTGTGATGCTTCTAATGTGGCCATTGGGGAAGTTCTCCTTCAGGACCATGATGGGCATGAACTCCCAGTTGCATACAATTCTCAGAAGTTTGCATCCAATGAGCAATCCTGGGCCATCTTTGACAAAAAAACTCCAAGCTGTGGTGGACTCTATTACCCATTGGCGTCACCATCTCCAAGGAGCTAACCACAAGTTTGTAGTACGTACAGATCACAAGGCATTATGTTATTTCCAAAAACCCCAGAAGTTGCTCCCTTGTCAGGCTAGGGTTATGCAGACCCTCTCCACTTATAAGTTCAAGTATGAGTTTGTCTCAGGTTCTCCCAACATTCTCCCCAATCTGCTCAGCTGTAACCCATCAATGTTCCCATCCAATGCTTAGGACAATCCCCAGATCACTCTCATTCCCACATTTTCAGTTCTGTTGCCCACACCGGGACTTCTGGCCCTATTGGTTCTGGTTCTGGAGTTCCCATTAGTCTTGCCGGGGTCTCTCCTTCATGATGTTTTATCCACCTAGTATACATTGCCAGATGGTTAGGTGATACTGTCTAAACTTTCCCCAGAACACCCATTATTGGGCCCTTGTGTTCTAAAGGAAAGGATAGTTTACCAAAACAACCAGGTATGGGTTCCTAAATCCTTGAGGGAACGTATCCTGACAGAACATCACAACCCACTGCTGTTTGAACACCCTGGTTCATCTAAGTTGTTGAACTTGGTCTGAAGCACCTACAGCTGGCCAGGAATCACCAAAGAGATTACACCTTGGATCAAGAAATGTGTAACCTGTGCCTGTTCCAAGCCGGATTGCTCAGGAAATAACAGCCTTCTACACCCCCTGCAACAATCACAAGGTCTGTGGTCCTCCATTTCAGTAGACTTTGTGGTAGAATTGCCTCCATCAAATTGTTATGATTCCATCATGGTTGTGGTAGATTGCTTTACCAAGTATGCTGTGTTCATTCCTTGTCTCACTACTCTTAACTCCCTGGGGATGGCTGATTTGTTTGTGAAGCACATCTTTACCAACTTTGGGTTGCCTCAGGAGAAAATTAGTGACAGAGGTCCCCAGTTCACTGTAGGTTCTGGGAGGACTTACTGCATATACTGAACATCAAACCATGCCACTCAACAGCATATCACCCACAATCAGATGGACAGACAGAAAGAGTTAACCAGACCATGGAGCAGCACTTAAGATGCTATGCAAATATGACAATGGACTCTTGGTCAGACAATTTACCTCTTGCACAGTTTACATATAACAACTCAGTACACTTCTCAACATGTACCTCCCCCTTTCAGGCAACCCTTGGATTCTCCCCATCCCTTGTTATTGGTCCCACCTTGCAGGCTCATGTTCCAGCTGCGGCAGACATGGCTGAACACCTCAAGGCCACTCACATCAGGGTACAGAACTCCTTGTCCAAATCCATACAAGCTTAAAAAAAGGCGTCTGATAAGAATAGGCATCCTGCCCCAAACTACCCTGAAGGATCACTTGTTATGCTAGATGCTACCAACATTTGGATGAAAGTTCTGTCCTGCAAGTTTTCTCCAAAACAGTTAGGTCCATTCAAGGTATTGGAAGACAAGGGCAATGGGGCATATGTGCTGGATCTCCCACCCTCATACCGCATTCATACTACATTCAATGCATGTTGCTTATCCCCCTTTGAAGGACCGCTACCCTCCAATGCAGGGCCTACAGAGGTTGAGGGAATTCCTGAATATGAGGTAGAGGAAATAATAGCCTCCTGTAGAGTGAGGAATTCTATCCAGTACTGTGTATCATGAAAGGGATAACCAGCGTACGGCAATAGCTGGATAAGCTCCAAAGATTGTGCAAATTTTCAAGAGCTGGTATTTGAGTTTCACCGTAAGAATCCTGAATCCCTAGGTCCACCCCATGGTCTATTGGCATTAAAGATTCCTAAGGCCCACAAAAACTTCTCCCTGGATGACCAAACCCAAGGAGGCATCCACCCCCAACAAGAAGGAAAGGATAATGTAAAGTTCTGTGGCCCACCTTTGGCCCTGGATTGAGATGTATTTCCCAGACCATCAAAAAAAGTGGCCCCTGTGCAGGCAAAACCCCTCCAAAACCTGGAGGACTTGGCCCACACAGTGGATGAATGCTTTGTGTTGGACTTTCTGGCCAAAGTTCTCATTTCTCCTTTGGAGTCCCCTCCAACTGCGGAGGAGACATTAATTCAGCTAGATTGCTTGTTATCCTGGTGTTGCCCAGTCCTGAAACAACTAGCAGACCAACAGAAAAATGCAGGCTGCATGGAGCCTGAAAGGCCTAACCTGCAGCCCGGGGAAATTGGGTATCGAATCCCACAATCAGTGGTGTCCCAGGTAGCCAATTCCTCCGGCCCAGAAGTCCCTCAGCCCAAAATAATTGGGTTCTGGAGCTCTCCGGTGGAGACGCCAGAGGAAGGCATTAGGGGAAATGTGCACCCTGAGTCCTCGGAAGGCTTTTAGCCAATTGAGGGACTGAGTCTTACATCCAGGCCTGCAGCACCTATTTTTTGGTCTCAAAACAGGAGAAGATTAGCCAGTAGTCTTTAATAGGCTCCCCTTTAGATTGTACTCTAATAGCCCCTCTCATAACCCCCCAGTCCTATCACCCCCCCCTCTGAATAAAATGGAAGCATGGGCCATCAGGTCCCTTGCTTACCAATTCCAATTGTTGGATAAACTCCTGACTTTGCAAATCCTTTTGTAGTTTTGAAGTTTGTAAAATAGTAAAGGTAATTGTCTCAACTCCTGCTGCCGTCCCTGCCTCCCGTTTTCCCTGGCCTGCCTTCCCAACTGCCCACCTGCCTGTCATTTTTTGTTGGGAGATGTTCCAAGAATATTAATTCAGATCATTCCCCTATATTTACCTGTGCACTTGGTCTGTCTGCCCGGAAGTTTTAGCAAAAAAGGGCACCCTGCTGAAATCATGTTGTCTCCTTGGTACAAGATGGCTATGTGGATACTGGTGCCTATTTCTCTATTGTTCTGGTCCTCCAACCCTGTCTTTTGGAGCAAAATTTCCTTGATTTCTTGATCTTCTGAATTTATTCCTGGTCTGTTTGTAAATGTAATTGGACATCTCACCCAGGTTCCCACCAACTCAGTATCCTATGGTTTGTTCCCTTGGTTGTCTTCTTATCTTGAAGAACTGTTGCCCCCTTTAGAATTTGGTACCACTGAAACCCCTTCTTCCGACTTGGACAATCCTTCCCCCTCAGCAGTTTCAGCTTCTTCCCTACCCTCCTTGCATCAAATCCCTGAGTCAGATGCAGAGGTCCCTCCCACTTGGGATTGCTCTATGTGGTTGCTTACTGGAGCCTTGGTCATGGCTTTAGATGCATACTTCCCTCCCCTTTCACATCTGGTCTCCTTTGGGAGGTCCCTTCAAGTGGCTATCCCAGCCTTGCACTGGATGGCATCATGGTGGTTGGTCCCACCAGGATGGGATCCAGACTTTGTTAGTCTAACCCCCCTCTCTTACAGTGTCCTCTTTCTTGGGATGGGAGCGGTTTGCGCTTTGGCTACAATTGCTATTGTTACAATTGGAGTTGCTGTTGCTATGATTGGTGTTTTGGTGTTTATTGCCATTGGAGTTTTCTCTGCCATTGCCGTTTGAGGAGTGGTTGCCGTTGCGTGCAGCATATTCCATGTTGGCGCGTTTTTTGTGTGCTTGGCTTCAGCAATGAGCGCAGGCATGGAGGTGTTAGCCTCTGGGCAGATGAGGGCAGCAACAGAGGGTTTCATTCTATTGATGAATGAGGCTCTAGTTTGTATGTTGTCAGCTTGTGCTGAGTTTTGAATTTTACAGTGTATTTCCTTGAATTCATTGGTGTAAGCTGTGATAGTGGTCTTCTGGGAAAATTGCTGAGCTGTATTGCAATGTCTTGGAGAGATTCAGTGGCGCAGAAATTGTGGGTAATGTCAGCTTTGAACTCTTCCCAGTTTTCAAGCTGGTCGTCAGTTTGTGAGCCAACCCAGGTGGCAAACCAGTTAGCTGCAGCCTTGTATAGGCGCTTGCTGGCTTCTTGGACCCATTTCTTGTGGGGGATGCAGCTGGCGTGGAGTTTTGCGGCTGTGTGGTCTAGCCAGTTGATGATGTTTTCTTTGTTTTTGCCAAAGAACTTGTCAATACCAATGCATTTGGTATTAGTAACTTTGCCTGCAATAGGCAGTTGTGTGTTTGTTTATGGTTATAGAGATCAACTGTATTGAATTATCTTGGCGCATGCTTTGGGCATGACCAGACCTTTGAATATGGTGCATCCACTAGGAATATCTTCATCAATGTTGTGGGCGCGGAAGTACGTTTTCCAAGTATCCTGGGATGTGGCCTGGTTGAGTACGTGGGCGAAGGTGGGCGGGTTCTGTTCAGTCATTTTCTCTTTCATTGGTGTGGTCAAAAACCATAGTGCCACCAGTGATAAAGAGCGCCTTTTGGGGAAGCTTCAAATATAGAATTAGGAAGAGAAGAAGTATATTTTATTGGATAATACTTTAGACTTATAGCTTTAGCTGTGACGGGGATTTTAGTTGGATCAAACCCAGGGGCTGGTCATGTGCTGGATGGGTTCGAGTTGCTGGATACCTGGACAGTCATGTGATATTGGTTTGTTGCCATTTCCAGTATGTCAAATGGTATATTGGAAAGGCACCAAATTGGGCAATGACTGGATGTTAGGTGTGATGGCAATAGACAGAATACTTGTACATCCAGACCCTCAACAAGTAAGCCAGATCCTTGAACAATATCTTTGATGCTATGGCAAGCTGATCAGGACAATTGGGTCAAAATGCTTCCCATGGCCCAGTTTGCCTACAACAGTAAAGACCACGCCTCCACAGGCATGTCCCCATTCAAAGCCAACTATGGGTTTGACCCCACCTGGGACCCCCAGATTGGTGAAAAAGAATTGAACACCACTGGGCGCTCCTGAATTGAACAGATTCACGACACACAAAAAAACATGCTTGACCAACCTGAACCATGCAGTGCAGACATACAAAGCCTTTGCTGACCGCAAACAAATCCCAAGCCAACCCTTAAAAGTTGGAGACAAAGTATACCTAGACTCCTGGAATGTACCCCTGCATGTGCCCTGCAGGAAATTAGCTCACAGAAGAAGCAGCCCCCACAAAATCACCAAACTAGTTGGTGAGGTTGCCTTCAAGCTAGACCTACCCCCCTCCTGGAAGATTCATGATGTGTTCCACCATTCCCTGTTGTTCAAAAAAGATGGGAATTTTCTCCCCCACCAACAGATTAAGACAGCCCCTCTACCCATCCAAACAGGCTGTGCTGAGGAATATGAAGTTAAATACATGCACGGCAACCAAACTCACTACCAAAAACCCCAGTATTATGTCAAGTGGAAAGGATACCCACTAGAAGAAAGTACTTGGGAGCCGCTGAGCAACCTGATTAATGCCCAAGAAGCTGTCCAACTCTACCTGAACAAGAAGAATCAGAAGGGAGGGCCCTTGGGGAAAGAAGGGGATGATGTCAGGATTGATAATTCTTCCTCTCTAGAAACCTGGGCCCGGGAGCAGGAATCAAACCCCAAACCTAGATTCTTTTGAGCTGGGCCTGTGGACTGCGGGACTGCCCTCCTGCGTTTTTCTGGGATCAAGCCCCCACAAGCTGACACCAAGTGTATTGACCCATGCGGTAAAAAGAGACAAACCAAAGAAATCATTGCCCAAATGGAGGATTAATCACAGTGTCTAATGGAGGCACTGATTTGGCAACTAGTAGCTTCTCAAACTCAAAGTCTACACCAGCAACCAATCAAGAGCCAACCCAGGAAAGAGGCACGGGCCCGCAACCCGGTCCCATGACCTCAACACTAAAGCAAGATAATCAGGTAGCCAAATTGAGATGCCTGACCAATGAAAGAACCCCCAGGCCGAGTGCCATTTTGCCGCCTTTGGACCCAAGCACCCAGTTCCCCCGGCCCTGGCCCTGGCCTTCCCAATGCCCTGATGAACCCCCCATGGAAAATGTTAAGTTTGGAGGGGGGGTACTATATAGACCTTAGGACCCTGCGCTCCAAACTTATTGCCATTTTTGAATAAAGGTTATGTTAGTTTGGCTCATACAGTTATTGCCTTATTTTGTATTTTCTGTCTACCAATTCAGTTCAAGATCTCCTGGCCCGCCTGCCCCACTGCCTGCTGTTTTCTGTCCTCCTGGTGTACCCTTTGGACCTGTCCACTTTACCAACTACCCTCTGAAGTCTGAATACAAGGAATACACCCTGTAAAAGATACTTGAACTTGATCCCCTGGCCCACATACAATCCGCAGTTAGATACAATCAACAAGGCCCGTGGATATTTTCAACACCCAAGTTGTTCAGAGCAAAATTCAATTATCTCCCTGCTTACGACCTGTCCATGGAACCACCTGTGACCCCAAAACCCATGCCTGCTTCTGCACCCAACATCCCAATCAATCATACTGGCAAGCTGTTTGGGATTGTGTACATCACCCTCACAGGGGTGATGGATACTATAATCCCGGCTGCTGGCCTGTGGTCTTGGGTGGGGAAGTCTGCCTCCTACCTTTTGAAGTTAGCTCCCCTCTTGTGGTGGGCATTGCCCGCAAAAAACCCGGCCTAAGTTACCCCTGAAAATGACGGGCCAGCCGCCCAAGACTGGATAACTGACAAGACCCTGTGTCTAAGATAGCCTTAATTTTCACCTTTTGGATGGATATTCCCACACAAGTGGTAGTAAAACCAAAGGGAGGGAGGACAGCCAGAATGTCTTGGGCTTCTGCTAGTTCTTTGTCCCATTTTTTGATCATACATCTTAGGCCTGGGAACTCCTTATAGACTGTCTGGAGAGGGAGCAAGACTGAGACATTTTTGAACACAGCGTCAGTGGCTTCAGCAGCTTCTTTGGAAGATTCAACAAGCACGGGAGACCTCTTGGCTTGATTGAGGTAAGGGCAAGAGACAACCTCCTTGGCTTCAGGTAGAGGCTTGGTGATTGTTGTAGCTTTCCCAGAGCCTAGTTTATAAGAGACTGCAATGGTTTTGGGGATAGCTAAGACTGAATATTTATAGGTGTCAGGATCATCAATATCTGAGTTGTCCATATCAGAGTCATCAGAGATATTGTGGAAAAATAGCAGAATGAGAGGTGCTTCAGTGTTGGTGGGCTCTGAGTCTGCTATAGATGGGGGGATTAGAGGAGACTGGGAAGGATTGTCAACCAAGAGTGTCTCTTCCTCTAGGTTGACTGTTCTTTTCCCGCCTGCTCCTTGGGATCAGCTCCTTTGACCCAAGGATTGGTGCAGACTTGAGAGTGTTGAACTATCTGGCCACAGTTATGGCAACCTTGGCGTCTAGGAGGATTATGAGAGTTCATGGTGAGGATGCAAGGGCCACGGGAAGACAAACCAGAATTAGAGGCAGCTTGATTCTCCCGCACAACTGCTCCAGAATGGGTAAGGTGGATATCCTGCAACAGTGTCTTTATGCTATTCATAGAAGAAAGCATGACTTTATGAGCCTTGAAGTGAAGACACAGGAGCTGGTTAACCTTGAGGGCTTGAGTGCAAGCCATGTAAGCTTCATGTGCTGTCAGCTGTCTGCTGGTTATCAATTGCTGTCTTTTCATGTAGAATCTATCTGCAAATTCAGCCAGCGTCTCTTTAGGCTTAAAGGTGATGTGCATGAAGGCGTCCTTCTTCACTTCCAAACTAAGGTCACCACCAAATTTGTCAATCAGAAGTTGCTTCATGTTCTCCCAGGTCTCAATGGTGGGCAACTCTGGCACTACTACCTCTTGGAAGATTGGGTGTAGACAGATCAGAATGTGTTCCTTCTTAACCTCATCTGAGGTCTTCTCATGGCAGTTTTGTAGATAGTTAGGAAAGCTGCAATGGTCAAGGTCTTGGGGTCAAAGACTTGCTTAAAGGTAGGCTTTAAGTGAGCTTCTGGAGTTGGGCCATCATTGTTGCTATTGAGTACATCTATGCATGGGGGAATTCTGTTTTGGAATTAGTGGGGGGCTTTCTGGATCACAGCTGGCAAACACTTTCCTCAAGGGTAGTCAAGGTTTCAGCAGTGCAGGTGCCCATATTATTAGCTAGGACAGTCTGCCGCTCAGTAACATCCAGGTGCTGACCTTGTGCTGTTACTACCAAAGACAGTTCAGCCAGTTGGGAAGTTTGAGACAGACCCACCAAAAGGCAAGGGGCAAACCTGTCATTTACTGAATCAATCACTTCACTCATTTCCTGTACGTCTTTATAAAGATCAGAGTGGTCTTGTTTCATATGGTCCACCTCCTTAGCTAGAGCTATCAACTCTCTAGCACAATGAATGCAGGGGGCTTCTGACAAGCCAGGGCAACAGCCATCTTCACCAACAACCCCAGTTGGACTAACAACAGACTCCATCACCTCACGCAAGGTGGCAACCTCTTGTTGTAATTTAGCAACCTGAGTTGTCAGAGCAAGCACTTGAGGATCAGGCTGAGGGGCTTCAGTAGGGCAATACTGACTGTGGGTGGATGCTCTTAACTCTCAAATGGCATCCCAGAGCCTCTGTTCTCTATCTGCTAACTCATCAGATGGAGGAGAAGGCAGGGCATCTGATATGGAGGTAGACAGTTCATTTACTTGAGTCTGGAGTTTGACAATGGTAGTGGTGGTAGCAGCCCTTTCTTGATCAAATTCCTTGCCCAGTTTGTGGAGGCCCTTTGCAGCATGGACTGCTACTTGCTGTAATTGGTCAAATGAGTAAGCACTGAACTTGTTGAGTTGCTGCACAAGTTGTTCAAAGTTGGTGAGATAGGTGTTTAGAGTGAAATCTACTTGGGCACACCAGGGCTGTTCCAACTGGTGGAACTCATGAAGACGCTCCCTGACGTATTTGTGGATTTACTGGCGCATTTGCTCAATGGAATTAACCAAGCAGGCTTTGGACGTGATAGAGTTGCGCTGATTGTTTGATACCAAGGAAAACAGGGATTGGATCCACTGCTGGTAGGCTGAAAACTGATCCCAGTGATGAGTGACGGCGGCTTATAGTGATGAAATATCCTGAACATGGAGCCCTAATACCATTTGATGATGGGCTAAGGCAGGTTGTACAAAGGATGACAATAAATGTTCATCGGAGCCAGACGCTGAGAGGAGATGCTGTGGAAATTGTGGAGCTACAATCAATTCATAGTATTCTGCTCAGCTGAACTGAAGCTGGAGGAAAGGGATGGCTCCGTCACGGGCTATCCCAAGGGCTACTGCCATGACTTGTTCCAAGTCAGGGGTACCCAAAGGGTAGGCCATTAGGCGGGGACCACTCCCAAGGTTCAGCACAGTAGGGACAATAGGCGGGTTGGCAATGTCTTCCTTGATAGGAGGACTGGTAATTTCAGGTGAAGCCGGCTCTTGTATGGGAGGAGGCAAAGGTACTGAAAATGTTGTTGCAAAAGAAATAACCAAGGGGCTTACAGCCCCTGTAGTGAGCACCATTTTTGTTGTGATCTGAGGCACAGCACAGAGTCACAGCAGGAAATCTTAACCTTAGGATTGGATTTGTACTAAGTCTCAGTTAGAATGGCAGGGAAGGCTATGTGATTACCTTGTGTCCCTGAATGAATCATATCTGCTAGACGTGGCTAGAGAGGTGCCAAAGTACGTGGAGACACAAAGACAAAAATGTGAATAGAACTTAAACTTTATTGGTAAAAGTGAAATGTAATATATACTGTGTAGCTTTACCACAAAATAGTACATGGACGGTAGGATCACTTGCCACAAGCATGAGTGGGGCAAGTGAGTTGTGCAGAATCAGGAAACCAAAAAATTGTATTTCCCAATTTGAAGCCATCCTCATTTTGAAGGGCAAAAGCAAAAGAGAGGGATTTGTCCTCAAAATAACCCAACAAAGGCAAAATCAAAACATGATGAATGGCGGCATTCACAACACTTGGTATGGTGTCCTTGCCTGTGGGTTCACTGGTAACTAGACTAAATCCTTCTTCAATCATTCACTAGCTTGGAATATTACTTTCAAGTTGGTGAGTGCCTGACACTGTGGCAATTTAAAGAGCCGAGTTCAAAACCCCTGTCAACATGTCCCAAAATAATCACAAGATTGGATTTCAAATCAAAGCAAGCAACAATCAGTGGGCGGGCAAATCCAATCATATCTCAGCTTTCAGCAATCAGTTTTGACGTTCTTACGCTCAAATGAAAGCCCTAGATGAGGAGAATCCTGCTAAAGTATTTTTAGATAACCAACTGAGGCAAAGCGTGAAGTTTGAATCTGGTCAAAGGAATATGGTTAGAATTAGTCAGCTGATGTCTCAAACTTTTAGCATGACCCCCCAGATAGAGAGATAAGAACCTTCAGGAATAATCTGGAATGATCCCAAAGACCTGTTACAGTAGAAAATTAAATGAAAGGGATAGTGCGCCCTCGTGAAACCAGAAACCAGCAAAGAACCGCAGCCAAACCCTTGAAAGAAATAGATGACTTAAATGCTGTCATAGACATTTATGGGCCAAAGCTGGGGTTGCCCAAATAGCTCTGGAAAATCTGGACCTGCCTTATTTTCCCCCAAATAATTATGACAAGAAAATTATGTGTTATACACTATTTGGGGATAGCAGCGCTCACCCCACTGGCTGCCGGAATTTCCCAAATTATGACGTCATTGACTCAAATTCCAATGCAGGACCTCCAACTGCTGAAAATATTCTTGCCAGCCAATCAGATGCTGTAGAACCCCCTCCTCCCCCATCCTGAACTCTCTTAAGACTTCTTCATTCCCCTCTAGAAACTTGTTTCTAGATAGCTAAATATCCCTGGTGAAAACACAGTAAAGAAGTTTGATCTCTATGTTGGAATACTTAGGCCTTATGACCCCTGTTGTTGACAATGTTTCCTCTGTCCTATTCCACTTGGCTGCCAATTCCTTTGCTGTCCCTTGGCCTGCCCTGTACTCGGTGTCACCTACATCTTCTGTTTCTAATTTCCCGCTTCAAATGCTCTTTTAATCTCCATCTTGGTGGCTACCTTCTGCTATACCTCCAAAGGCACGAAATTAGTGAGTCCCTTCACCCAATTTGGCTTAGTGTTGCTTAAACAGCTAACAATTTTTTTAATTTATCCTCGTCGGTTTCCCCTGAATAGCGCCGCTTGCCATTTAACTCTTACAAGACCAATGCAAATGGTATAAAAAGAATCTAGCTCCCCTTTTTCCCATTGTGATCATTACTGATCTGAATAATAAATAAAGGACTCCTCTTAGACTATAGTTTAAATAGATCAGAGTTGGGAGCCCTTGGGCCCTGACAGGTTCTGACTAACCGGGGGTGTGACCCGCAATCCAACTTCCCAGTGACCTGTAGCCAAATGTGGAAGTCAACTTGAATTTTCAGAAACAGCAAGATGAGCAAATAATGATCCCATACAGTGGATGCCTCAATTTAGTGGTTGACTCATTACCAGGATCAAGCCACCCCCTAACCATTCAGCCGAGTGATTGCCATAATCATGCTCCTGATATCCACAATTCATTCACACTATATAAGCAATATCTCCAAATAAAGATATCTATCTAGCTTCTGATCATTTTTCCCTATGTAACTCTGCTAAAACAGCGCAGTTACAACAGCTTGCTGTTATACAAACCCTTGATGATTTGATATTGGTCTAAACCACCAGAACCAAGAAGCACTACTGTGGAATATATCTGGGATCTGAAAGAGAGACAATGTGAAACACTGTCCTTGGATCCCTTCTCAACCCACCCATATCTCAATCCAAGCCAGGAGGAAAACAAGGATCCGTTGATATAGAGGAGCTGACCATTCTCAGTTGCCTTTAGGGCAAGATAGGTTTCAGCATAAATATGCCAATCCTTGATATCTTTATTGTTGGTTCACTTGTACAGTAGTTTTCAAAGCTATAGCACTAAGCATAATTGGTTCAGACTTAAACAAAATATAGGTGAACCCAAACCTATTGCTAATTGATATAGATCCATTGGGGGTTTAATTTTTTCACTTATGGGTTGACCTTGTTCAATGCTGCAGCTTTGGATACTGCTGAGGGCCTTCTTAATCAAGGCATGTTAATTATAATTGGGATCTAATCTGGGTAATACTGGTGATAGCTCATGTTTTGGAAGCGGATACTTTGAAATGGAGATGCTGTAACACTTTTAGAAAGGACACATCAAGAGCCTGGCATGCTGCACCAGTTGCAGCCAACAAGGATAAGAAGCGAGTAAGATGAGAGATTAATGAAAAGGCATTTTATTGAGCCAACCTTGTCCACGGCTTTATAGTTTTCCAAATACAGGATCCAGAATTGGGGAATATACTTGTATCTGAATAGCTGTAAGTTTGAGGGCTAAAATCTAGACCCACATTGGATAGGGAACAAAATGCATTATATCTAGGAATGGAGGAGAATTGGGGATATGTAGTGGGACAGGAAAGCTTAACAGCCAACTCCAATTAATTGAAGTTACCACCATTAACTTCACCACAATAAAAATCCCAACCAGAGCCCATTAGTTCCCTCCATTTTATGCAAGGGAAACGAGAACCCCTTTTAACTTATTGGGATTGGCTAAACACCAGAAAACCAGCCTTCGCTAATTTAGTCATCCTGGCCAAAAAAAGAAACCGGCAAGAGATCAGTTTGGGCCAGTTGCACGCAGCTAGCTTACGTGAGGTGGAATACTACGCCTTTTAGTCCCCCAAGGTCGACACTGATTGGATGGTTTGGTGATGGATATATCAAGGTTGCTGAAATGCAAAGTCTGGGGTTATGGCTGATGCAGGGGACCAGAAAACAATCCATTTCATCTGGCTTGGATTGAACTGCACATTTGAATCGAGGTGTCGATGTTTGGACCGTAGGGTTCGGTAGGCTAATCTCTCAGTATCAAGGAATGTGAAACTTTGTTCTAATTGGAACCCTCTGGGTGGATATGGAGCTACTTTTAATTCTACCAGCTCAATGATTTATAATCCTGGGATATGATTGCGTTGAAGTGTATATAATTGCTATCGTCTATGTATATTTAATATTAATTTTTTAGAGTGAAGGTTTTCAGTTAAAGTAAATATATATATGTATAATTGGTTTGGATATAGCTTTTAGGAAATTTAAATACTTTATAATGTAGGATGGATATAATCAAGTTGAGGGGATTGGGGGTCAGGTTGGATATAAAGGTTCAAGTAATAAATTATCCGCCCTTCTTATGAAGTGAATGGAGGATGATTGGTATTGGCTGGAATGTGGATCCTTGAATAGCTTATCATGTCTGAAAAGAAGGATCGAAGTTGGTGGCGGCGGATAATTAGTTTTGGACAAAGGCTCGAATTTATTCGACTCAATCCCTTTCATGTGAGAGCGATGAAAATTAAATGTTGACGTACACGCTAGGGGCCTGTGGGGTTGATTAAGTAAATCCTGTCATCCAATGGGGTTTCTTTGGCGGTGAAACTCAATTTTTCGGTTTCAGTCTATGGCACAATTGTCAAAAGTGCATCTTAACCAATGTATGAACTCTAACTGTAAATCGTTTTAAATATTGGCATTGTCAAGAAGCGGTGTTTCTTGCATGAGCATCAATCGCTATAAATAAGTTGATTGTTAGGATTCGACATGAATTATTTTCACTAGTCTTCATAAATTATAAATCAAATCAGCCTTTTAGCTAAATAATGTACTTTTAGGTTCATATAGATAGTTTACACAATGTCGCTTAGATAACTATTATTCTCAAAACCAAACCATTGAGACGTTAGTTTAAATCAAAAAATGTCGAAATAAAAGATTGATAAGCGTCAAATAAAGGATTCAAGTTTGTTTAATTCCTCCATGGATATTTTAATTGTCATGAGTAGCCAATGCTATGCCACAAATATTACAGTGCAGTTAGGCTTGCCTTGGTAGAAGCTGAATGGATATAGATAGGAAGGCAGCGCATAAATATAGATTAGGCAAATCCTGTCTGACTTTAATGCAATATGCATACTGTTAGCTCTCAATTTTTACTCACCCATTCAAAAAGTAAATTATAATTAAAATATGAATTTATAGCAATCGCAGTAAAAAATCAAGAGCCATCACATCAAGTATTTTATAGCCAATCAAATCAAGAGGAATTATCTTAAGTTTTGGATTGGAAACGCCCTAATAAATCAGGCTATTTTTATGATTTAAAGTCATCATTTTTTAATCTCAAGCCTGGAATTGTTTGGCTTTTGGCTCCTCACGCCTCTGGTTGAAGAAGGCAATGGTAAATAGGAACGCTCGCCTTGCGTCGACCAATGGTTGCGTGGCGCATTAATTGCTTAACATCCATAGTTTATTTCAAGATGTGAATATACTATTGGCCGATTCCCGCTTGGCAGCGAATTAAACTACTGCCGAGTCGATAAATCCAACCAATCGAATCTGGGTGCCATCAAGAACTGACTATCATCTGATACTGAGTGGGCTCCACCCTGTGTTCATCTGTTTGGAAGTCTTCTCCAGAACTATCGTCCAACCTCGAACCTCCTTTTTGGCATTGATTCAGTATAAATTCTATTCTTTTTCAAGCGGTCTGCGTGGCTGTCCAGAAATGGAAGGTGAATTTAAAGCCATAATTTTCTTCAAAATCATTAAATCGATGAAATATAAATTTTAAACGATTTTAATAATTGTATGCTAACTTTTGAAGCGCTATTGATTGGTTGCACTGGGCCCAGTCGACACAGCAAGAAAGGGTATCAGAGCTGCAACTTGGATACTTAAGGTTCGATAGGACACGTTTATTCTTTCTAATGGACACTCAAGCTTACGAAAGTAGCAGCGATAGCTTTGTGGCATACGTCAACCAGGACATGGTTCAAGACCCAATTCACGAAGTATCGGGCGATCAGAGTACCACTTCTATCATCGGGGATAATGCATCGCCCGAACTTCACAACAAGTCTACGTCTGGTTCCCCTGTTTCTTGGTCCTCAGGCCACATGGAGGAGGTGCTGCCCAGCCAAGACGTCTCCACTGTAGACTGGAACACCCTTTACCAGCTCGGTATTTACAATGGTTATGCTGCCGCCCAATCCCAAGCTGCCGGATATGGAGGCCTGGACTACCTCAGCTTTAGCCCCTTGACTGCTGCTATTCCCACCTTGTTTCCAGGCACCCCAATGGATACCGAAGAGACCATGTTCTGCCCTCAGCTTCTTGCACAGTCGTTTGAGAAGCCCCAGCCTATCTCGGCTCCTCTCTCTGCCTCTGGCAAGAAAGCTCCCTCCCCTCGAAAGCGCTCCTCTGCACCCCGCCAGAGAAAGAAGTCCCCAACCGAACCTGCTGGAAGAAACGCCACCCACGGAACTCTTAACCCTCGTCCTGTAGCTGTTGCCAATCACCCCCACATTCCTTCGATAGTTCAAAATATCGCTCCTCGGCCCTGCGCCCCACCCACCGAGCTTTATCTCCCCACTACAATCTACCACGACACCATGTATAAAGTCGAGTCCCCTTCTGAATCCCACTCAGCTCCTGGTGATGTTTCGCCTGATCAAGACTCTGCACGCCAAAAGATTATCAACAAGCGTCAGGAGCGTCTAATTAAAAACAGAGCAGCGGCTCTTCTCTCCCGCAAGCGCAAGCGTGAGCAGCTGATGAACTTGGAGGCTGAGAATGAACGCCTCCAAAGTGAAAATGCATCACTCAGGGCTCGAGTCCAACGCTTGGAAGATACGGTCCGCCAACTTGGAGGGTCCCCCAATCCAGCCCAAGGCTCTTCTCATATGGTCGCTGTCCAGGATGATCGCACTCGTTCGGGCTCCCCTGATAGATCCGAAGCGGATCGAGGTCTTAAGCAAAAGGCAGCAGGTGCCATCTTTATGGCTGCTTTCTTCTCCTTCTCCTTCCTGAATTTGCCCACTTCCACTCCCAGTAACTCGCTTACCGTTTATTCCCCCATGCAGCAGTCTGTTGACCATATATCTACTCCAAAGTCTTCTATGCATATACAATCCACTTCTCTTGCTGTCAAGGGCCCCGACTCACTTGCCGTAAACATGGATTCATATAGCGAGCAAGTCTTCTCGGCCTTTGTATCTACCAATGGGATGGATAAGCGCGAGGTTGATGGTCGTCGTTTTTACCAATGGGTAAACCGTGGTCTGCGAGATAATAAGCTTCCTGCTCAAGCCCCACGCGGATCGACTACTGCCCATACTTCCATCGTTGCTGCTGGCCCTGAGTTAACTACTGCCTATCTCTTCTCTCCTTCCCTTCGTATGATCCTTCCTGGGGATAATCACTCTGACAATGCTGCACCTACTGTTTCTGGACACTCCATTCTCGGCTCACCACGCTTCTCTTTCCTCACTCCCTGGGAGGAAGAACCTGGGTCTCATCGCCCGAACGATCGTTTCCTTCGGTTCGACGTTCAAGTTTTGTCCTCTAGCATTGTTGATTCCACTAGCCTTTTCCGTCGAGGTTAAGTGAGCCGGCTGGTTTAATATCTATTATAGACAGCAAATAAGAGAGTGAGATGAACGGTCTCCCGATTAGCTCTGGGATTGCTTTGGCCCATCTTCACTTTCTTGAACTTGGCAGGTAGCCATGCTCGTCACCAAAATAAAATTCATTTAAAGTTTAGTTTCCTTTAAAATTTCAAAAAATTTAAACCATTTCGCTTAAATTACTTCCTGAACACCAGCAGAAATATATTTTAAACTTATTCTACTGTCATATCGTTTGCTTCTAGTACATGAATTGAAAAGTTTTTAGATTTATTTGACGTTAACCAATAAATGACGTAACTCATATAATAAAATACAAACCATATGAACCTAAAAAACTCAGATGAAGCCATCCCACTAACTCCTTTCATGAGACATCACCCAAAGGATTCTTTTGTTAGGAAATCATAATCATCCCCTGTCCTTGTTTTACTAGAAATTTTCCAACCCTTTCTCCCTTTGGACCGATCGCTCTTGCCCAGAAAACTTCGAGAAGATTCTCCTGCGTCATCGCTCGCGAGTTTCAATCGAATCCGACCACTTTCGATTTTCCCCACCAACCAATCCACCCAAAAACTTTAATCCAATCCACACCAGCCAGATGCTCACATAAAAAGCATGTCATCCACTTGTCCCGACGGAATTAAGCAAAAACCACAAGTACCTGCCAAATACCAACCCCAGGAATTGGTTCCCCAAGGCGCATAAACCCGCCACAACCTGCACCTTCTAGACCTCGGGTCTCACGCCACTCATCCCCAAACCAACTTGCTTGCGATCAACCCTAACAGAGCCTATATACATTTCACCAAACAATCATCAGAATTAATCATTTCCATCACGCAATTCCTAGCGCCATCTAAAGATAACAATGCCGTCTCGCCCGCCAAACTTTAATTATCTGCCCACCATTTCCCCGAACCTCCTCACTCAAAGTTTCGTTACCCCGAGCCTGAAATAATTCAGATTACAAATCCCTCACCACTAGGGAAGGGACGGAAACAGCAATTGTGCAAACACAGTGTCACAAAACCATTTTTTGGATGTTTTGGATTGGTTCACAAAACAATCCATATGATTTTGTGTCACAACTTTTGGAGTAGGTCACAATTTGTGCCTCACTCCATTGTGCAGATTACAAAATATAAAAGGAATGTGGTTTTCATAGATGAAACAGATGATTTCATTTTGTGAAGGGGTACAGGATGTAAAATTAGAGGAAGTTCAGTTGTGGAACTTTATTTTTTAAATTGAATTTATTAAAGCTTTACCTTCCATTGTGGTATAACTGGCAATTACCTGAACTTCAGTTTGACCCTCTGGTCTTAAATTTATCTTTTGCCTGTATCCACTCGATTTCAAACCATCCCTCTAAACCCTCTTATATTGCATATTTGCATATATTCAAAGAGTATATAAAATCTACAAATTCTTCAAATAAACACACAAGTATTTTAGCAAATCTTTGACCTTGGCTTTTTTCTAAAGTTTATTTAAATCTTGGATTTTGCCTCTAAGTTTCAACTTCGGAACTGCCAACGCCAGGAAGGCAATACCTCTGTCTTTGAACCCACAAGACTGTAAGAACCGGCCTTTACCCCCGTTATATCTTACTTGGTGATCCTGCCAGGGAAGACAAGCAATGTCTTCCAATCCTTCTGTTACAGACCCTGCCGCTACTGTGAATTCTCTGGCCTTGCTGAAGGCTACTGATGCTCAGAATGTACCCTTTTTTGATGGCTCTGACCCTCAAGCATGGTTCCTTTGCTTTGACCTTTTCTGCAAGAAGCACCACATCCGTGAAGAGGACCACCTAGAAGAAGTCCAGTATTTTCTGTCAGGTCGCGCTGCTCTGTGGCATACATCTTTAAACTATAACCTAAACTGGTCTGACTGGAAAGCTCTTGCTTATGAGAGATTTGGTGGAAGAGTGGAAGGAACTCTCCTCAAACTAAAGTCAATCAAACAAGCAAACTTTCAAGAAACAGATGAGTTTATTGAGGAAATCAGTGCTGCCTTGGGTCAATACCAAGATCTTGTCTATGGCAGCCAAAACACACTTGAAGGCAAGCACACCCAGGCTCTCGTTCCTAGAAATGCAAGGGTTAGATTGGTTGTGTGAAGCACTTACATGGGAATACTATCAGTACATCGAGACCCATGCCCCGAGCAATATAGAAGAGGCTTATGTCCTTGTATGTTGCCTTGGCAGATTCAAGACCCGTGGCCAGTTGTTCCACTCTCCAGTAGCCCCTGAACCTGTCGTCAAAGCCAAACCTGAAAGAAAGGCAATTATGCCTTCACCTGCAGCTGACATGGGTGATACCATGAAGAAGTTGTCAGACACCATCTCTAGTCTACATATGTATCTTACAAGTGGAGACCAACCTAAGTCAAATCAGTTTTTTCAGAATTTCAAACAGTACGGTCACTTTACCTCTTATTGCAAACAGAATTGCAACCACTATGGAGAGGAGGGACATCCCTTTATCTACTGCCCAACCTTGCGTGCACCTGAAGCCAAGGCATCCCCCAGTGAGGCCAAGCCACCCAAGACCAAGTCCTTTAAACCTAAGAAGGAGGCTAATGCATCATCAGCCAAAGATGAGACTTAGCTTGTGGAGAGATTAGCCACAGTGAGATCCAACGTGGCTCAGAAGCACCGCTTAAGCCAAACAGTGCATCCCTATAGCACTCCTGGAAAGACCAAAGGGTCAGAACCGCTTAAATCTGAATTGTCCAATCATGAGAGTTCTGTATCTGGTGATCAGCCACAACAACAGGATCAGCATGATGTGCCACAACAGGCACCTGCGGCTGAACCTTATGGGTTCCCATGGATGAAGAAGATGGTACCTACAATGAGGCACCTACTATTGAAGTACAAAAGTCTTCTGCTCTTAAGACTCCAAGCCAGAAGTCCTAGCAGACCAAGAAGTCCAAGTCTAAGCATGTGGTTCCTTTGCCTGTCGTCAAACCACCCAAGTTCAACATATTGAAAACCCTCACAGACACCCACGTACCAATTTTCTTGTACAACCTAGCAGAGATTGCACCAAGTGTTAGAGCTCAAATGATACAATACCTTGGTACTACTTGCATACGTGATACTCCTGAGCAATTCAACGTTGATAAAACGGCCCTTCTGGATCAGGAAGAAGATCAAACCATTGATGTCGTCAGTGAAGGAGTGTCCAGAATTGAAGGTGAAGTGGAAGGACACCCTACGGCCATCATCTTAGATAGTGGGTCAACTTATAATATCATTTTGGAGTCCTTTTTAAGATTGTTAGGAGTGCAAGAATATAGTCACATAAAGGAGAAATTTACCTTTGCCAACGGCAAGACAGAAGAGTGCCTTAGGTTTGTTAAGGATCTTACAGTGGAGATCTGTGGAGTCAGAAAGTTATTATCTGCAGCTATCTTTCAGCTTACCTGGTACAACCTCTTGATTGGTTGCCATGCTCTTAGTGAGTTTGGAATCTCTGTGTCCTTCCAGAACCATGAGTGGTTCATCCAGTGTGAGAACACCCTGTTCCTTATTGATGTTTGCTACACTAGTCCTCACCATGAAGGGGAATCCTTCATGACAGCAGTGGAGGCTATTGAGCAAAACAAAGGGTTAACGTCAACACAAAGGAAGAAACTACATACCTTCATGAAACAGTATCAGGACCTATTCCGCAATGAAGATGATCCTTTGCCACCTTCCAACCTTGAGAGACATGTCATTGATACAGAGAACCATCGTCCAGTCTGCTGCGCTCCCTACCAACTTGCAAAGAAGTATGAGGATTACGTGGAGGAGGAGATCAACCAGCTCCTGTCAAAGGGGATCATTGAGACTTCCATGTCTGCATGGGCGTTGCCTGTTGTTATTGTGCCTAAAAAGAATGGGAAGTTAAGAATGTGTGTAAATTACATACCTTTGAACTCTGTGACAAAGTCAGACAACTACCTGTTGCCTTTGATCAATGAGATTCTTGCCTCCTATGCTGGCTCCAGATACTTTACCAACATTGACTTGTTCTCTGGCTATCATCAGTTGGAGATGGACCCCGCAAGCATTGAGAAAACAGCCTTTGTGACCAAGCAGGGTCAGTATTAATACAGGTGGATGCCTTTTGGACTTACCGGTGCACCCCGTACGTTCCAGCGCAAAATGAACTCGATGTTCAGAGACCTTTTGTACAACAAAGTCACGGTTTACCAAGACAACATTACTGTGTTTAGTGAGACATTTGAAGAGCACTTACAAGTCTTGGCTGAAGTCTTCTGCCGTATCAGAAAAGCCAGACTCTCAGTCAATGAATCCAAGTTGTTACTCTGCCAGACTAAGCTTCATGTCCTGGGATATTTGGTGGACGTAGACAGAGTTCACCCAGATCCTGAGAAGGTATCAGCTATACAGAAGTGGCTTAGACCTACCAGTTTTTTGCGTATTCAGTCCTTCTTTGGTACTGTGGGGTACTATTTGCGCTTCATCCCCAACTATAGTGACATTGCAAGGCCTTTGTTCAAGTTAATCCAGAAGGATGCTTACACTATGACTGAAAGCCAAAGCTTAGCTTTAAAGACTGTGCTTGGAGCTGCCAATGTAAATTCACTGCCACCTCTGGCTTTGGACCGCTCAATCTTTCCCTGTCGTACCAAGAAAGGTCCCAAAACGCCCGCCAAACCCCTCCATTTGTTGAATGATTTAGCTCACACGGTTGATGAGAGGTTTGTGCTGGCTTATCCTGTGGAATCCCTGCCTTTGGTTGCTCCTTCCTGGGAAGAAACCCTGGTTAATTTGGACTACCTATTAGCCTGGTGTCGTCTGTTTTTAAAAACTATCAGAGCCACCCAATCAGGTGTTGCCACATCGACGCTTGATAACCCAGTTGACCCCCAAATGTCTGGCATCTCTTCCAGCCAATCAGATTTGATTTCAGAAATTGGAGTAAAACTCTCCAGTCCCCCTGAGCCCATCCAGCAAAGTTTTGTACCTAGCCAATCAGGCTCACCCCCAACTGTCATGTGACCAGTTTTTTGCAATCCATTCCTTTTAACCAAGCAAAGGGACTTTCAGTCCCCTGCTTGTCTATTTTCCACTTACATTAAAGTTTGGAGTCACCAGCACCTTAATTTTCTTAATTTTGAGTTGCCTGGAACCAGTTGTGTCCCTAAAGCTCAAAATATTAGAGTGTAGCCCCTGCCCTAAGCTTACCTTTAGCCAGCCGGTTTCAAACCCGGCTTCTCTTCTGGCTCCTTGTACAAGTGTTCTTTCACTTAGTTGTCGTCTCTTTTGCCCTTACCTTCAAAGTTAAAGTTCAAAGCTCAAAATTTCAATTGAATTTTCCTATAATTTCTATTATTATCTTGAATTTTTCTTTAAAAATCATTGTTTTGAACCCGCTTTTGCTTGCAGTTATAATCCAAGGGCCCCAAGACAACAGCAAGGCTACCCAAACCTGTTCTGCTGTTTTCCCAAAGATTTGCCAAAGGCTGCCCTAGTCTTGCCATTTTCTCTCCTTTTTCTCCAGAAACTATACCATCCTACCCCAAATTTTGTGCTGGTTCTTTCTATGATACTGCCGCCTCTTAAATTTGTTGTCTTTTCCCTGGCTCTGTTTCTCTTTCTTCTGTGGTTCACCTCCCCTGACCTGTGGGGGAAAATCTCCTCATCGGCCTGTCTGGTAGGTAGCAACCCTGCCAGTCTCTGGGACCTCCCCAGCAGTCTTCTCTTTTCTGAAGAGGCTGTGGTTAAGAGCCTGACATGTGACAATCTGGACCTGGACGTTGTGGAGCTTGCTTTGCCTAGTTCTGAAGAGGTAGTGCCCCCCACACCTCCTCTCCCCTCCATGGTTCAGAAGAATGTGGTGCCCCCTGGGTCCTCCAAGGTGGCCTCCCCCACTCCTACTTGCACTCCCTGGTTGCTCACTGGCCTGATTCTAATGTGTTTGAACGCCTACTTCCCCCAGTTGTCCCCGGTGTCCTCCCTGTGGTCCCCTCTCTGAGCGGCCATCCCAGTTGCGCACTGGATGGCATCCTGGTGGTTTGTGGCACCGGGATGGGAGCCAAACTTAGTTAGTTTAGCCCCTCTCACTCACAGCCAAAGCTATGCGCCACAAAGCATGTGCCACACCTGAGGCCGCAAAAATACCTGTTGGTTCAGATGTCTTTGTTTTCAAGAACTCTGTTGCTCAATCTATGTCAAAGAAATTCCTCCCCAAATGATCTGGTCCCTATTGTATGTTTGGCCAAGCCAGTTCAGGAAACTACTATCTTGCAGATCAGGATGGTCAGAAGCTCAATTACGTCATCAATGGGAATCAACTGAAATTATTCCATTACCCCAATGAGGAAGGGGAAAATTTGATATAACTGGCAATTACCTGAACTTCAGTTTGACCCTCTGGTCTTAAATTCATCTTTTGCCTGTATCCACTCAATTTCAAACCATCCCTCTAAACCCTCTTATATTGCACATTTGCATATATTCAAAGAGTATATAAACTCTAAAAATTATTCAAATAAACACACAAGTATTTTACCAAATCTTTGACCCTGGCTTTTTTATAAAGTTTATTTAAATCTTGGATTTTACCTCTAAGTTTCAACTTCTGAACCGCCAACACCAGGAAGGCAATACCTCTGTCTTTGAACCCACAAGACCGTAAGAACCAGCCTTTACCCCCGTTATATCTTATCATTACCTCACAATGATATATTTGATTATACCACAGTTTGCTCTAGATAATTATGTTAAAACACCAATCAAAATATTTATAAATATCTATTTCAATTGAAAGGAATAGCTTGCATACTTATGATTGGACACAACACAAAACCACATGCAATTGTGCTTGGTCACATCACAATTCATGCAGATTTGTTTTGTGACTTTTGGAGCAGGGCAAAAAGTATGGCAGTTGAAATTGTGTACTGCTCCCTAAAAACACATAACCAATCTGCATGAATTGTGATGTGACATGAAGGTCACAAAATGAATTGTGCTCAACTGACAAAGTCACAAAACCAATTGTGCCAATCAAAGCTTGGTCACAAAACCAATTGTGTAGTTTTGGTGCCCATCCCAACCCTACTCACCACCAATCTGGATTCAAGTAGCTGTAGACAGTTAAGGCATCTCAAATACTTGGTTCTACATAAGCTTTAAAAGGCTTCCTCAAACCAGATAATCCAAATCCCACTAGCATCAGATGCATCCTTGGAAAAAGAACAAGGAATAGCAGCACTGTTCCAATTGCCATAACCCTCAGTAACTCTCAACCTCCACAGTTCAACCTTACTCAAGGGCAACAACCAAAAATATATCATAACAACATAGTCCAATCCCCAACTATAGCCTGGAATGTATATCAGCTGACCAAAATAAATCATCCAATCTAAGATTTTTTATCGACCCACCTTTATCCAACAAGATTAAGAGCAACAGAATTAACATAAAGCCAGGGAATGGTTTAGCCACAATACCCCAAGCCAATTTCAATCAATGACAGCTATGGCTAAGCATACCAAGGTGACACTCTTGCATGGACTATAGCTGAACTGATTCAATGGCTGCTTTACAATAAACCAGCCACCTGGAGCAACCCTGGACCACCCAGATTTATCAGAGTTGGCCTCACCTTTGCCACTGGTGGAAACTCTAGATCTTATGCTATGCATCCATGGGTAGAATAGGATCAGTTCCACTTCAGCTTTTAAAATCAATAAAGTTTATGAAGTCTGAGATCAAACTGTGAGAATTGGGGAGCAGGTTAAGAGGAAATAAAACCAAGCTCTTAACCACAATAAAATTGTGGTTTCAGCAACAACCAAAAGATTGCTGCCAACAATTCCTGGGAGGCTAAAGGGGAGAAGGAATCAACTGAACACCAAAAGCAACAGGTAAAACCAGAAGGCCAAATTAAACTAACAAAGTTCAAACTTTATTAGAGTAGAGAATGATGAAGCAAGGTCTTTTACAACACTTGCATTCATTAAAGTGATGTGATAGGATTAGGGTGGTAGATTGAATATCACAAACCAATTGACCAATGATATGAGAAGATACAAATGCATTTCTTGAGGCAGGAAGATCTTGACAAATTTTGAATGGAAATAGTTGAAAGGAAAACTGAACCAACTAACATCAGGAATATGCTTTGGATGCAATTACCACTGCTCCTGGCCACTCTTGCACATGAAATTTAACCAGAGGTGTCTCTTGGGTGGGTTAGGCGGGGGCATCTTCAGAATAATTATAAAATATTAAATTGATGGCCTTTCTTGGGCTTTTTCAGTAAGCTTTCAGATAAATATTCAACCATAATTTGGTAGAAATTCCCAAGAATTTGGCAGCTATTGAAGTGGAGGCCTAAGGGGGAGGCGTAACTTTACACAAACGCTCAGTTGGAAGCTTAACTTCCAATCAACTGTTGATATACAGTAACCTACATAAGTAATATGTCATCAGCATTGTTTAAGATGATGCAGGAACTTAGAGATGGGAAATGGGTGGTGTTGGCATGAAAAGATGACCAGCAAAGTCTTAAATAAGGCTTCAAAAAAGCCCCCAGAAGTAAATAAGAGCAGGGCACAAATAAAGTCAACCCAAACATAAACCCTAGGATACCCATTCCATCTATATGAGAACTATGCCTATAAAATACCCATGAACCAGAGCCTCCTTTCCAACCCTACCTAGGTAATAAATCAAGGTTAGAGGATATTTTGAACAGAAATAATGGCTAAAACAGGAGAAATACCTGGGCATATTTGCAGCCAAGCTATTCCAGCAGAAGATATGGGGCCTCAGGGCCCAGAAATGCCATGATAGCATGCTGTTAAGCATCTCAACAACACCATCACAGGCATGGAAGCCTTTAGCAACCACCCCTCCCACTACAAAACTACCCATCAGCAATCCTGAATGGCCAGGGGTTGGCAAGGCCCACAAGCAAAATTGTATCTCAACCCTGTGAGAGAGGGGAGCTAAACTTATTAAGCTCCCATCCCAGTGGGGAAGTCCACCAGGATGCCATCCAGTGCAGGACTGGAATGGCTTCTCAAACAGGTGTCCAAAAGAATGCAACAGGTATCACAAGTGACAGTAATCTGCATTTAATCCAAAAGACAGAACCATATTCCCAGGAATCAAACCCCCACGGGCCACCATCCTGCAGGTCTGGCCACCCGCGTTTTTTTGGTCTTGAACCAGGAACAGGGTTGACTTTGAAGGAACCTCTGAAACCAACCAATGAGGTGCAAACCACACTTAAACCATGCCTGCCTATGAAACCCTCTAGCTTAGGCAATAGAAGCACCAGCCTGAATAGAATTTATGTGGTCAACCAGGCCCCCACCAATAGAGCATGCCATGGGTTACCCCAAAAACAAGGGCCACCAGATGATGAAAAACCCTATGCCTCAAAGAAGGAGATCCAGATCCTCAACCCAAACTCTGCCAATGATGATTCAACGATTCCAGATGCCACCAAAGATTTCCAAACCCTGGTAAATGCTACCCCCTGGCCCAAAGTATTCTGCAAAATTTCTTTAGGGTGGATGTGTATACTTATCCTCTGGGCCGCTAGAAAGGTGCCTGTTCCCAATTTTGCAACAAAGTTTTATGAACTCCTGGCTCTCTCAGGCTATCTAATACCTGGTTTTACCACTTCTTCATTTACAGATCCATTTCTCCAGCTTGGTCCCTTCTACCAGCCAACCCCAAGGAACTGCAGATGAGCCGCCCAAGTTATACCATCCCCAGAAGTACCTTACAGCCTGTCAGAGATCCATCCTGTGAGGGGTTCCTGAGAACTTGCGGGCAGACAGCCCGCAGGCCCAGCAGAGAGGACCCACCACAAGATTGGAGCTAACTTTACAATATAAGATAACAATTTGCCCAGGAGGGCCCAAGGTCCTCTGGCAGGTACCATAGAATCTATCAAGCCAGTAAGAGTGATGTACATCACCCCAAATATCTGAGTGAAAGTGGATTCATTGGCAACAACAGATTCTTGTGGGCAGTTGGGCCGCAGGGGTTGGGGGGCAGAGTCATTGGGACCAAATATGCGGGCAGGTAGTTGTACTTGTTGCAAAATAACAGGGGAGGTCTAGTGATCTTATTACCTTCCCTGTAGATAGTTTTGGTCTCTCTAGTTCTGGTCTCAGGGTTGTAGATTAGGATTTCCTCTAGGGTGAATTCCAAATACACAGGGTTGGGGGGGGGGGGTACTCGGTGAAATGCACTGGGCTGTAGGGAGCTCCTGGTGGACAGTAAAACTCAGGCGGTTGGTCCACAGTTTCTTGGGGTTGTAGGGTATGGGGTGCAGAACCGTGGGAGGTAGACTGTAGATGAAATAGAACTAAAATAAAATATGTAATAACCTGGTTGAACCAAAGGTTCATGTCACTTTATTGCAAGAATGGCAATGGGCATCTTCCTGGCAGTCCGGGGTATAAGTATGCCTATCTGTCATGGGAAAACTTTTGCAAATTTCTCTGGCCCGGGTGGTACTGTTTACCTGATCTTTCAAGTCTTTGGTGGCATTCATTGTGGGAGTTAAATCATTGGCTGGTTCAAACTGGGAATAATCCAATTTCCTTATTGGGTTGTGAAGTTGGTTATTTCTGGGTGGCCCGCATTTATTGGGAAGTTTCTCTATTTCCTCTTCCCGCGGCGGCCCAAGTTATTTTGGGTTCTATGGCTGGGTCTGCCCGCTGATTGGTTGTGATAACAGGAACTTTTAGTGTGGGTGTCATTGATGTAGATGATTTCAATTCATCCAGCTCTAAGGGAATTTCTGAAGTCAAGATCTTCTCTGGCTTGAGCCCAAAAATCTGCAGGCAGCCTGCAGGGTCTCAGGGTTCAAATCCTGTAGTTGAGGCTTTTCAGTAATTATGGTCAGTAGAAGTTTGTCACTCATGACATCATCCCCTTCTCTCCTGTTGCCCTCTTCCTTTCCAGCCCTCTTGTCCAAGTATTGCTGTATGGCTCCATGTGCGTTAGGCAGGTTGAAGACAGGTTCCCATGTGCTTTCTTTGGGGGGGGGGGTAACCTACCCATTTGACATAGTACTATGGGGTCTTGTAGTGGAGACAGTGTCCATGAATATACTCCACTTTGGATTTGGTTATGCGTCCCTCCTGGATGGGCAGGGGGTTGGTCTTGATCTTCTGGTGGGGAAGGGAAGTTCCTTCTTTCTTGAATAGTAATGATTGGTGGAAGATGTTGTGGATTTTCCAAGTTGGTGGCAGTTCTAGTTTGTATGCCACTTCTCCTATTTGCTTTATAATCCTGTAAGGGCCACAGCGGCGGTGAGCTAATTTCCTACTGGGTACTTGTAGGGGGACGTTCTGTAAGTTGAGGTAAACTTTGTTGCCAATCTCCAGGGTTTTCCCAGGAACTCTTTTCCTGTCGGCAAACACCTTGTAGGTCTTAACAGCGCGGGTCAGGTTCCTTAGGCAGGTTTCTTGGGTGGTGTGTATATGTTCAATCCAGGTTTGTCCTGCTGTATTTTGTTCCTTGCTGCCAGTACTAGGGTCCCATGATGGATCAAATCCATAGTTGGCCTTGAAGGGGGACATACCCGTGGAAGCGTGGTCTTTGCTGTTATAGGCATATTGTGCCATGGGTAGTATCTCTGCTCAGTTGTCTTGGTCTGCGTTGGTGTAGCATTGCAGGTATTGTTCCAAGATTTGGTTGACCTGTTCAGTTTGTATGTCTGTCTGTGGGTGGTAGGAGGTTGATACACCACATTTTATTCCAAGATCTTTCATCACTTGGGTCCAGTAGTGGGAAGTGAACTGGGGTCCGCGGTTGATGATGATTTCTTCCAGAATGCCGTGTTGTGTCAAGATGCAGTTGTGGAAGTGTCTGGCAGTCTCAGCTGCCGTGCAGTGGGTGGTAGTTGGGAGAAAATACGCCATTTTTGTGAAGCGGTCAACCATGACTAGGATTGCGTCAAAGGATTTTGAAGAGGGGAGCTCTACTATGTAGTCCATTGACACTGACTTCCAAGGTCCAGCAGGGATATCCAGAGGCCTCAGTAGTCCTTCTGGCTTTGATTGATGTGTCTTGGCTTTTCTGCAGGTTTCACAGCCATTGATGTAGGCAGCTACTTCCTTGTCCATGCCTGGCCATGCGTAGTTCCGCTTGATGCTTAAGAGGGACTTGTGTCTACCAGGGTGACCGGCCATCTCTGAGTCATGGTGGTCAATCATTATGTTTGTTTGGGTTGGGCCCTCAGATATGTAGACTCTGTTGTGGAGCAGCAGGGTAGAGCCTTTCAGGGAGTATCCTTTCTTTGAATGATGGCAATCTGGGTCCCTTAGCAGGGCTTTGACTAGTTTGGTTGAATAGATGTCTTATTTCTGGGCTCTTATCACGTTGGTTTTGCTGGCGGCAATCTTCAAGTAATTCAGTTGTACCCCTAGGCTGGCAGAGTCTAGTAGTGTGTGGGTGTTGCAGTCTTTGATTTTGGTGGAGGAGGGAATCAGGTTGGCTCTCCTGCTCAAGGCGTCAGGTACCACATTCACTTTTCCTGGCTTGTAGTCTATGGTCAAGGTGTAGTCAGCCAGTTCTAAGGCCCATCTTGCTTGTCGTTGGTTCAGCTGATGTGGTTTGAAGAAGTAAACTAAGTTCTTGTGGTCTGTCAGAACTTTTACCGGGTATTTGGCACCACACAAGTACCTACGCCAATGCTTCAGTGTCTTCATTATAGCTAGCATCTCCTTGTTGTATATTGGATAGTTCTCTTCAGCTGGTAGCATTTTCTTGGAGTAATATGCTACAGGATGTAGCATACCATCCCCTCCTTCCTGAAAAAGGACCCCGCTCACCGCAAAGTCAGACACATCTGTATCCAGCACAAAAGGTTTAGCTGGGTCAGGCATTGCCAGGACTGGAGCAGAGGTGAAGACAAGTTTCAGGGCCTCAAATGCAGAGGTGAACTCCTAAGTCTAGGAAAACTGGACCTTGTCAGAGCAAAGGCGGGTCAGGGGCAGAGTAGTCTGAGAAAACTTTTTGGATGAAGTCCTTGCAATAATTTGCCAGGCCCAAAAAACTTCTCACGTCTTTCCTGCATTTGGGTACTGGCCAGGTTGTCACAGCTTCCACTTTTTCTTGTGCTATGGCAAACCTGCAAGTCTTCACCATGTATCCCAGAAATTAGACTTCAGATTGAAAGAATTCACTCTTCTTCAGCTTGGCGTGTAGGTTGGCCTGTGAAAGTTTCTCCAGTATACGGTCAAGATGTTGGAGATGTTCCTTGTGTGACTTGCTGTATATGAGGATGTTGTCCAGATATGCAACACAGAATTGGTTGAGGTACTTGCCTAGGACAGAGTTGATCATCCTTTGGAAAGTACTGGGGGAGTTGCACAAGCCAAACAGCATAACTAGGTATTCATACAACCCATATCTGGTTTTGAAAGCTGTCTTGTATTTGTCTCCTTCTTTGATTCTGATCTGGTTGAAGGCGTTTCTCAGGTCAATTTTTGAGTATAGCTGGGCTCCTGTCAGTACATCACAAAGGTTGTCAGCGTTGGGGATGGGGTAGCGGTTCTTCACTGTAATGCTGTTCAGTTTTTGGTAGTTCACACAGGGACACATTCCGCCGTCCTTCTTTCCTACAAACAGCATAGGTGACAAGCAAGGGGCCTTTGATACCCGGATGAACCCTTTTTTGTCATGTCCTCTAGATATGTCTTCAGGGCTGCTTGTTCACAATAGTTGCAGCTGTAGATGGGCCTATGATGTGGTTGGGTTCCAGGTAGCAGGTCTATGGCGTGGCCGTAGATCAAGTGGTTGGGGAGATGAGTTGCTGCTTCCTTGCTGAAGACGTGGTTCCACTTCTCTAAAGAGGATGGTAAGGTCCCTACACTGGGTTCCATTTTCAGGGTCAGGAGTGTGTTGGGTCCTTTGCAGGTTGGACCCAGCAGAAATGGCACCTCATCACACAAATTGTCTCCCTTTAAGGCAACTGTTTGATTACAGAAATTCAGGATAGCACCGTGACTTTGGGACCAGGAGTCTCCTAGGATCAAGGGGTGGGGGAGTCTGTTCAGGATGATGAGGAGCGCTGGGTAGGTGTTCTGACCAATTTTCAATGGCAGCTTGGCCGCGCACCTAAATCCCAAGTTGTGAGAGCTGTTCCCCATGATTACTTTGACACCTTCAGTGGTGGCCTTTAATCCTAGGCTCTTTGCAAGGGTGGCATCAATGAAACTTTCCTCAGCTCCAGTATCAATGAAAGCTTTAACAGTCTGGGAAGTTATGGATGTTTTTGCCTCAACTTGGATAAATTTTTAAGACTGGGTAGAGGTGTTTATTTGTGCCAAGAAAACTGTGGGGCCACTTTTCTTGGGGCAAGCCTTAGTGAGGTGGCCGGGTTTGTGACAGTAGAAACACAACCCTTCACAGTAGTGGCATTGTAATTCATCAGGGGACATTCCTGGTCTGTTGGGCATCAGGGCTCAATTTGTGCGCTGAGTGTGAGAGGGAGCGCCTTCTTGGTTAAGGCTCAATCCTCTAAAAAAAAGGAGTAGTTCATCTAGGCCAAGCGTAGGGGGATGGTGTTTAAGGAGCTCCTTCAATGCAGGGCAGGCTCCTTGGCAGTACAAGATGGCTGATAACTCTTCCTTGAGTTGGTTATGGCTTTCAGTTTTAGGAACTTGTTGGTGTAGGTTTGTAGAGTGCGTGATCCTTGTCTGATGTCCAGTAAACTGATGAGGGCGTGATGACGGTTGTCTCAGTTGTTGCCAGTGGCCATCAGTTTACTCTCAAATTGGGAGTAGTCTAGGCAGAACTCGGTGTCCTTGGTGGTGGCCTTCCAAAACCAGTCCAAGGCATTGTCAGAGAGCATGGAGGCCACTCCAAGGACTTTCTCAGTGTCATTAGAGTATGAGTTTGCGTTGACCTGAAAGTGGAGACAGAGGACTGGCATGGCTCTTCTGGCTTCTTCTAGTGTGATCTTCCCCATCTGTGGCATTTCCACCTTGGTTGTGGTTGTGGTCTGATTTACTATAACGTTCTGAACCTACAAGTTCAGGGTCTTGGTCTTCTCAACTCCAAGCATGGCATCCTTTGGTTCTGTAATGATTTGGTGTTGGATTGCTGATGCAATTAGGTTGGTAACTAGTTTGTATGCATAGTAAGCTGAAATCAATAAAAGCAGCATACAAGATTCCCCAAGAGCTATCAACATCTTGGGGCCTAGGTTACCGTGTTTAAGGTAGATTGCCATAATGTCAGGGATCCAGCCTGTGGGGGGTTCCTGAGAACTTGCAGGCGGACAGCCCACAGGCCCAGCAGGGAGGGCCCATCACAAGATTGGAGCTAACTTTACAATATAAGATAAAAATTTGTCCAGGAGGGCCCAAGGTCTGCTGGCGGGTACCATAGAATCTATCAAGCCGGTAAGAGTGATGTACATCACCCCAAATATCTGAGTAGAAGTGGATTCATTGGCAGCAACAGATTCTTTCAGGTGGTCAGGCCACAGGATGAGAGGCGGAGTCATTGGGACCAAATATGCGGGCAGATGGTTGTACTTGTTGAAAAATAACAGGGGAGGTCTATTGATCTTATTAACTTCCCTGTAGATAGTTTTAGTCTCTCTAGTTCTGGTCTCAGGGTTGTAGATTAGGATTTCCTCTAGGGTGAATTCCAAATACGCAGGGTTGGGGGGGGGTACTTGATGAAATACACTGGGCCGTAGGGAGCTACTGGTGGACGGTAAAACTTGGGCAGTTGGTCCACAGTTTCTTGGGGTTGTAGGGTATGGGGTGAAGAACTGTGGGAGGTAGACTGTAGATGAAATAGAACTAAAATCAAATATGGAATAACCTGGTTGAACCAAAGGTTCATGTCACTTTATTGCAAGAATGGCAATGGGCATCTTCCTGGCAGTCCAGGGTATAAGTATGCCCATCTGTCATGGGAAAACTTTTGCAAATTTCTCTGGCCCGGGTGGTACTGTTTACCTGATCTTTCCAGTCTTTGGTGGCATTCATTGCGAGAGTTAAATCATTGGCTGGTTTAAACTGGGAATACTCTGATTTCCTTGTTGGGTTGTGGGGTTGGTTATTTCTGGGTGGCCCACATTTATTGGGAAGTTTCTCAATTTCCTTTCCCGCGGCGGCCCAGGTTATTTTGGGTTCTATTGCTGGGCCTGCCAGCTGATTGGTCATGATAACAGGAACCTTTAGTGTGGGTGTTGTTGATGTAGATGATTTAAATTTATCCAGCTCTAAGGGAATTTACAAAGTCAAGATCTGCTCTGGCTTGAGCCCAAAAATCTGCGGGCAGCTGGGCAGACAGTCCTGCAGGCTGGCGGCCCACGGGGTCTCAGGGTTCAAATCCTGTAGTTGAGGCTTTTCAGTAATCATGGTCAGTAGAAGTTTGTCACTTGTGATACAGCCCAATATACTTCACAGAATATCCCCAATCCTGCCTGTTCAGAGTTCACCTTGGAAGAAATTTGAATCTATGGCCTGAAGTCAGAGCTAAAGACCCTGAACTGATTGGGTGTGAAGGCACCTGGAATATCAAGCAACCATTACTGTTCTGGGACAAATATAACTACCTGGCCGCCTATTTAGTGCCTATGGCTCCTCCTGTACCCCGTGGCCCAACCACCCACAATGGCAGGAATGACATTTCAATCCTTATATTGAAGACCCAGGAATCAAACCCTGGGCCTCAGAAAAAGCCTTGTGATGACCAGGGTAGATGAGAGCCAGCCAGACTTCCAGTTGGGACAAACCCTGGGCCAAGGGAGATACGTTGCCCCAATCAGGAGGAACAGGACCTTGCCAGCCTGCCAAGTGTCAAGACTGGATGTTTGAAATCAACATTGGAAACCTCAGAATCAAACCCCAATCCTCCAAAGGCTACTTGAGTCACACAAAGTGGACAGGAACCCGCCAACTTGTTGAGTTATAGACCCAAGTTGTCAAATTACTCTGAGACTTACCAGACTCTTAAAGATGATTCCCCAAATGGACATCAGATTGCTATTAACCATATGCCACCAAAGACCCAGACCTATGTTTAAGTTGTAGCTTGCCTAAAGGAGATTACAACAAGGCCTCCTGCCAGTCCTGCCAATGATCACCAGCTAATGCCTGTCTCCAGTCCAGAATGGGTAATACAATTTGACTGCTCAGTTGATGTGGTGAACAGTAGCAGCAGAAGGAAGCATTACCACTTCTGTTCATCAGAGCAAGCACAACTAGGATCTGCTGCCCAGGAAACCAGAGGTCAAGGTCCATGTTCTACCAGTGAACTGTCTCCAGTCCTGAAGTCTGCAAAAAGAGAAGAAGTAAAACCACCTGATATAAGAGCCCTGGCGGTATGGGGATGGCCCCATTGTCATTTTTGATAGTAAAATTTTATGAACTTTTGGTTTGAACAAATCCTACCTTATCTAGTTTTAGTGATCTTCCATCTCAACTCTGGCCAAGTAGACATTCAGGCAACTGCCCCCTCCAGAGACCAACCTTCCAACCTTCTCCAGGCACTATACTGCCCCCCTGGAGCCCCCTTTGGACCTGTGCATTTTACCAAATACCTGTCCAACCCTGCCTACGCGGAGTACAACTTGGAGACCATCCTCATTGCTGATCCCTTGGCAAGGACTAGAGAGACCAAATACATAGGACACAAAGGAAAGTGGTATGAGAGGCCGCCAAGATTGTTCAAAGATAAGTACAATTATCTGCCTGCATAATTTTTCTCCATGACTCTTCCCTTAACCCCACAACCTGACCACCTAATAGAACCTCTCACCGCTGCCAAGACCATGTCCACTCAACTTTTTGGAGTAATCTACATTACTTTGATGGGAATGGTAGACTCTATGGTGCCCAACTCAGGGCCCTGGTTGTTGCTTGGGTAATCTATATACTATATTATCAAGTTAGCACTCATCCTATGGTGGGAATTACCCACTGGCCTGGATGTACTCTGTCCTGAGTCAAATAATGCCTCTACTGTAAAGTCACTCCCCCCTTTAGCCTTGGATAGGACAATCTTCTTGTGCCGCTCAAAGAAATCTTCTCAGAAGCTGGCCAAGCCCTTTAATTCCCTTGAGGATTTAGCCCATACAATTGATGAGAGATTTGTGTTGGCATACCCTTCCCAGGTGGTAAATACCAATGTGATGAACTTGGTTCCCATTTGGGAGGAATCTCTGATTAATTTGGACTACCTTTTGGCTTGGGCCTGTCCACACTTGAAATTAATTAGGTCAGATCATTCAGGTTGCGCTACTGTCAATTCTTTAAATGCCAATCCATCTGGATTGAATGGTGACCTTCTCCATTCATCTGACCCCAGCCAATCAGAGTTGAAGTTGGAAATTGGTGTAAAACCCTCCAGCTTGCTGGATCTGCCTGGCAAAATTTCTCTTGCAGCCAATCAAGCCCGTGCCCCTGGGTCAGGTGACCCTGAATTTTGAATCCCACCCTTAAAGCAGGACAGGGTACTTTTGGTCCCCTGCTTGCTTATTCTTTCAAATTAAAGTTATTACTTTAAAGCTGTTGATTTTGGATTTTAGACCTTATTTTGGGGTCTCTTTTAAATTTCCTAAAGCTGTTAGCAAAAGTAGTTACTATCCCTTACCCTTGCCTTTGTCCCTGGGTTTACAGTGCCTGTTTTGAAGCATCTAGAGTTAAAGTTAGTAATAACGTATACACTTACCTCTCCTGCTTTCAAAATTCAAGTTCAAACTCTAAATTAGTTAGTATAATTCTTATAATTATCTACTTTAAGTTTGGTTTTGTCTCCCATTTGCTCTGTCATCTTTGCCTGCCCATATATGCTTGAAAGCAACTCTTCCCGCTCTCTTCAAGAGCATATAGTTTGCTGTTGCTGTCCTCTCAACTTTGGGTTTGTTCTGCGGGTCATCTGCAGTTAGGTTCTCTATTTTCTTTGCTCTGTTAAAAAATTGCACAATATTTAATTTTGCTTTTGTTTCTTTTCCCAGCACAAAAAATGTTGGTTTCCCTCTTGAAATTTGTGGCCTTTACCTTGGCTCCTGTCTTGGTCATGATTTGGACCACTTCTCCAGACCTTTGGAGTTGTGTGTCACATTCATTTTACCATGTGGGGATCAACCCCAATCAATTCATGAAAATGTTTGAGGATATCCCTGGGCACACTTAGAACATTCTAGCTGTCAGCAAAAACATGGTAAAGAGTCTCACCTGCAACAACCTTGAGTATTCTGCTCTTGATCTGGCTCCCTCAGTGTCCCCTAGCTTGGGCTCTCCAATGACCCCCTCCTCATGGTTCCTGGCATTTTTCCCCAAGAGGACGGTTTGGGGGTTGAAGAGTATCCTCCCAAGCGCGCCTCCTGGTTGCTTGGTGGGATGATCCTGATGGGTCTGGATTCTTACTTTCCCCAACTATCTGCCACGTCCTCTCTTTGGACACCACTTTGAGCAGCCATACCAGTCCTGCACTGGATGGTGTCCTGGTGGATCCTTCCCCCAGGATGGGAGCCAAACTTAGTTAGTTTAGCCCCCCTCTCTCACATCTACCTATGCCTGGCTTCCTGATACACAAGAAACTGTGATTGCACATGATGTTGTTAATGCTGCTATTCACACAGTTTCAATTTTGCCTTTGTTGGGTTATTTTAAGGACAAATCTCTCTCTTTTGCTTTTGCCTTTCAAAATGAGGCTGGTTCCAAACTGGGAAATTCAATTGTTCAGTTTCCTGATTCTGCGCAACTCACTTACCCCACTTGTTCTTTTGGCAAGCAATCCTACTGTCCTGGTATTGTTTTGTGGTATTGTGAACCACTATATATTCCATTTCTTATTCACCAATAAAAATTAAGTTTTATTCACAATTTTGTCTTTGTGTCTCCACATACTTTGGCGCCTCTCTAGCCACTTCTAGTAGATATTATTCAATAAGGGCCACAAGATAATCCAATAGCCTTCCCTGCAACTAACCAAGACTTAGTACAAATCCAGTCCTAAGGTTAGGATTTCCTGTTGTGACATCTGTGCTGCGCCTCAGATCACAACAAAAATGGTGCTCATTACAGGGGCTGTAAGCCCCTTGGTTATCCCTTTTACAACTACATTTTCAGGTCCTTTGCCTCCTTCCATCCAAAAGCCAACTTCACCTGAAATCACCAGTCCTCCTATCAAGGAAGACATCACAGACCTACCTATTTTCCCTACTGTACTGAACCTCAGGAATGATCCCTGCCTAATGGCCTACCCCTTGGGTACCCCTGACTTAGAACAAGTCATGGCAGTAGCCCTTGAGATATCCTGTGAAGGGGCCATCTCTTGCCTCCAATTACAGCTCAGTCAAGCAGAATACTACAAATTGATTGTGGCTCCGCAATTTCCATAGCATCTCCTTGCCGCAGCTGACTCTACTGAATATCTATTGTCTTCCTTTGTACAACCTGCCTTAGCCCACTATCAAATGGTGCTAGGACTCCACATCCAGGAGATTTTGTCCCTACAAGCAGCTGTCACCAGCCATTGGGATCAGTTTGCTGTATACCAACAATGGATCCACTCCCTTTTTTCCTTGGTATCCGGTAATCTGCACAACTCTATTACTTCCCAAACCTGCTTGGTTAATTCCATTGAAAGAATGCACCAGTTAATCCCCAAATATGTCAGGGAGCGTCTACATGAGTTTCACCAGTTAGAACAACCCTGAAGAACCCAAGTAGATTTCACCTTAAACGCCTACCTCACTGATTTCAAACGTCTTGTGCAACAACTCAATGTGTTCAGTGCTTACTCCTTTGACCAACTTGTCAGGGCCCAGATTGCCCTGGACAGTCAGCTGGCCTCCTTAGAGTTGATTAAACATACAGTGTGGAAACCCACACAAAGCACCTTCCAGGGCAAAATACCCCCTTTTGACTAGCAAATGCCCAGGATTTGAGAGGCACACAAGCCTCAAATCCCTGGCTTTGAGCCTGTTATCAAATTTGGGCCACTCACCTATTGGGAAATGGCACATTGGGAGCACAATTGTTTGATTGCGCAATTGGACAATTGATTCATTGCAGGAGCTAAAAATAACTGTAGCAACTTGGCATGCTGCAAATTTCAAAAGGTTCATATTATAGCAGCCAATGTGATCTCAACCTCTTGCCCAAGCACGCAAATTCCGGTTAAAATTGTAAATCCAACTCCAAATGATGCCATCAGTTCTCTGGTGGCACAAAAGGCCACAGAATCTTCAGTAAGTATAAGTAGTGAGGGGGAGAAGCCCTCCTCACTGTTGACATCTTAATAAAGCAAGTTTTTGCCTAGAAATTATTATCTTATTGCAGGAATTGTCTATTTTTGCTCAAATTTAATTATTCTCTTTGCATCTATTTGTGAATCCACTACTCAATACAAACTTGCATACCCATATCCTCCCAGCCATACTCCTGTTGTCCTTATCAAACCACCCTGAACCCTTGACCTGGAGTATTTCCATACCCACCACCTGGATCTGCCACCAGCAATGAAGGAGATTCCTACTGCCCCTCCTATCCCTAACGCGCCTCCCACCCAGAACTTTAGCAAGCTGGGGTTTGTCTATATCACAGTATTGGGGCTGGCCAACCAAGTTGTGCCCCATACTGGGAGTTGGTGCCCCCTAGCCACTGCTCTAAACTACCTGGGTTGTATAGCACCTATTGTGTACATGGCTTTCCAGGCCTGGCCTGCCTCCCCTGTGGGAGTCCAGCCAGACTCTGGTATGGGCCGTGATAGTATGTCAACCATATCTAAACTAGTAACCTTGGGCCCCTATTCTTCTTTGATTATAGGGGCATCTTGTATGCTTTTATTTATGACCTTAGCTTACTACCTAAGACAGTATTTGACCAAGAAACAAGAAACAAACAAGTGCCAAGAAGAAATTGTCGCCAAGCCATCCCAGGTCCAGACTGTGACCATCTCCACCTCAAACCAGAATACTGCTGCCCCCACAACCTTTCCTGACCTGCCAATATTGGACTTGGCTGGTTTCAGAAAAGGAATGATCATGATAAACTCCTTGTTCCGCGCCCACCCTGAGAGCTTCAGAGACAACACCCAGAAGGTTATGATGGTGGCCTCCCAACTGAAGGATGATGCCAGAGAAACCTTCTTGACCTACCTTGAGGAAGACCCAGACCTCATACTTTCCTATGATTGATTCCTGGAGAGAATAAACTCTGCAACTACCCCTGCTGGGGCTAAGACCCAAGCCTACATGGGGCTCATCCGCCTGACCCAGGGAAGAGACAACCTGGAGACCTATATACAACAATTCCTACGCCTGGAGGATGCAACCAAGATTCCTGACAACGTATCAGGCTTTCATTTCAGAAACGGTCTGAACACACACCATGTCAGCCAAATGAGACACCACCAATGTGACCTTCCCAAAGACAAGTTCCTGGCTATTGCCAGAGGCGTGGACTTCAGCCAACCACAAGGACACCACACGTGCCAACCCCAGAACAATCAAACCCCTATTAAAAGTAGGCCCTGCTTGAACATGACCCCTGGAGAATACCAACACCACATCAGAAGTGGACTATGCTTCTATTGCCACCAGAGTGGCCATTTATCCAAGGACTGCACTAGCTGCTCAAATGGAGCCCAAGGAGCAACTATCTCAGCAATAAATAACGCTTCACAATCTTATCCTATCATTGACACTACCTTATATTATAATAACCATGAGGTGAACACTGTAGCTCTCCTAGAAAGTGGGGCAATCCTCAACTACATGGAACATAGCCTAGCTGAGAAACTTGGTGTACTAATCCAGGGAAATTCCCAACTGGTAACCTTGGGTAACAAGACAACAGACCTGTCCCACAAATGTGAAGAGTTTGTCTCACTGAAGTTAAACAAGAGATTGCTGCCCACCAGATTCAACGTCATGGAGAAACTTCCCAAACCTGCAGTGATAGGGTTTGAATGGTGGGTTGACCACCAATTGAACTTGGACTATAAGAACCATCAAGTGACTGTCACTCATGAGAGCCAAACCTTAGAGGTCCCCTGCCTGAACCCCCAGTAGACCCCTGAGTTGAACAACATCACCATGGAACCCTGCAAGGCTGAGATCCCAAAATGTTTGAAGCCTTGGGAGTCTTTCTTCTCCAAAGAAGAAGCTACTGCCTTGCCCAAACATAGCCAGTTTGACCACGCCATTGACCTCCTCCCTGGAACCCAACCTAAGCATGGACCTGTCTTTAGTTGTAACATGAAGGAACAAGCCGCCTTAAGAGAGTACTTGGACAAGATGTTGAAGTAGGGATATAGACACATCTCCAAATCTCCTTGTTTGTCCCCTCTATTGTTTGTTAAAAGAAGGGCATCAACTTACGTTCTTGTGTCAATTACCAGGACCTAAACAGCATCACAGTGAAGAACAGATACCCTGTACCCAATTCTGAAGACCTCTCAGACCAGCTTTCAGGAGCCAACTTTTTCTCAAAGGTTGATTTGAGGGATGCCTTTAACCAGATCCGGATCAGGCCTGGCAACAAATGGAAAACTGCCTTCAAGACTAGGCAAGGTCTTTTTGAATACTTGGTTATGCCGTTTGGGCTGTGCAACGCGCCCAGTACCTTTCAAACTATGGTGGACGTGGTCTTGGGAGGACTCAAGGACCAGTGTTGAGTAGCCTACTTATATGACATCCTCATTTACAGTTGCACACATGAAGAACATGTTAAACACCTTCAAGCTGTCCTACAATGCTTCAAGGAACACAGACTCTTTGTCAAACTCCAGAAATGTGAGTTTTTCCAAGAAGAAGTAGAGTTCCTGGGGTACAATGTACTGAAAGGAGGTTTTGAAATGACGCCTGATAAAATGGAGGCCGTGACATCATGGCCTGAATCTAAGAACTGCACAGAGGTCAGAAGTTTCCTAGGCCTGGCAAACTTCTGCCGGGAATTTTTCCAAAATTTTTCTTCAATCTGCTTGCCCTTGACCCGCCTAACCTCTGAGAAACACCCTTTTTTGTGGGATGATACCGCCAAGTCAGCCTTTGAGTTGCTAAAGAACGCCTTTTTTCTGCCCCTGTCTTGGCAATGTTGGTTTACAATAAGCCTTTCATTGTGGAAACAGACACCTATGGCTTTGAATTGGGGGGTGTTGCTTCAGGAGGGGCATGATAGTAAGCTGCACCCTATAGCTTACTACTCAAGGAAGTTCACTCCGCCTGAGTTGAACTACCCCATCTATGATAAAGAGATGCTTGCTATCATCCAGTCCTTGAAACATTGGAGAAGATACTTATGTGACGCCAACCATCCTTTGAGAATCATGACCAATCACAAGAACATGACATACTTCTTCAAACCACAACAACTGAATCAGAGACAAGCTAGATGTGCCTTATTCCTAGCAGATTACAACTTATCAATCAGCTACAAGCCCTGCAAGATCAATATTGTACCAGATGCCTTAAGCCAAAGAGTCAACCTTTTTCCTAGTGCCAAAGAGATTGAAGAATTCAACACAAAAATCTTGTTGTCCCCAAACATGATTGAGCCAATGCTCCTATTCCTGGGGTTAGCCAGTAGAAGAGAAAAAATCTAACTAGCTCAGACCATAGACCAGCACTGCATCTCCATCATGGAAGACTTAAAGAAAGATATCAACAGTTGATACTACCAAAACAGTTACTCCCTACATGGAAACACCCTGCAGCTACATGGACACACCTATGTACCAGAAGGCCCAATGCGCTTAGAGATACTGAAGGAATACCATGACTCCTCCATGTCAGGACACCCTGGGTATACAAAGTCTCTCAAAGGGATTAAGAGAACCTACATGTGGCCCAGGATAAATCCAGAGATTGAAGGATACCTCAGTGGTTGCAAGACATGAAGATGTACCAAACCTAAGCAAGGAAAGCCAGAAGGATTCCTATAACCCCTTCAGATTGCAGAAGGCCCTTGGAAGTCAGTTTCCATGGACTACATTGTGGAGCTACCCAATTCAAAAGAATAAACACCATCCTTGTAATTGTTGATTGCTTCACCAAGATGGCTCACTTCATTCTAACAACAACTAAAGTAACTGCAAAGGAAACTGCCACTCTATTCTGTAGCCAAGTATTCATGAACCATTGACTCCCACAAGAAGTGGTCTCAGACAGAGGCCCATAATTCACCTCTAAGTTTTGAGCCCAAATCCTAAAGGACTTGGGAATAAAAAGATTGTTGTCTACTGCATATCACCCCCAGAGCAACAGACAGACTGAAAGAGTGAACCAGGTCCTCAAACAGTACTTACAATGCTACGTTAACTTGGAACAGAACAATTGGGTAACCCACTTACCAATGGCTCAGTTTGCGTACAACAACCAAGACCACAGCTCCACTGGTATGTCCCCCTTTAAAGCCAACTACGGATTCAACTCCACATGGGATGCCCCCCCACAGAGGAAGCTGACAACCCAAAGGATGAGACTGGGTCAGCAACATCCACATGTGCCAAGAAGAATGTGCCAAGAACCTGAGAAGAGCAGTACAAGTATACAAGGATTTTGCCAACAAGAAACAAAGCCCTGGCCTCCCAATTGAAGTAGGAGACCTTGTATATCTCAGCGCTAAGAACATCAAGACCACTGCCCCTTGTGCTAGCTTGAGCCCCCAACAAACAGGTCCTTACAAAGCCTTACAACACATTGGTCTGTAGCCTACCAACTAGAACTGCCCCCCTGGATGGAAATTCACGACGTATTCCACCGCTCCCTGTTATAAAAAAAGGGCCTTCTCTCCTGCACCAGATAGTGAGAACAGCTCTCCCACCCATTAAAATAGGAAGCTTTACAGAACAAGAGGTTGAAGCTATCCTGGGACACAAACTCCAATACCAAAAACCTCATTTCCTGGTTAAATGGAAAGGATACCCCCATGAAGAGAATACTTGGGAACCTGAATCCAACCTGGAGAATGCCACCATCATACTAAAGGAATATAAGTCTTAGAATAAAGAGTTGTGCTCTGCAAGCTTGACTATGGTAGGGGATGATGTCAGGGCTAGATTTCCCTGAACAGTCAGCTGGCCTCTTAGAGTTGATTAAACATGCAGTGTGAAAACCCACACAAAGCACCTTCCAGGGCAAAATACCCCCCTTTTTACTAGAAAACGGCCTGGATTTGAGAGGCACACAAGTCTCAAATCCCTGGCTTTGAGCCTGTTATCAAATTTGGGCCACTCACCTATTGGGAAATGGCACATTAGGAGCACAATTTTTTGATTGCGCAATTGGACAATTGATTCATTGCAGGAGCTAAAAATAACTGTAGCAACTTGGAATGCTGCAAATTTCAAAAGGTTCATATTATAGCAGCCAATGTGATCTCAACCTCTTGCCCAAGCACGCAAATTCCGGTTAAAATTGTAAATCCAACTCCAAATGATGCCATCAGTTCTCTGGTGGCACAAAAGGCCACAGAATCTTCAGTAAGTATAAGTAGTGAGGGGGAGAAGCCCTCCTCACTGTTGACATCTTAATAAAGCAAGTTTTTGCCTAGAAATTATTATCTTATTGCAGGAATTGTCTATTTTTGCTCAAATTTAATTATTCTCTTTGCATCTATTTGTGAATCCACTACTCAATACAAACTTGCATACCCATATCCTCCCAGCCATACTCCTGTTATCCTTACCAAATCACCCTGCGCCCTTGACCTGGAGTATTTCCATACCCATCACCTGGATCTGCCACCAGCAATGAAGGAGATTCCTACTGCCCCTCCTATCTCCAACGCGCCTCCCACCCAGGACTTTAGCAAGCTGGGGTTTGTCTATATGACAGTATTGGGGCTGGCTGACCAAGTTTTGCCCCATACTGGGAGTTGGCGCCCCCTAGCCACTGCTCCAAACTACCTGGTTTGTATAGCGCCTATTGTGTACATGGCTTTCCAGCCCGCTCTGCCTCCCCTGTGGGAGTCCAGTCAGACTCTGGTATGGGCCGTGACACAACTGCAAAAAGTAGCAGACCACACTGGTAGGGGCTACATGACCTCAATGAAGAGTTGGATCAGGAAAGGACTGCCACAGCTACTGCCATTACCAAGCTCCAGACTCAAGTGAATATTTGTCTACGCCCAAGCCCAATATTCCTCCTTCTCCCCATCTGATAATTTGATAGGCAGAGTGCAGAAACTATGGGACGCCATTCAAGAACTACATGCATCTACTCACAGCCAAGGACGTCCAGCAGACCCGCCACAACCAGACCCTCAGGTGCTTGCATTAACTACCCAAGTTGCTGAGCTGCAGCAGGAGGTTGCTGCTCTGTGTGAGATTGTGGCGACTGCTGCTAGGCCAGTTGAGGTTGTCAAGGGAGATGGCTGCTGTCATGATCTGAGGCACAGCACAGATTCACAGCAGGAAATCTTAACCTTAGGATTGGATTTGTACTAAGTCTCAGTTAGAATGATAGGGTTGGATATGTGATTACCTTGTGGCCCTGATTGAATAACATCTGCTAGACGTGGCTAGAGAGGCGCCAAAGTACGTGGAGACACAAAGACAAAAATGTGAATAGAACTTAAATTTTATTGATAAAAGTGAAATGGAATATATACTGTTTACTTTACCACAAAACAGTACATGGACAGTAGGATCACTCACCACAAGCATGAGTGGGGCAAGTGAGTTGTACAGAATCAGGAAACTGAACAATTGTATTCCTCAATTTGGAACCAGCCTCATTTTGAAGGGCAAAAGCAAAAGATAGAGATTTGTCCTCAAAATAACCCAACAAATGCAAAATTGAAACATGATGAATGAAGACATTCACAACATTGCCCCCCTCTAGATTGGCCTTAAGGGGGTAATACTTGCAGAGGAACTTGGCATGCACGCAAGCAAAAGGTCAGCTACTAGAGAGGAGTTTTACAGTATACTCTGACCCTTGTTTGAAGGTCACTTCCAAGGGCCCAATCCACAAAGAGTCTAGCTTATGAGCTCGTCCTCCCACTCTATGTTGATAGTAGAGAACATGATCCCAATGTTGAACTCAGGCAGGGGGATCTACCAGCATTGTCAGGGGAGAGCTCTAGTAGCTTGGTCTTATAGGCAGACATGTAGACAGTAGTCTGTATATCAATGATGCAGCTGACTAGATATTTGATGTGCTCATCAGGGTTCATAGTTTTATCAGAGGAGATTAGGGGCCCCCAAAGAGCAACATGGTAGTGGCTTCACAACCATACAGCATAGCAAAGGGGGAATACCCAGTGACACAATGTTTGCTAAGGCAATAGGAAAAGAGAGCAGCGGGTAAGTATAGATCCCATTTGGCAGCATCAGAGTAAGTGAGTTTCCCCATGATAGAAACCAGAGTTGAATTGGTGCGCTCAACTGCCCCATTGGTGGAAGGATTATAGGGGCAGATAAAGGCTGGTGAGACCCCAAGACTTCAACAACAGAGAATACTAGATTGGCATTAAAGTTATTCCCATTGTCAGATAATATAACTTGAAGACAGCCATGGCAGAAGAATACATCCTGCAGTAGAAAGGCGGCGGTTGTTTTGGCAGTGATGTCTTTAGTAGGGCAAGCTTCTACTCACTTTCTAAAAGAATCAACAGCAATCAGGATAAAGCAGTAACCAGAGCAGGAGCAAGGGAGAGGCCCTACCTCGTCAATACTGATAGTGTGAAATGTGTGTTGAGGGGGGACTAGCTTGAACTCATGAGCAGCGGATTTAGGAAGTTGGGGCTGGAAATCATGGTAACTGGCAATAACATCTGGGATCAGCAAGCAAAGACTTTCCCAGAAGTAATTTTTCTGGAGCTAGGCATGGATCTTGGCAACGCCTCTGTGTCCTGTCTCTTTGTGACCTTGAAGCACCAACAAAAGGCAAAGACTAGGCCTTACATAAGGCAAGTAGTGGTCTTGTACTTTCTTGAAGAGCTGATTATCACAAATGAGGGCGTCTTCAGCTAACTTATAAAGGGCAACTCAAACTTCTTCTGTCTTGTTCTCCCATGACAAAGGATATCCAGTTAGTTCATACAACCTATCAGCCTCAACAGGGTGTAGGGCAAGGATGGGCATTCTGGACAGTCCACCAGCATTCTGATGTTGAATCCTGGGGCAGTGCAACACAGTGAAGTCATACCCTTGCAGCTGGAGAGCCCATCTAGCTAGTTGTCCTTCTGGTTCCTTGAGTCACTATAGTCATTTGGGCAAAGCATGGTCAGTAACCACAGTGAAATGGATGCCATACACGTAATAGCAGAACTTCTTGACGGCATGCAGCACAGCAAGGCACTCTTTCTCAATCACACTCTAATTTTTCTCATGCTTATTCAGGACACAGGAGGTATAAGCTACAGGGTGATCCACACCTTCATCATCCAATTGAGCCAAGATGGCTCCAACAGCCAGGTCACTAGCATCAGTATATAGGATGAATTCCTTATTGTAGTCAGGATATACTAGAATGGGAGCCTCTTTGAGTTTTTGCTTGAGGGTCTCAAAGGCTTGTTGTTGGCTGGCGGTCCATTCAAAAGGGACATTATGCAGCAGCTGGACCAAGGGCTTGCTAGTGTCAGAAAAATCTGGGATAAATTGTCTATAGTATCCCATCATGTCCAGAAAGACTTGGAATTCTTGCAGGTTGGTGGGCAGAAGCATTTTGTCAATGGCCTCAACTTTCTTAGTCATGGGGCAAATTCCGGTCTGAGTCACCTCATGCCCCAAGAATTCAAGGTGTTCCTTGAAGAAGGCGTACTTAGATGGCTTTAACTTAAGTCCAGCCTCACAAATCTTTATGAAAACTTCCTTAAGATGGGCCAGATGATTGATAAAGGTGGCACTGAAGACAGTTATATCATTTAAGTACACTAAAACACACAAGAGCTTCAAATCATGGAGGATGGAATATATGGCTTGTTGGAAAGTAGCTTGAGCATTGCAGAGCCCTTGTGACATTTACGTAGGTTCAAAAAATCCTTTGGAAGTGATGAGCGCAGCCTTCTGTCTATCCTCAGGGGAGAGATCAACTTGCCAGTAGCCAGAGGCTAGGTCCATGGCAGAGAAGAACTTGGAGCCCCCAAGGCAGCAGAGAGCATTGTCAATGTGTTGTAAGGGTTAAGAATCTTTTTTGGTTAAGGAATTCAAGCGTCAACAGTCCATCACAATAAAATGACCTCCATCCTTCTTTTTCAGTATGGCTAAGGGGGAAGCCCATGGACTTTGGGAAGGAGCAAGCAGTCCAGCGCTTAGAAGTTGTTTGAGCTCTTTAGACACCTGAGCATCCTCTACTCAACTACAGCAGTAGGATTTAGCGCAAAAGGGGGGAGCATCACCAGTATCAATCTGGTGAATATTGCCTTTGGCTAAACCATAATCAGTGCTATACTTAGCAAAGATATCCAAAAATTGATCCAGTAGGTCAAGCATTTCTTTCTGTTGAACCAACAATAGCTGCAGGAAGTCTTGAGCAGTGAAAAACAATAGGACTTGTGGCTCATTCTCAGGTAAGTTAAAGTCCTGGAATGTACCAAAGGGATGCAGCAATAGAATATCAGGAGCATTCAGCAAATTTCCATAGCCAACAACCTGCCCTCTAGACACATGTATGGGGAGAGCAGTCAAGTTAGTGACCAGCAGTTGAACAGAGTCTTTGTGAGAGACATCCAAGATCCCTGGGAAGAGGTAGGGTTTGTTGTTTCCTAGTGAGGGAGGATAGTACAGCTCTAGGAATGTGCACTCAGGAAACTTGTATGATATCTGAGAGTCCAGGATGGCTTGAGAGCCGTGGGGTATAGTCACAGCATAAGTGGCCAAGAGAGGAATTCCTTCAGACGCAGGACAGGCCATAGGAGGACACTTCATGTTGGAGGAGTGGTTACAGTATTTTAGAGTGAAAATACCAGTGGGGTATTCCAAGGCACATGTCTTGAGGCGCTTCCTGGGAACTTTAACTGGCTCTTAAAAGATCAAAAGGACCTCATACCCTAAGATAGAGAGGTAGCTGTCCTTTAAGTTGATGATCCTATTGTATAAACTAAGGAATTGAGTACCAACTAGAATGTTGTAGCTCTCATTCTCTAAGACAACAGCAGGCGCAGCCAAGAGTAGCTTGCCAAACCGCATGGGCAGAGCAGAATAAGCTCTTATAGTACAAGTCATGGATAGCCCAGCTGTGCCATAAAACCAATGATAGTTAAGGTTGGGGGGCAAGTTTGAGTTTATTAACAAGCTTCAAGGAGAAAACATTAACAGGAGACCCACTGTCCAAGACAGCCTTGATTTTCATCTTTTGGATGTATATTTCCACATAAGTGATAGTATGACCAAAGGGAGGGAGGACACCCAGAATGTCTTGGGCTTCTTCTAGTTATTTGTCCCACTTTTCAATCATGCATCTTAGGCCCAGGAACTCCTTATAGACCATCTGGAGAGGAAGCAAGACAAAGACATTTTTGAACACAGCGCCAGCAACCTCAGAAGCTTCCTTGGAAGATTCAACAAGCATGGGAGATCTCTTGGACTGAGTGAGGTATGGGCAAGAGACAATCTCCTTGGCTTCAGACAGAGGCTTGGCGGTTGTTGTGGCTTTCCCAGAATGTAGCTTATAAGGGACTGCAATAGTTTCAGGGATGGCCAGGACTAAATGCCCATAGGCGTCAGGATCTTCTAGATCAGAATCATCTATATCAGAGTCATCAGATATATTGTGGTATAGCAGCAGAATGGGTGGCCTCAGTGTCAGTAGGCTCAGAGTCAGCAATGAAGGGGGGAACTGAAGGAGACTGGGAAGAATTGTAAACAGATAGCATCTCCACCTCTAGGTTGACTGATCTTTTCCAGCCTGTTCTTTGGGATCAGCTCTTCAACTTGAGGATTGGTGCAAACTCAGGAATGGTGACCTATCTGTCCACAGTTATGGCAACCCTGGCATTGAGGAGGATTATGCAAGTATATGGTAAGGATACACGGGCCACGTGAAGACAAACCAGACTAGAGGCGGCACAATTCTCCCACACCACTGCCCCAGAATGGGTAAGGTGCATATCCTGTAAAAGTGTCTTTATGCTCTTCATGGAAGAAAGTATGGCTTTATGGGCCTTGAAGTGAAGACACAGGATCTGGTTAACCTTGAGAGCTTGAGAGCAAGCCATGTATGCTTCATGTGAAGTCAACTAGCGGCTTGTGATCAGTTGTTGTCTTTCCATGTAGAATCTATCTGCAAATTCAGCCAGGATCTCCTTTGGCTTGAAAGCAATGTGAATGAAGGCATCCTTCTTCACTTCCAAACTAGGGTCACCACCAAATTTGTCAATCAGAAGTTGCTTCATGTCATCCCAGGTATCAATGGTGGGCAGCTCTGGCACTACTACCTCTTGGCAGGTTGGGTGTAGACAGGTCAGAATGTGTTCCTTCTTAACCTCATCTGAGGTCTTTTAATGGGAGTTTTGTAGATAGTTAGGAAATCTACAATGGTCAAGGTCTTGGGGTCAAAGACTTGCTTAAAGGTAGGCTTTAAGTGAGCTTCTGGAGTTGGGCCATCATTGTTGCTATCAAGTACATTTATGTGTGGGGAGAATTCTGCTTCAGACTTGGTGGGGGGCTGTCTGGATCACAGCTGGCAAACACTTTCCTCAAGGGTAGTCAAGGTTTAGCAGTGTGGGTGCCCATATTAATAGCTAGGACGGTCTGCTGCTCAGTAACATCCAGGTGCTGACCCTGTGCTATTACTACCAAAGACAGTTCAGCCAGTTGGGAAGTTTGAGACGGACCCACCAAAAGGCAAGGGGCAAACCTGTCATTTACTGAATCAATCACTTCACTTATTTCCTGTACGTCTTTATCAAGATCAGAGTGGTCTAGTTTCAGGAGGTCCACTTCATTGGCTAGAGCTATCAACTCTCTAGCACAATGAATGTAGGGGGTTCCTGATAAGCCAGGGCAACAACCATCTTCACCCAAAACTCCAGGGGGACTAACTACAGACACCATTGCCTCACTCAAAGTAGCAACATCTTGTTGTAAGTCAGCACCTGAGTTGTCAGAGCAAGTACTTGAGGATCAGGTTAAAGGCTTTAGGAGGGCAATCCTGACTGCAGGTAGACACTCTTAACTCTCAAATGACATACCAGAGCCTATTTTCTCTATTTGCTAACTCATCAGATGGAGGAGAAGGTGGGGCATTTGATTTGGAGGCAGACAGTTCATTTACTTGATCCTGGAGTTTGGCAATGGTAGCGGCAGTAGCAGCCCTTTCTTGATCAAAGTCCTCACCAAGTTTGCGGAAGCCCTTTGCAGCATGGACTGATAATTGCTGTAATTGGTTGAAGGAGTAAGCACTGAACTTGTTGAGTTGCTGCATAAGTCATTCAAAATTGGTGAGATAGCGTTTAGAGTGGAATCTACTTGGGCATGCCAGAGCTGTTCCAACTGGTGGAACTCATGAAGACGCTCTCTGACATACTTGGGGATAGACTGGTAAATTTGTTTGATGGAGTTGACCAAGCAAGATTGGGAGGTGATAGAGTTGCGCTGATTGTTGGATACTAAGAAAAACAGGGAATGTATCCACTGCTGGTAGGCCGCAAACTGATCCAAGTGATGAGTGACGGCAGCTTATAGCAATAAAATCTCTTGAACATAGAGCCCTAATACCATTTGATGATGGGATAAAGCAGGCTGTACAAAGGAGGACAATAAATGTTCAGCAGAGCCAGCTGCTGAGAGGAGATGTTGAAGAAATTTGGAGCTACAATCAATTCATAGTATTCTGCTTGGTTGAACTGAAGCTGGAGGCAAGGAATGGCTCCATCAAAGGCTATCCCAAGGGCTACTGCCATGACTTGTTCCAAGTCAGGGGTACCCAAAGGGTAGGCCACTAGGCAGGGACCGCTCCCAAGGTTCAGTACAGTAGGGACAATAGGCGGTTCAGTGATGTCTTCCTCAATAGGAGGACTGGTAATTTCAGGCAAAGTTGGCTCTTGTATGGGCGGAGGCAAAGGTCCTGAAAATGTTGTTGCAAAAGGGGTAACCAAGGAGCTTACAGCCCTATGTAGTGAGCACCATTTTTGTCATGATCTGAGGCGCAGCACAGATGTCACAACAGGAAATCTTAACCTTAGGATTGGATTTGTACTAAGTCTTGGTTAGAATGGCAGGGAAGGCTATGTGATTACCTTGTGGCCCTTATTGAAAAATATCTACTAGACGTGGCTAGAGAGGCACCAAAGTATGTGGAGACACAAAAACAAAAATGTGAATAGAACTTAAATTTTATTGGTAAAAGTGAAATGTAATATATATTGTGTAGCTTTACCACAAAAAATACATGGACTGTAGGATCACTTGCCAAAAGCATGAGTGGGGCAAGTGAGTTGCGCAAAATCGGGAAACTGAATAATTGTATTCCCTGACTTGGAACCAGCCTCATTTCAAAGGGCAAAAGCAAAGGAGAGAGATTTGTCCTTAAAATAACCCAACAAAGGCAAAATTGAAACATGGTGAATGACAACATTCCCAACAGCTGCTGCCCTGGACTGCCAGGGAATCCCTGAATCCAATGTTCTAGAGATTTGATTGCTCTAGCCAATGATGTCATGAATGACATTTCAATACTTGTATTGAAAACCCAAGAGTTGAACCCCAGTCTCCTGAAGGCAGATCAGACCCCCCAGGACGGTCCAGGACCCTCTAATCCAATAAGTCACAGACTCAAATTGTTGAATTACTCCGCAGCCGCCAGTCTAATACTGAAGATTCCCTGAATGATTGCCAGATTGCCACCAAACTGGCGCCACTGAAGACCCATGCCTACGCAGGTGATGTGGTCTGCCTAAAGGAGGCTGGGGAAAGACCAATCACTAGCCCTGCCAACAAACACCAGCTTTTGCCAGTTGCCAGTCCAAAAAAAGTATTGCAATTGGCCAGCTCAGGTGACATGGTGAACAACAACAGCAAAATAAAACATTGTCACTTCTGTTCCCCAGAGCCAGTCCAGACAAGACCCGCCAAACTGGTGCCACTGAGGGCCCAGAACTACGTGGAAGCCATGGCTTGGACAAAACCCACTATTAGCCCTGCCAATAAGCACCCACTGCTGCTGGCCCCTAGTCCAGAAAGGGGAATGCAATTAGGCCACTCAGGTGATATGGTGAGCCAAAGCGGCAAAATTAAGCATTCCTGTTTGCCAGACTGTCCCCAACCAGGACCCAACACCCTCCAGACCCCAAGCCAAGATTCATGCCCTACCAGCAAACCACCCATGGACCCAAAGCTTGCAAAAGGCAAAGAAGCAAATTAACATGGTATAAAAACACTGGCGGTGTGGTGATGACCACATTGTCATTTTTGATAATAAAGTTTTATGAACCTTTGGTTTGAACAAATTCTACCCATCTAGTATTAGTGATCTTCCACCTCAACTCTAGCCAAGTAGACAACCAGGCAACCAAACCCTCCAGAGATCAACCTGCCAAACTTCCCCAGGCATTATAATGTCCCCCAGGAGCCCCCTTTGGACCTGTGCACTTTACCGAGTACCCTCCAAACCCAGCCTACGCCAAGTTCAACTTGGAAAACATACTCCTTGCCAACCCCTGGCAAGAACTAGAGAAACCAAAACAATAGGTTGAGAAGGAAAGTGGTATGTTAGGCCGCCCAGATTGTTCAAAGACAAGTACAATTACCTGCCAGCGTATTTTGTTCCCATGACCCCATCTGTAACCCCTAGACTGGACTGCCCTCTGGAACCTACTGCTGCAGCCGAGACCGCCTCTACCCAACTGTTTGGAGTACTCTACATTACTTTGATAGGATTGGTGGATTCCATGGTCCCCAACTCTGGACTCCGGTCCTTGCTTGGGCAATCTATATCTTACATTATCAAGTTAGCACCCATTCTATGGTGGGCCTTACCTGCCAGCTTGGCCGCACCACACCCCAAGCCGCCCATTGCCTCTACCTATGACTGGATTCCTGACAAATGAGGTGGACCACCTGAAGCAGGATCACGTTAGTCTTGACAGAGATGTTCAGGAAATGAGTGAGTTAATTGATTGAGTAAACAACAGGTTTGCTCCCTGCCTCTCAGTGGGACCTTCCCTGACCTCCTGGTTGGCTGAGCTTTCTACTGTGGTAACCACACATGGTCAATGCTTAGATACTACCAAACAACACATCCAACCAGGCCAACAATATGGGTGCTCTCACCTCTGAGACTTTGACTACGCTTGAGGAAAGTGCTTGCCAGCTGTGGGCAAGACAGCCCCCTACAGAGTCTGAAGCTGAGTTCTCCCCCATATAAATGTCCTTAATAGCAACAATGGTGGCCCTATCCCCAAGGCACACTTCAAATCTACTTTTAAGCAAGTCTTTGACCCCAAAACATCCACCATTGCAGCCTTCTTGACCATCTACAAAACAGCTATGAAACAGGCCTCTGATAAGGTTAAGAAAGAACACATTCTAACCTGCCTGCACCCAAACTATCAGGAGGTAGTAGTGCCCAAGCTGCCCACAAGGGAGGCTTGGGAAAAGATGAAACAGCTTTTGATTGACAAGTTTGGTGGCAACCTTAGTTTGGAAGTAAAAAATTATGCTTTTATGCACATCACCTTCAAGCCTAAAAAGACGCTGGCTGAATTTGCAGATAGATTCTACATAGAAGGACAGCAGTTGATAACAAATAGGCAGTTGACAGCCCATAAGCGTACATGGACTGTGCTCAAGCTCTCAAAGCTAATCAGCTTCTGTGCCTCCATTTCAACGCTCACAAGGCCATGCTCTCCTCAATGAAGAGCATAAAGACTTTTCCCCAGGATATGCACTTGACCCACTCTGGAGCTGTTGTACGCAAGAATCAAGCTGCATCTAACTCTGGCTCTTCTTCCTGTGGCCCACACACCCTTGCTATGAACTCTCAGAACCCTCCTAGTCAACAAGGTTGCCATAACTGCGGCCAGATAGGTCACCACTATTGAGTCTGCACCAATCCTCAAGTTGAAGAAGCTGGTCCCAAGGAACAGGCGGGAAAAGAACAGTCAACTTTCAGGGCCCAAGGGCTCCCAACTCTGATCCATTTAAACTATAGTCTAAGAGAAGTCCTTTATTTATTATTCAGACCAAGAATGATCACAATGGGGAAAAGGGGAACTAGGTTCTTTTTATACCATTTACATTGGTTTTTGAGATTCTCCCAGATTCTTCCTGAAGGTCCTTGTCTCTCTATCTGGAGGGTCATGCTAAAAGTTTGAAACATCAGATGACTAATTCTAGTCATATTCTTTTGGCCAGATTTGAACTTTGCGGTTTGCCTCAGTTAGTCATCTAAAAATACTTCAGATGAATTCTCCTCATCTGGGGCTTACATTTGAGAGTAAGAACATCCAAAACCAATCACTGGAAGCTGAGATATAGTTGGATTTTCCCACTTACTAATTGTTGCTTATCTTGATTTGAAATCCAATCTTGCAACCATTTTGGGATATGCTGACAGGGGTTTTGAACTTGGCTCTTTAAATCACCATAACTTTTGATCTAGGGTACCTAGGGAGATCATCAAGGTAGCTTTCTGACAACAAGAAGTAGTTTTATCAATAGAAGCTTTTAAAATGAAAATTTTTAAAGCTACTATGTCATGGCAGGCCATGACAAACCTAGAGGCAGAGACACTCTTGGTTGAAAATTCTTCCCAGTCTCCTCCAATCCCCCTGTCTATAGCAGACTTGGATCCTGCCAACACTGAAGCGCCTCCCATTCTGCTATTGTTCCACAATATCTCTGATGACTCTGATATGGACAACTCAGATATTGATGATCCTGAAACCTATGGATATTCAGTCCTAGCTATCCCTGAAACCATTGCAGTCCCTTATAAACTATGCTCTGGGAAAGCTACAAGAACTGCCAAGCCTCTACCTGAAGCCAAAGATATTTTCTCTTGCCCTTACCTCACTCAAGCCAAGAGGTCTCCTGTACTTGTAGAATCCTCTGAAGAAGCGGCTGAAGTAGCTGACACTATTTTCAAGAATGCTTCAGTCTGACTTCTTCTTCAGACTTTCTACAAGAAGTTTCCAGGAGAGATGCATGATTGAGAAGTGAGACAAGGAGCTGAATGAAGCCCAAGATATCCTGGCTGTTCTCCCTCCCTTTGGTTGTACTACTTCTTGTGTAGAGATATTCATCCAAAAAGTGAAGATTAAGGCCATCTTGGACACTGGATCTCCTGTTAATGTTGTCTCCTTGAAGCTTTTCAAGAAGCTCAAACTCATCCCTGACCTTAAATATCACCAGTTGTATGGTACAGCTGGGCTATCAATGACTCACGCTATAGGGGCTTATTCTGCTCTTCCCATGCAGTTTAGCAAGCTACTCTTAGCCGCGCCTGCTGTTGCCTTGGAGAATGAGAGTTAAAATCTCCTAGTTGGCACTCAGTTCCTTAGAGAATACAATGGGATCATCAACTTAAAAGATAGCTACCTCTCTATATTAGGGTACAAAGTCCCTTTGATCTTTGAGGAGCCTGTCAAAGTTTCCGGAAAGCACCTCAAGACGTGCACCTTAGTATATCCCACTGATGTTTTCACTCTAAAATACTGTACCCATTCCTCCAACATGAAGTGTCCTCCTATGACTTGCCCTGCGTCTGAAGGTATTCCTTCCTAGCCACCTCTACTATGACCATTCCCCCTGTATCCCAAGATATCTTAGACTCTCAGATATCATATGAGTTACCTGAGCGTAAGTTCCTGGAGTTATACTCTCCTCCCTTGCTAGGCCGCAACAAACCCTATCTCTTCCCAGGAATCTTGGACGTCTCTCACAAAGACCCTGTTCACTTGTTGGTAGCCAACTTGACGGCTCTCTCCATAAATGTGTCTAGAGGCCAAGTTGTTGATTATGGCAAGTTGTTAAATGCTCCTAATGTTCTATCACTACATCCCTTTGGTACGTTCCAGGACTTTAACTTACCTGAGGATGAGCCACAAGTCCTATCCCTGTTTACCGCTCAAGACTTCCCAAAGCTGCCTTCAGTTCATCAGAAAAAAGTGCTTGACTTGTTGGATCAGTTTTTTGGACATCTTTTCTAAGGATATTACTGATTATGGTCTAGCTAAAGGAGTCATTCATCAGATTGATACTGGTGACGCACCTCCCTTCCAAGCTAAACCCTACTGCTGTAGTCAAGTGGAAGATGCACAAGTATCTAAGGAACTCAAACAGCTACTACATGCTGGGCTAATTTCCCCCTCACAGAGTCCCTGGGCTTCCCTCTTGCTTTTCCTTAAGAAGAAAGATGGCAGGCATTGCATAGTGATGGACATTAGTGTTTAAATTCCCTCACTAAAAATACTCATACTGTGAGGTTCCTGTCTACCAGTCCCAAAGTGTGTCCTGGGTCATAGCCAGGGATTGAATGGAAGGGGATGTCATTCTCTAGTAAGGGAAAATGTATCTCAGAAATATGTATAGAGGTCAAAATGGGCTTTTATTCACTCTCAGAAGAAAGATCCCCTTAGAAACCTTCTGGTATATGGCCCGGTGGGTCAAGGAAACAATATAGTTTTGACAATACTTGGAGTCCTCCAACAATATCTTGGACTTCTTGTACTTGGTCTTGGACTCCTACACCTTATTTTTATTTTCTGCTCCTATGACTTGGACTTCTTCTCCTTAAACTTGGACTCCTGCGCCGCGCTTAGGATCCAGCTCCATATTCTTGGGCTCCTGCTCTGTTATCTTGGGCTTCAGCTCTTTTTATAGCTCCAGTTGCCTTGTTATTCCACTTGAATAAGTCCAACCAAGCTCCTGCTGGTGATCAAAAGGATTCCAAAAACTTCTTGGCAGAAACTCAAAAGACCTGGGAAAGAATCCCGTCAAAGACCTGGAAAGACCCTGTAACTTTCCAGCTAGCTTCCTTCTTATAGTGTTCTTTCCCCAACAGTTCCGCCTTTAAAATGGCTTTCTTCAAAAGATTAAACCATTGCTGCTCACTTTTTCCTATAATAACTTAAGCTTGCATACTTACTTTCTCAAAAGCTTAAGTATTAATTCACTATTACCTTGCTTATACTTTAAGCTTTTGGCTTCCAACCAATCATATTCATCAGGAAACCTTCCAGAACTCAACCAATAAATGCATAGCGCAGAAATAAACCATTTCTGAAGTTCCACTGGGATCCAACTAAGAAATCAATTTACACTGCTCAAACTGCTCAAACTGACAACTCTTCACGCACCAAAGTGTTAACCGGCCCATTATTCCAGCACCAGTCTACCCTGCATTCAACTTAAACCAATTTAAATAGTAGAATACTATTTAAACTATTCTTTTTGAACCCCTTCAACGTTTCCCCCATATATTTACAAATATTGTAAAAACCAAGGAAAACATCCCACTTCATCTATCCTCAGCAAATCAATTTGGCAAAATCTCAGCTCATTTCTCCGGACCACCAGTCCTTCACCATCATATTCTGATCCTTCAGCCAGCTCTTCAACCACATCTTACAGCTCTTCAGCTTAACCAGAAATCAGTCTATCTTAGAAAACAAACATCTCATCTTAGTCTTTAAATAGTTCATTCCAGTCTTCTAACAGCTTATCAGTCCTCTGGCTACTTCTTTATCATGATCAGCTACTCCTGCATCATGATCTCTGAGCCCTTCAACTTATCCTCACTAGAAACCACCTTGGTTCCACCTGCAAAAAGAACCCTTTTTGGTTCCAAAAATCAGTATGAGCCAACAGTCCTTCTTACTAGTCTTCTCTGTTGTTTCCAAACTATGAACCATCTCAGTTCTTTATCTCAGTCCCCGCTACCAGAACCTGTAGACCCAGGAATGAGTCTACATTGAACTGGCGTTTGACTGTACTCTTGCAAGTGGTACTCCACTTAGGCCATTCAACCATAGATCAACGTCTATGTGTTATTTTTACTCACCCAGGTGATTAAATCTGGGCTTGCAGTTGCAAAGTAATTAGCTTCACTTCCCAGAGGCCTGATAACACCAAGTTCTGTAGCTGCTTCCCTAAGCAAACCGCCTTGGTGGTACCTCTGAGCAAATCTATGACCTCCAATTCTCACTTTGGGCTCTCCCCAAAGCTCTCATAGGGGCATAAACGAGGACACCCTTCCAGTCCTTTAGGTAGGATGCTTGCTCATAGCCCTCCTGTAAGCGTATTAGGGTACATAGAGCCCTCAGAGCTCTTCCCCTCCCTGGCAGCCCACGCTACCCACTGGGGGTTCAAAACTTAAAGCCCTGGTAGGCATCACCTCCCATGCTGTCACAAACTTTTACCCTGACAGCCCATGTTACCTGCCAGGGTCTAAACATTCTCCATCCTGAGTAGCAAACACTACCCATCAGGATGGATCACTCCCCACCCCAAACAGACAAATTTCCCTGCTGGGCTATCTCCTTCTTCACCCCAAGCAGCCACAGTTCCCTGCTGGGTGAAGACCTCTAGCCCACAGCAGCCAATATCTTTTTCTGGGTGAAGACAACATCTGCCTCTAGTAGACTTTAAACCTACTAGCTAGGCCTTACCTTCCCTAGTAGCTATCATTCCCTACTAGGCCTCTACCTTCAACAATCAACCAAACTTTTACTTGGCCAACATTAGCCCCACCTGCAAACCACCAAACATGTGGATCATCACACATACTCTCTGCCTTCCATAGACAACACCCTTTGCTGTCTTGGGGGTTCAAAGTTCTTTTCAGCCATGGATCTGGTATCTAGATATTGGCAGGTTAATCTCTCCCCTGAAGACAGGCAAAAAGCAGTGCTCATCACCTTTGAGGGATTGTTTGAGCCTACATGCATGCCTCAAGGGCTGTGTAATATCCCTGCTACCTTCCAGCGTGCTACGGACTCAATACTCTGTGACCTAAAGCTCTCTTGTGACCTGGTATACTTTGAAAATATAACTTTCTTCAGAGGAACCTTTACCAATCACTTGGCCACTTGAAGGAAGTCTTCCTTAAGATTTGAGAAGCCGGCATTAAGCTGAAGCAGTCTAAATATGCTTTATTCAAGTAATGTCTTATATTCTTGGATCATGAAGTAACCAAGACTGGGATTCAACCTATGAACAAGAAAGTTGAGGCTATTGACAAAATGCTTTCATCTATCAGCCTTCATGAGGTACAAGTCTTTTTGGGCATGATGGGCTAATATAGGCAGTATATCCCTTCTTTGCTGACACTAGTGAACCTCTAGTACAGTTGCTACACAATTTCCCCTTCAAATGGACCACCAGTCAACAGCAAGCCTTTGAGAATATTAAGCAAAAGCTCAAAGAGGCTCCTATCCTGGTGTATCCCGGCTATGATAAGGAGTTCATCATCTACTCAGATGCTAGAAATCTAGCTATTGGGGCCATCCTTGCCCAACTATACAATAAAGAAGCATATCAACCTGTGCCATATACATATTGTGTCCTCAATAAGCATGAGAGAAACTATAGTGTCACCAAGAAAGAGTGCCTTGCCGTACTACATGCTGTTAAACAATTCTGTAATTATGTGTATGGTTCCATTTCACTGTGGTCACTGACCATGCCTCGCTCAAGTGGCTGCAGAAGCTCAAAGAACCAGAAGAATGGATAGCTAGATGGGCCCTTTGCCTGCAGGGCTATGACTTCACTGTGTTACATTGCCCAGGAATCCAGCATCAGAAAGCAGATGGATTATCTTGAATGCCTATCCTTGCTCTACACCATGCAGAAGCAGACCAATTGTATTAACTGATTGGGTATCCTTCTTCCTGGGAAAACAAGACAGAAGAATTTCAAATTTCCCTTTCTAAATTATTCAAAGACACACTCATTTGTGACAATCAGCTTTTTAAGAAAGTGCAAGACCACTAATTGCCTTAAGTAAGGCCTAGTCTTTTCCTTTTGGTGGTGCTCCAAGCTCATAAGAAGACAGGACATGGAGGCGTTACCAAGACTCATGCCTGGCTCCAGAAGAACTACTTCTTGGAAAATATTTGCCTGCTGATTCCAGATGTTATTGCTAGTTGCCATGATTGCCAGCTTCAACAACCTAGAGCTGCCACTCAAAAGTTCAAGCTAGTCTCCCCATAACACGCCTTTCACACTGTCAGCATTGACACTGTAGGACCTCTCCATTGCTCCTGCTCTGGTTGGCGTTTTATCCTAATTGCTGTTGATCACTTTAGCTGTCAGGAATATTCCTGACAACACCTTGGTTCAGGACAATATTTTGTTTACAATCAGACTCAATAAACAAAATAAAAAATTGCAGCAGTTCCCCCTTATTGGAGAAACTGCCGCAAAAGACCAAGCCAAGAAAATGGGAAATAAAAATAAAAACTTTAATTTGGATGGGTTTTATACCCCGCGCAGCCGGCCGCCAGTTGCCTGCCGAGCCTGGCGGCTTGCCTGCGCTTGCCTGCTGCCAGCCAGCCCACCCACTCCCGCCAGCCAGTCCCCCAGCCAGCCCCTCCAAATGCGGAAATTGCCAAATGGGGAAACCCAAAAAGGAAATTTCCCCAACCCCAAATGGAGGGGGAACTGCTGCCCAAATTTGGAATCTACCAAATTTGGGAGGGGCTGACAAGTTGCTCAACCCACCCATTCCTGCATTATCTGCAGAATTCAAAATTGGATGCATGAAAGCATCCAATGATACACCAAGCCAATGCAAGCCCAGAAGTAATAATTTGTTGCCTGCACACCACTTCCAATTCTCCTCCCAAAAGGGAATTCCAGACAACATCAAGTGTTTGGGGTTCCCTGTCTAGTGTTTTACTCTATTCATGCCCCCACAAGGATGATAGTATATAATAAAGCCAATTCACTTGATGATAGTTTGTGCTATCATTGAGTGAAATTACCTCTCAATGGTATCACATAAATTAATAAGAACTTTACCCTACAAGAAAGTTAAAAGACACTAAGCTTTTTCTGCCCTTTCCCAGTGTTGAAACTGAACCAATGAGGATTCAGTGTTTGGAATTGGGGAAGACAACAGTCCAATAGAAAGGAAAGAATAATGAGAGTAAGGTCTTGTTTATTGTAGAATATTGTGATTAATATACTATATTTTCATGAATGACATTTCAATACTTGTATTAAAAACCCAAGAGTTGAGCCCCAGTTCCTAAAAGACAGATCAAACCCTCCAGGACAGTCCAGGACCTGCCAATCCGTTAAGTCATAGGCTCAAATTGTTGAATTACCTTGCAACCTGCTGGCCTACTACAGAGGATTTCCTGAATAGTTACCAGTCTGCTGCAAAACTGGTGCCAACAAAGACCCATACCTAAAAAGGAAATGTAACCTGGCTAATGGAGGTTGGGGAAGGACCTACTGCCAACCTGCCAAGGGCCAATACTGGAGCTTTGGAATCAACGCTGGAAGCCCTGGAATCAAACCCTGATCCTCCAAAGACTACTCAAGTCACACAAAGTGGACAGGAACCCGCCCACTTGCTAAATTGCATAACCAAGTTGACAAGTTACTCCAAGACCCACCAGTCTCCCAAGGACAATTCCCCGGATGGTCATCAGATTGATGCCAACCTTGAGCCACCCAAGACCCAAACCTATGCAGAGGTTGCAGCTTGCCTTAAGGAGGTTAAAACAAAACCTATTTTTAACTCTGCCAATGATCACCAGCAATTGCCAGCATGCCGTCCAGAGAGGGTAGTGCAATTGAACTACTCAGGTGACATAGTGAACAGTGGCAGCAGAACAAAGCATTGCCATTTCTATTCACCTGAGCAGGCGCTACCTGGATCTCCCACCCTCAAGACTCTAAGCCAAGATCCATGCCCCGCCAGTGCCTTGTCTGTGAACCTGAACCCTGGAAAATTGAAGAAGCAAAGTACCATGATATAAAAACCCCGGCAGTACGGTGAAGACCACATTCTCATTTTTGATAATAAAGTTTTATGAACCTTTGGTTTGAACAAATCTTACCCTATCTATTCTTAGTGATCTTCCATCTTAATTCTGGTCAAGTAGACTACCAGGCTGCCGCCCCCTCCTGAGACCAATCTACCAAATTGCCCTAGGCATTATAATGTCCCCCAGGAGCCCCCTTTGGACCTGTGCACTTTACTGAATACCCCCACCCAGCCTATTAATAGTACAACTTGGAAACCATCCTCATTGCCAACCCTTTGGCAAGGACTAGAAGTACCAAATATATAGGACACAAAGGAAAGAGGGTTGAGATACCGTCCTTATTGTTTGAAGACAAGTATAACTACCTACCAGCATACTTTGTTCCAATGACTCCACCATTAACCCCAAGACCAGACTGCCCACTGGAACCTACCGCCGCAGCCGAGACCACCTCTACCCAACTGTTTGGAGTACTCTATATTACTTTGACAGGATTGGTGGATTCTGTGGTCCCCAACCTTGGACCCTGGTCCTTACTCGGGCAATCTGTATCTTATATTATCAAGTTAGCACCCATTCTATGGTGGGCCCTACCTGCCGGCTCAGCCGCACCTCACCCCAAGCTGCCCAATGCCTCTATCTATGACTGGCTTCCTGACATATATGAAGAAAGACACAAGGCCACAAGGGGGTGGCATAGTGGGGAGTTCCATGTAGGGTTTGAAGCCAAGGAATAACTTGTGTGGGGATCAGCAAGTCAAATTGGTAGCGCTCCTAATTAGGATGAAGTACCTGCCATTTGATATTGCCACCAGATTAATTCATGTTGTTAGATACATCAAGGGGCAACTCATTGAGCGCCCCCTGTATATCATAAGATATGTTAGCAGGCAAGTCTGGAAACTAAGTTGCAACACCACCTTCCCCCCTGCTCGTTGTCTTACACCAAGACTGGAGTCTACGGAAGGTCTGATAAGGTCCGCACAAACAGCTTTTGTCTGGGGATGGCGCAGCAGGGGTGCAAGCAATCATAGTGAAGTATATTGGTGTTTCCTTAGGCATCTTTAAGTTGATAAGTGTGGTTGTCATAGACTGCAGCTATCTTGAAGGGACCAGGTGGTTGGGTTCCAACTTGGCAGAATTGGGATTGAGAGTGTAAACGGGGTCACCTACAGCGTATCTAGCTTTGAGGTGCTTTGTCCCTCCTGCAATCCACTTATGTTTGATTTCCCAGGCTTTGGCATGCCATTAGTCTAGGGATGGAGTTGTGACTAGGGGAGGCTTGTTGGAAACCTTGGATTGTAGCTTTCCCTATTCAACTCCTGTAAGACTGTCAGGTGTTCCAAAGGCCAGGGTACTGGGGCTGAACCCTGTGCCCCTGTTGATTCTTGCGTGCAGGATAAGTAGAGCGGTGGGCAGGCGTTTGGTCCATGCAGTGTTAGGGTGCTCTTGTGAGAGCTTGGCAATCAATTGAACCAGTGAGCCATTTAACTGTTCCACGCGTCCATTGGCTTGAGGATGGTAGGGGGTTGTAACTATACGTTGGAGTGCGTTCTTGGCACAGTATGCCTTCATGACATTTCCAACAAGTTTTGGACGCCATCTGTGATGAGGCGTTTGGGTTGCCCAAAGCAAGCCACAATTTCTTTGCCAATAAAGCAGGTGATTGTGGTGGCAGTGTGGTTGGTTGTTGCCCAAGCCACTGGCCAGCAAGTAAAGTAGTTGATGGCAGTGATAATGTACTTCTTTCCCAGTCTGTCTTCAGGGAGTGGCCCCACAATGTTGAGGGCCCACTGCTTGAAGGGTTCCATGGCCTTGATGGGCAGGACAGACTTGGGGGGTACAGGTTTGGACGTGTTCTTTTTGCACAACACACACGTTTCAAGGAGGTCCAAGATGTCTTGACAGACGCACGGCCACCAAACCTTCTGATTCATGATCTCAAAGAGGTTACGCCCTCTGATGTGACCCAGGGTTTAGTGATAGTGCAATATTGTTTCACCTTGTTGCGTGGTGGGGATGTAAGGTGTCTTCTCACCTGTTTCTGCCCAGCAGCAGACGGTACCATCATTGGTGGTGAACTGACTTTTGTTGTCCTTCAATTTGGAGATGGTGACCAAGTTAAGGCCCTTGTAGCAAGTTGCCTCAGGGCGGAGGTAGAGCATGGGCCAATCTGGGTCCAATCCATTGTCCCCAGTGATGGATGCTACATAGAGTTGTGAAAGGGTGTCAGCTGTGACAAGTTCCTTTCCAGGCTTGTACTCAATGCACAACTGGTAGGGAGATAGACGCTCAATCCATCCTGCTTGACGGTGTGTCAAGTGGGACTGTGTGTTGAAGTACTGGAGCAACTTGTGGTCTGTCAGAGCGCGGGGTGGGAAGGTAGCTCCTTCCAGGTGATAGCGCCACTTCTCAACACAGTGTACAATGGCTGCCAATTCTTTATCATGGATGGGGTAGTGTTGTTCCAAGTCACTAAGTTTCCTGGACTCATATGCCACAGGGAGGAAGACGCCATTTTCAGTTTCTACCCTTAGCACGCCCCTATGGCCCTGTCAGAGGCATCAGTCTCAAGTTTGTACTGTCAGTTTCAATTGGAGAACTGCAGTACTGGTGCTATTGTGAGTCTTTGCTTCAACGTCTCAAAGGCTCAATCTCTGACAGAGGTCCAATGGAAGCGCTGTTTGGTATTGAGGAGCTCAGTGAGAGGTGCAATTAGTTCCCCGCAATTGGGAATGAACTTGTGTACGTAAACAACCATGCCTAGGAATGTCCGCACCTCACCCACATCAGTGGGGGGCGGCATGCTGGTGATTGCCTTGATTTTGGCAGGGTCAGGCTTTATCCCTTGGGAAGAGATGATGTGCCCAAGGAATAACAGCTACAACTTGAGAAACTTGCATTTGGAGGGTTTAGCTTTTAGCTAGTTTTTCCAAAGGGTGTCAAGGACAGCACAGAGGTGTTGGAGGTGCATGGTTTGATCTTGACTGAAGACAAAATGTTGTCAAGGTACATAACCACACATTTTCCAATCAGTTCCTCAAATGCTTTGTTCATCAACATGGCAAAGGTGGAGGGAGTGTTGGTCATTCCAAAGTTCATGTCACAACACTCAAACAACCCATAGTGTGTGCGGAAGGCAGTTTTTGCCTCATCCCCTGGTGCAATGCGGACCTGGTTGTACCCTGCAGTGAGATTGATCTTTCTAAAGACCTTTGCACTTGCAAGTGTATCAAACAGACTGTCAATCTTTGGCAGGGGGTATTTGTTTTTAACTGTCACCTCATTTAGGGCGCGGTAGTCTATGACCAGGCAAAGGGACCCGTCCTTCTTAGCTACAAAGAAGACAGCCGCCCCATATGGAGAGAGCAAGGGGCAAATAAAGCCCTTATTAAGCGCGTCCACAAGGTGCTGATGGAGAGTTTTGTCTTCCTTTGGTGTGAGACAGTATAATGGTTGTGCTTTAGGTAACAACCCTTGAAGTTGTACAGCATGCTGGATCTCCCATGGAGGAGGTAGTTGTTCAAGTGTCTCACTGAACACATCCTTGTACTCCTCAAGGAGTGCCGCAAGCGCTGGTGGCGGTGAGGAGGTCAAGGGAGGGACTGTGGCTGGTTCAGCACAGATAAATTTGACTGAGCATTGGATAAAGTCTAGTTTCCCCACTTGAAATTGTACAGGCCTGTCTCTGTTATTCTGACAAACACAGTATCATGGAGTAACTTGCTCATTTCCACAGGGTAAATCTGGAACCCCACCCCATTTCTGTTGAAGGTGCTGACAGAGGTATCCCAATTAATGTAGGAACAGTTGTGCCAAAGCCAGTTGAGACCAGCAATTATGTTGTGGCTGAGCCCTGCCATGATTGGCCCAGAGAGCTTAACCTGGACGTTCCCCATTCTCACAGAGAAAGGTACTGTTTTGTGGGGATGGCAACTCTGTGGGAGTCAGCTACTTGTACTGCTTTGTGCCTGCTGGGCACTTGGTCTAATTGCTGAGAGTTGGCAAACGCCTGGTCCAACATAGTGTGATTGGCCCCAGTATCTACCAGTAATTTGTGGGTGTTTCCACAGAAACAGAAGGAATAGGACAAGTGTGTTACTTTATTTGAGGAGGGGCTTGCTTGCAATATGGGGTCGTCACTATGGACTTGAAAGACGTCCAGAGTTTTGACTTTGTGAATGCTGTAGTTGCAGGGATTTTTTGCAAGCAGGGATTGAGAGGATGGGTCAGGTGGGGTTGCAAGGCTTCTTGTTGCTATAACCCCCAGGCTTTTCCCTGATCCTCAATCTGCGCTAGCTAAAGCTCCCCCTTGCAGGGGCGTTCAGTCCCATTATCCTGCTGACGGGGCTGGTGGCAGCCTACTTGATTGTGGCTACTGCCAGGTTTGGTACAGGGTTGGGATGGAGCGTCACTGGTATGGCAGAAGCCCATTGAGGCCTGATTGTTAGTCTCCACAATGGCCTTATAGCAGTCATTGATAAAGGTGTAGCAACCTACAGGGACCCACTTACAGATATGAGGTTTCAACATATTGATGATGAGAGTGAGTAGCATTGCATGTCTGTTGCTCACGGCTTTGGGGGCAGCAGCAAGAGCTTGTTGCCAAGCAGCAAGGTACTCAGGAACAGAACCAGTTTGTTTGATTGCTAGAAGAGGGTTCCCACAACAATGGGGGAGAAGGTTTTGCTGTAGCGGGACTTGGCGGCGTCTCAGAATGTTGCTCAGGTAATGTCAAGTTCCTGGCTGGCCCAGTTGGTGAGTCACACAGCGGCAGGCCCCGTGAGGCAACAAGACGCAGTGGCAACCCACATGGGCTTAGGGACCTGACAGATGCAAAGGCGGGTTTCAGTAGATTGGAGCCAACTGACAATGTCATACCCTTTGATGCCACCAGCAAAGGATTCCAGCTGAAGGTTGAGCATGCACTGGGACAGATCTGACTGGGGCGGGGTGACGCTGGCGTCACGCTGCCTGAGGCGGAGCCAATTGTACACTCTGGTGAGAACTAGCTGGTCTTGATAGATGACGTACCTGTTGGGGATGTCCCCCTTGGGGATTAGCAGGAGGGTCTCTTGTTGGGGAGTAAACATATGGCCTGTACTCTGTCCTTTCTTGGGGGGAATTTTGTTTTAGGTAGGTTGTAAACCTACCGCTGCTACCACTGTTGCAACTGAACCAATGAGGATTCAGTGTTTGGAATTGGGGAAGACAACAGTCCAATAGAAAGGACAGATAATGAGAGTAAGGTCATGTTTATTGTAGAATATTGTGATTAATATACTATATGGGGAAAGACACAAGGGGGTGGCATAGTGGGGAGTTCCATGTAAGGTTTGAAGCCAAGGAATAACTTGTGCGGGGATCAGCAAGTCGAATTGGTAGCGCTCCTAATTAGGATGAAGTACCTGCCATTCAATATTACCATCAGATTAATTAATGTTGTTAGATACATCAAGGGGCAACTCATTGAGCGCCCCCTGTGTATTGTAAGATATGTTAACAGGCAAGTCTGGAAACTTGGTTGCAACACCAGGATCAGAAGATGAACAATCTAATCTTCTCAGCTGTTCTCACAGCCTGCCTAGGAATTGGGGCCACCAATACAATCACCAGCATGGGACATTCAATAAACCACCTGGCAAGTACATCTACAAGGAGCCTGCGCAGCTAAACTCCTCTAAGCAGTACTCCTGGCCCACACTGGTATTTCCCCACTCCACCCAGTCCGTAGCAATATACACCTGTATATACTACGTACTCACGTATTTCACCAGTAATTTTGGACGTTATAACGTACACGCCAAGGTCTTTCAATGGATGATGATGGTCTATCCCATTGTGACGGCGCTCACAGGTTTCCAAGTTGCCAACTTGGTCCCTTAATTTGCTAAAACACTCCCCCAATTGTTGGGTCTTTACATTAGCAAGTGGGTAGAAGCTTGCCCTACTAAGGACATCACTGCCAAGACAACCACCGTCTTTCTGCTTCAAGATGTGTTCTTTTGCCACAGTTGTCCCTAAGTGTTGTTGTTGGACAATGGGACTAACTTCAACACCAAGCTAGTAACCTCTGTTGTTGAAGCCTTGGGGTCTCACCAGTCTTTCTCTGCCCCTATAATCCTTCCACCAATGAGGCAGTTGAGCGCACCAATTCAACCCTGGTTTCTATCATGAGGAAATTCACTTACTCTGATGCTGCCAACTGGGATCTATACTTACCCGCTGCTCTCTTTGCCTATTGCTCTAGCAAACATTGTGTCACCGGGTATTACCCTTTTGCTATGTTATATAGTTGTGAAGCCACCACTCTGTTGCTCTTGGGGCCCCCCTACCCTCCTGTGATAAGGCCATGATTCCTGATGAACATATCAAAGATCTAGTCAATTGAATCATTGATATTCAGGCCTCTGCCTACACGTCCACATATAATACCAAGATGCTTGAGCTCTCTCCTGGCAATGCTGGACAATCTCCCCTGCCTGAGTTCAGCATTGGGGACCACATTCTTTACTATCAGCATAGAGTAGAAGGACGCGCTCACAAACTAGACTCGTTGTGGATTGGGCCCTTGGAAGTAACCTTCAAACAAGGGTCAGAGTACACTGTGAAACTCCTCTCTAGTGGTCACTGTTTGCCAGTATGCATGCCAAGTTCCTCTGCAAGTACCATCCCCCTAAGGCCAATCTAGAGGGGGGCAATGTTGTAAATGACGCCATTCACCATGTTTTGATTTTGCCTTTGTTGGGTTATTTCAAGGACAAATCCCTCTCTTTTGCTTTTTCCCCTCAAAATGAGTCTATATTCAAGCTGGGAAATACAATTGTTCAGTTTCCTGACTCTGCGCAGCTCACTTTCCCCACTCATGCTTGTGGCAAGTGATCCTACTTTCTGTGTATTGTTTTGTGGTATTTCTGAATAATCTATAATTCAGTTCCCTATCTTCAATAAAATTTAAGCTCTATTCACATTTCTGTTGTTGTGTTTTCAAGTACTTCAGCGCCTCTCTCTAGCCACAACTAGTAGAGATTTATTATTCAGGGCCGCAAGGTAATTGTCTCACCTTCCCTGCCAATTAACTGAGACTTAGTACAAACCCAATCCTAAGGTTAGGATCTCCCGCTGTGTGTTGTCACACCTCAGAACATGGCACACAGAAGTATATACTTGACAGTATAAACATTGTGTTTGGTTTGATTTGCCCATTAAGGCCTAAATATTCACCAATATCTGGAACCTATTTTTGCTGATGATGAATTTTGTTCTATGTGCAGATTTTGTTTGCTCTGAGCTGGGTTTAGTCCATCCATCACATCAGCTCTAGAAGCTAAGCATTTATGGGCCAGTGGGCTGCATTTTCTAGGCTCTTATGGATGTATTCAGGCACCTGGTTACCTTTATTGGTGCTCAACCTCTTTGAAGCTGAGCAGAAGGACCCAATAGAGGACAGGGCCAAACTTCATAATGGATGAGAATTCATATCTTAGGGAAGCCCATCTTTTTCAGATGAGGATTTAAGGGATCTACTAGGATGGTAGGTATGAGCTATAACAGGCTGAGGTAGCATGTTGGAATCAATGTTTATTGACCCAGAGTAGAGAAGGAATTCAACTTTTGTTAAGGGTGGAGGAACAGCTGAGGGCTTTATAGAAGGTCAGCTTTAGCTTTCCCTTTGATGTATAAAGGCTATGGTACAATATACTGCCTGTTGTATAAAATCTAGGGGCAAGGTTCTCTATAATAATCTAGTGATATAGTGGGAAACTCAGGTTTAGAGTACAGGTTAAGTAGTCTTCCGGGAGTAAGGGCAGACAGAGAAGCATGGTTAGAAGGGGTTCTTATAAAGCAGGAGCCTCTACTAGGAGTCCAAGCTGTAGGGAAATGATAAATATGTGTTATTTGAATGAGATAGGTTCATTAGTCTTTATTAGAAAATAAAGATACTAGGGTATTGTAAGGGTGTGTTTTTAATCCTGATTCTTGGAATCGGTTCTATTAGATTACTAGATAAGAGTTTTTATGGTACCTTTATCAATTCCAATAACGTTTTTTAAGAAACCAAAATCTGACAATATGACATGCTTTTCAGAATTTTAAATGTAATTTATATTTTAAAATCATGAGAATGATGTCATATTGTTAGATTTTGGCTCCTTAGAAAAATGGTGTTGTGATTGAAGTGACTACTGTTTATATGGGCTAGAAGTATTGTTATTTAGAATAAGGTGCTATCAGATTCCAAAAGTTCTGCTCTTTCTGGTATCTCATCTGCTGGAAATGTGACTTGCCTTCCTATATTGGTTTCAGCTGATGGATCACCTCTGAGGTTAGGCGTTCAAAAGGAGGCAAAAATATCTCTTAAGCCCTTCACATAATCATGAGCCATTATGGGCCAAGTTGGGGCTGCTCCTGTCAAATTGGAGATTGGGTAGTTTTAAGATTCCCTTGATTTTGCTGAGGTTAAGAAAGTAGTGTGGTTGTGAATAGGGGTTTTGATTCCATCTGGCTTGATTTAAAATATTTTTTAATTTAAATAATTTTAGTTGAGAATTAAGATCCTTGTTGCAACTCAGCTGGTTTGGCTAGGTTTGGACAAACTGATTGTTTAGGAGTGCCCCAAGATTAGCCTGAAAACTGTACCTCTGTGGATTGGTTTGGCTTAAGACACATGGGTTTAACTGCATTTTATCAAAAAGCTCATTTTGTTTAGTATTTATATTGGATGCGGTAGAAGTTATTTATCCTTGGGTGGATGTGGATTGAGCCTGGAGAAGACGGAACCAGGATATTTTTGGGGCAGGAAGATTTTCAGTCAATTAGTTTTCCTACAACCGATTTTAGTCAAATCTGATCCAACTATGATTTCTCCATAAACAATGTTTTTGGTTTTACGATAGCTGAACGTTTGAAGACTTTTTATTTATTAGTCAATACTTCAATCAACATATTGTTTTATTTTTATTTTTGCATTTAACAGGTTTAATTTTTTAAAAATATCTTTTTAAAAGCTAGTTTAATTAAATTTCACCAGCAAGGAAAAACGGAAATATCAACGATTTTAATAAATCATATTTATGGAAGTAGCCTTTTTATTTTTTATTTTTATTTTTGTAAATCTAAAAAGTAACATGCGGAGAAAAGTATAGTTGGATAAAAGGTTGACTGAAAATCTCCCTGTCCTATATTTCCAGTCCAATTGATTGGCGAGAGTCACTTGGTTGAGCTAAACCAAATCTGATTTGATTTGATGTGGCCTTGCGAATACCTTGGGCTTGCTCTGCTCAAGGATAGTTTAGTTTAATGTCAAAGCAGATCCAAAAATATTCTCTTCAGCACTGATGAACGGCACACGGCGTTGATTAAAGGATTTGTTTGGGATTTAAATTGACTGAGTTAGGGGTTGGGCACTTAAAGGGCTTCATGATAAACATAGCTATTTTATGATATCCTGTAGCAGCACCTTGTGTTCCAAGAAGTTATGTGGAACATAAAACCAAGTGCATCTGATTGGCTAGTGGAATATAATTCTGGGTTATTTCCATCGATAAAGATTTTTCTATGTATTGATGTAATTATTTGAAAGGTATTCTTTTGCCAACCTAAACCAATACTAAATGGTACTTAAGCAATTCACCTGATAGTCTCCCTAGCATGAAGTTCTTTTGGTTGGCAACATGTCTGGTAGCAAACACTTTAGTCAATTCGGCCCTGCGTCTAGCGAAGAATGGTACGGCAATGATCTACAAGAATACACGCAGTCCGGTGCAAATACACACCCCAATGATGATAGCCGACAACAGCGAATGGCTCACAGCTGATTTGGGGTTTACGTACTACCACTGGCGAGAGCAGCTTGGCCCATTTTTTACCAAATGCACAACACGTCGCTCTAAGTTCTGCCTCAAAGTCACACACGTCTACTACCACTGGGATATGAACTTCGACCTCATCAAAGTGAAAAACGGAACCTTCCGCCACGTCCAGAAGCTTTGTCGCAAGGTCGACCCATCCGTTGGAGAAATTGATTGGTTCAAGCTTCTCCCCGAAACCTCCCTCTTTCTATCCCACAGCCACTGCGTATCTTCCAACCTCCACCTCGATATCCAAGCCATCAATGCTCGATTCAAACCCCTCTGGGTCATCTTCCAGGCAGAAGCCACAATCCACAAGAATCAGCATGAAAAATTAACCTTTTCTCTCCCCTCCCTCTCCCCATTCAAGACCCTTGATGGTATCTACACCAAATATTCCTATTAACAAGGATCAATTATATCTATATTCCTTCAAAAATTCATCACTGGATTGCCTTCTATAGTCAAATGTACTACTTGGGTAGATCACAAGTATAGTCAACACATTATAAGCCATGTAACCCACAGATTCAACATTAAGATTAGGATGCCACACTATCAACTTCTCACATTGGCATACACCCCACCTCAATTGCAATCCATGGAGTTCACACTTAACGTTCAAGCTTTAATATAGATAGTGGGGTTCAACTTGGTTTATGAGGGGTGGAACAGAAATACCAATGTTGTGAACATACCCTTGGATAAGATGTATTTAACAAAAATAGAAAAACTTAAAAGGAGGATAAAAAGATCTTTTATAGTTGAATGATGAACCTAGTATTTTTTATATAAGCTTAATGCTACTGGGAAGGGATTGATAGGAGCTAAAATTGTTGCAACTGAACCAATGAGGATTCAGTACTTGGAATTGGGGAAGACAACAGTCCAATAGAAAGGACAGAATAATAAGAATAAGGTATTGTTTATTGTAGAATATTGTGATTAATATACTAAATGGGGAAAGCCACAAGGCCACAAGGGGTGGCATAGTGGGAAGTTCCATGTAAGGTTTGAAGCCGAGGAATAACTTGTGCGGGGATCAGCAAGTTGAATTGGTAGCGCTTCTAATTAGGATGAAGTACCCGCCATTTGATACTGCCACCAGATTAATTCATGTTGTTAGATACGTCAAGGGGCAACATATTGAGCGCCCCCTGTGTATTGTAAGATACATTGGCAGGCAAGTCTGGAAACTTGGTTGCAACACCCCCCCTGCCCCCTGCTTGTTGTCAGACACCAAGACCAGAGTCTGCGGAAGGTCTGGGAAGGTCCGCACAAACAGCTTTTGTGTGGGGATGGCGCGGCAGGGGCGCAAGCAATCATGGTGAAGCTTCTTGGTGTTTCCTTAGGCATCTTCAAGTTGATAAGTGTGATTGTCATAGACTGCAGCTATCTTGAAGGGCCCTAGGTGGTTGGGTTCCAAATTGGCAGAATTGGGATTGAGGGTGTAGACAGGGTCACCTACAGCGTATCTAGCTTTGAGGTGCTTTGTCCCTCATGCAATCTGCTTGAGTTTGATTTCCCAGGCTTTGGCACGCCATTGGTCTAGGGATGGAGTTGTTACTATGAGAGGCTTGTCGGGAACCTTGGACCATAGCTTTCCCTGTTCAACCCCTGTCAGACTGTCAGGTGTTCCAAAGGCCAGGGTACTGGGGCTGAACCCTGTGCCCCTGTTGATTCTTGCGTGCAGGATAAGTAGAGCGGTGGGCAGGCGTTTGGTCCATGCAGTGTTAGGGTGTTCTTGTGAGAGCTTGGCAATCAATTGAACCAGTGAGCCATTTAACTGTTCCACGTGTCCATTGGCTTGAGGATGGTAGGGGGTTGTAACTATACGTTGGAGTGTGTTCTTGGCACATTATGCCTTCATGACATGTCCAACAAGTTTGGGGCCGCTATCTGTGATGAGGCATTTGGGTTGCCCAAAGCAGGCCACAATTTCCTTGCCAATAAAGCAGGTAATGGTGGTAGCGGTGTAGTGAATGTTGCCCAGGCCACTGGCCAGGGAGTGAAATAGTCAATGGCAGTGATAATGTACTTCTTTCCCAGTCTGTCTTTGGGGAGTGGCCCCACAATGTTGAGGGCTCACTGCTCCAAGGGTTCCATGGCCTTGATGGGCATGACAGACTTGGGGGGTGCAGATTTGGATGTGTTCTTTTCACACAACACGCATGTTTCAAGGAGGGCCAAGATGTCTTGACGCATGCATGGCCATCAAACCTTTTGTTTCATGATCTCAAAGAGGTTACGCCCTCTGATGTGACCCAGGGTTTGGTGGTAGTGCAATATTGTGTCCCCTTGTTGCGTGGTGGGGATGTAAGGCGTAATTTCACCTGTCTCTTCCCAGTGGCAGACGTTACCAGCATCAGTGGTGAAATGACTTTTGTTGTCCTTCAATTTGGAGATGGTGACCAAGTTAAGGCCCTTGTAGCGAGTTGCCTCAGGGCAGAGGTAGAGCATGGGCCAATCTGGGTCCAATCCATTGTCCCCAGTGATGGATGCTACTTAGAGTTGTGAAAGGGTGTCAGCTGTGAAAAGTTCCTTTCCAGGCTTGTACTCAATGCACAACTGGTAGGGAGATAGACGCTCAATCCATCCTGCTTGACGGTGTGTCAAGTGGGACTGTGTGTTGAAGTACTGGAGCAACTTGTGGTCTGTCAGAACGCGGGGTGGAAAGGTAGCTCCTTCCAGGTAACAGTGCCACTTCTCAACACAGTGTACAATGGCTGCCAATTCTTTATCATGGATGGGGTAGTGTTGTTCCAAGTCACTAAGTTTCCTGGACTCATATGCCACAGGGAGGAAGATGCCATTGTCAGTTTCTACCCTTAGCACACCCCTATGGCCCTATCAGAGGCATCAGTCTTAAGTTTGTACTGTTGGTTTTTATTGGGGAACTGCAGTACTGGTACTGTTGTGAGCCTTTGCTTCAACGTCTCAAAGGCTCAATCTCTGACAGAGGTCCAATGGAAGCGCTGTTTGGTATTGAGGAGCTCAGTGAGAGGTGCAATTAGTTCCCTGCAATTGGGAATGAACTTGTGTACGTAAACAACCATGCCTAGGAATATCTGCACCTCACCCACATCAGTGGGGGGCGGCATGCTGGTGATTGCCTTGATTTTGGCAGGGCCAGGCTTTATCCCTTGGGAAGAGATGATGTGCTCAAGGAATAACAGCTACAACTTGAGAAACTTGCATTTGGAGGGTTTAGCTTTTAGCTAGTTTTTCCAAAAGGTGTCAAGGACAGCACAGAGGTGTTGGAGGTGCATGGTTTGATCTTGACTGAAGACAAAATGTTGTCAAGGTACACAACCACACATTTTCCAATCAGTTCCTCAAATGCTTTGTTCATCAACATGGCAAAGGTGGAGGGAGTGTTGGTCATTCCAAAGTTCATGAAACAACACTCAAACAACCCGTAGTGCGTGCGGAAGGCAGTTTTTGCCTCATCCCCTGGTGCAATGCGGACCTGGTTGTACCCCGCAGTGAGATTGATCTTGCTAAAGACCTTTGCACTTGCAAGTGTATCAAACAGGCTGTCAATCAGCGGCAGGGAGTATTTGTTTTTAACTGTCACCTCATTTAGGGCGCAGTAGTCTGTGACCAGGCAAAGGGACTTGTCCTTCTTAGCTACAAAGAAGACAGCCGCCCCATATGGAGAGAACAAGGGGCAAATGAAGCCCTTATCAAGAGCGTCCACGGGTGTTGGCAGAGGGTCTCATCTTCCTATGGTGTAAGACAGTATAATGGTTGTGCTTTAGGTAATGGCCCTTGAAGTTGTACAGCGTACTGGATCTCCTGGGGAGGAGGTAGTTGTTCAAGTGTCTCACTGAATACATGCTTGTACTCCTCAAGGAGTGCCGCAAGCGCTGGAAGGGATGAGGAAGTCAAGGGAGGGACCGCAGATGGTTCAGCACTGATAAATTTGACTGAGCATCAGTTAAAGTCTAGTTTCCCCCCTTGAAATTGTACAAGCCTGTCTCTGTTATTCTGACAAACACAGTATCATGGAGTAAATTTCTCATTTCCACAGGGTAAATCTGGAACCCCACCCCATTTCTGTTGAGGGTGCTGACAGAGGTATCCCAATTGATGTAGGGACGGTTGTGCCAAAGCCAGTTGAGACCAGCAATTACGTTGTGGCTGAGCCCTGCCATGATTGGCCCAGAGAGCTTAACCTGGACGTTCCCCATTCTCACAGAGAAGGGTACTGTCTTGTGGGTGATGGCAACTCTGTGGGAGTCAGCTACTTGTACTGCTTTGAGCCTTCTGAGCACTTGGTATAATTGCTGAGAGTTGGCAAACTCCTGGTCCACCATAGTGTGGTTGGCCCCGGTATCTACCAGTATTTTGTGGGTGTTCCCACAGAAACAGAAGGGATAGGAAAAGTGTGTTACTTTATTTGAGGAGTGGCTTGATTGCAATAAAGGGTCTTCACTGTGGACTTGAAAGATGGTCAGGTTTCAACTTTGTGAATGTTGTAGTTGCAGGGATTTTTTGCAAGCAGGGATTGAGAGGATGGGTCAGGTGGGGTTGCAAGGCCTCTTGTTGCTATAAACCCCAGGCTTTTCCCTGATCCTCAATCTGCGCTAGCTAAAGCTCCCCCTTGCAGGGGCGTTCAGTCCCATTATCCTGCTGACAGGGCTGGCAGCAGCCTACTTGATTGTGGCCACTGCCAGGTTTGGTACAGGGTTGGGATGGAGCGTCACTGGTACGGCAGAAGTCCATTGAGGCCTGATTGTTAGTCTCCACAATAGCCTCATAGCAGTCATTGATGGAGGTGCAGCAACTATGGGGACCCACTTACAGATATGAGGTTTTAACATATTGATGATGAGAGTGAGTAGCATTGCATGTCTGTTGCTCACGGCTTTGGGGGCGGCAGCAAGAGCTTGTTGCCAGGTGGCAAGGTACTCAGGAACAGAACCAGTTTTTTTGATTGCTAGAAGAGGAGTTCCCACAACAATGGGGGAGAAGGTTTTGCTGTAGCGGGACTTTGCAGTGTCTTGGAATGCCGCCCAGGTAACGTCAAGCTCCTGGCTAGCCCAGTTGGTGAACCACACAGCGGCGGGCCCTGTGAGGCAACCAGACGCAGTGGTGACCCACATGGGCTCAGGGACCTGACAGATGAGAAGGCAGCTTTCAGTAGATTGGAGCCAACTGACAATGTTGGCCCCTTTGACGCCACCAGTAAAGGATTCTAGCTGAAGGTTGAGAATGCACTGGGACAGATCTGACTGGGGCAGGGTGACGCCAGCGTCACCCTGCCTGAGGTGGAGCCAATTGTACACGCTGGTGAGAACTAGTTGGTCTTGATAGATGACGTACCTGTCAGAGATGTCCCCCTCAGGGATTAGCAGGAAGGTCTCTTGTTGGGGAGTAGCCATATGGCCCGTACTATGTCCTTTCTAGGGGGAATTATTTTTTAGGTAGGTCATAACCTACCGCTGCTACCACTGTTGTAACTGAACCAATAAGGATTCAGCACTTGGAATTGGGGAAGACTGTCAGGGACCCAGTCTTGGGTGGCTGGCCTGCCGTTTATGGGGGTAACTTGGGCCAGGGTTTTTGCGGGCAGGGCCCACCACAAGAGAGGGGCTAACTTTAAAAGATAGGAAGCAGAATTCCCCACCCAAGAACACAGGTCGGCGGCCAGTATAATGGTGATCACCACCCCTGTGAGGGTGATGTACACTATTCCAAAAAGCTTGCTGGTATGATTGGTTGGAAGGTCAGGTGAAGAGGCTGACATTGGTTTGGGTGTTACAGGCGGTTCCATATAGATATTGTAGGCTGGGAGATAATTGAATTTTCCTCTAAATAGTTTGGGGGTGGAGAATATCCACAGGCCTTGGCAGTTGTATCTAATAGCGGATTGGATGCAGGCTAGCGGGTCAAGTTTGAGGATTTTCTCTGGTGTATAATCCTTATATTTGGGCTTCAAGGGATAATCAGTGAAGTGGACGGGCCCAAAGGGTGCACCAGATGGACAAAAAACTGCAGGCAGTGGGGCAGGAGGGCCAGGAGATCTCAAACTGAATTGATAGATGGCAAATACAAAATATGGCAATAGCTGTAAGAGCCAAAGTAACATAACCTTTACTTAAAAATGGCAATAAGGTTTGAGCGCAGAATCTATAGGCATATATAGCATTCTGCCTCCAAACTTAGTATTTTCCATCAGGGCTTTATCAAAATATTGGGAAAAGTGAGGGCGGGCAGTCAGAGGGCCCAGGTGTGGGAGCGGCAAAATGGCACCTCAGCTGGGTGTTCTCTCATTGGTCAGAACGTCCAATTTGGTCACTCAATTTTATTGATTCTTTGTTGTGATCACGGGGTTGGGCCCAAAGCCCGGGTTTATCTTTGGAAGTAGGGTTTGATTGGTTGCTTTAGAGGACTTCAAAATCATGAAATTTACTGGGTTGCCATCTCTGCTTCCATTAGGCAATTTGAGAGGCTCTTCTTTGGGCGCCACCATGGTCAAGCTAGTGCAGGTATTCTGGCTTTGGGACTTAGCGGGAGCCTCAGCTTGCAGGGGTTTGATCCCAAAAAAATGCGGGCAGGTGGGCCCTTGGTCCATGGGCCCGGCAGCCTGCAGGAATATAGGTTCAGGGCTCAAATCCCACCCTTGGGCCCAGGTTTCCCGGGGTAATGAATTTTTCAATCCTGAAAAATACAACAGTCCAATAGAAAGGACAGAATAATAAGAATAAGGTATTGTTTATTGTAGAATATTGTGATTAATATACTATATGGGGAAAGCCACAAGGCCACAAGGGGGTGGCATAGTGGGAAGTTCCATGTAAGGTTTGAAGCCAAGGAATAACTTGTGCGGGGATCAGTAATTCAAATTGATAGCGCTCCTAATTAGGATGAAGTACCTGCCATTTGATATTGCCACCAGATTAATTCATGCCATTAGATACGTCAAGGGGCAACTCATTGAGCGCCCCCTGTGTATTGTAAGATATGTTAGCAGGCAAGTCTGTAAACTTGGTTGCAACAAAATGTGTCCTGGTAATGTATTAGACTAAGATAAAGATCCAGAAACTTTATCTTTGATATCTTCTAGTTGATCCTTGAAGAGATAACTTCACATGAGGGAGAAATAAGAGATGTCAAAATATTTCTCCTTGTCAAGTTTATCCCTGCCAGGGGATTAGAACCCCAAAAAATCTATTGAGAACCTTCAAAAAACAATGAAACCCCAAGTATTCTTCATTTTGATGCCATAAACTACACCACAGACTGAAATAGCAATACAGGCGTCAAAATACAGGCACCAAGAGCATAAAAACTATAAAAATGAGCCCATAAAGTTCATTGATGCCCATATTGTAGTCAAAAGCACTTCAAAGGACAACCAAGATATCATAAACATCCCACCCCACCCAAAAAACCTGAAAACACAGCCAGGAGACAGATATAATGCCATCAGTATAAGCAAAGAGCATGGTATTTCAAATAAGCAGGGGAGACATAAAAAATGTAACTGTATCATCATGCAAGAGTTTGGGAACCAAAATATGTTCTACTCATAACGTCATAATCCACTTGGAAACAACCCAGGACCCAAACCAGTCTCAATCAGTAGAGAAACAGCATTTGGGCTGTACTTTCTGCCAAAAATTCAGAATCCAGACCATTTGCAAGGTAAACTTGGCCCAACTTGCAGTCAAGCTTCAGAAAATCAAGACAAATGTCAATCACACATATAAACCCCAGGACTGATATGTTTCACAACCTGGGCTGTATTCCCCACCCCCATTGCCATCTAGAGCATCACATCAGCTTGTTAATCCATCTAGCTCTATAAATAAAGGACTGATATTGAGAATACCCTTGTGCTATCATTGAGATCAACCCCCAACAATCTCTTCAATTCTGAACTTCTGCACTTCTCAGAGATGGTGATATGAACCAACCAAAGCAGATTAGAGAAAAATAAGCCACACATTGAACAAAATATAACAAGGACACACAATTCATAAAATATTAACAGCAATGTAGGCTCTTATAGGAAAATCAAACCAAATTCACAACGTTTATATCAAACATAATACACACCAAGGTCACCCAGAAATACCAGTATCTAGATATGTGTGTGAACCAACCTGTGCACATCCAGCTCCCAATCATTTTTCTATGTGTTATGCAGGGTGCAAAAAAAGTGCGCACTGTAATGCAGATACCAGGCATGGGAGTTTGGGAAGTACTAAAATAAATCAACAGCGGGCAAGGCCAATGTCCAAGAGGATCATGGTAAGCACTACCTCAGCGCTTAGCAGTGTAGGTTGACACATGTAGCCTAAAACAAGTACTAAAGTTTTAACCATCTTAGTTTACCTTTTGGGTATAACCACTATGTGAAATGAAAGAAAATATTCTGAGCCAACAAGAACAACAGCATTCTGGTGATTTGGTCAGATATAGAAACACAGTAAATTTCAGGGCCCAGAAAGCCCTGGACAATCAGCTGGCCTTCCTAGAGGCAAAAACCCCACAGCTTGGGAACCCCTACCAAGTATCTCCCAGAGCAAGAAAACCCCCTTTTGAATAACAAATGGCCTGGGATTTGAGAGGCACACAAGCCTCAAATCCCTGGCTTTGATACTATTATCAAATTTGGGCCTCTCAGCTATTGGGAAATGGTACATCAGGTGTGTGATTGTTCAATCACTTGCAGGATCTATAAATAACTGTGGCACCTTGACATGCTGCAGTTCAAGTAAGGTTCATGTTATACCAACTAATGAGCACCCACCTCCTGGCCCAAGTATGCAAATTCAGGTGAAAATTGTAAGTTTAACTGCAATTAATGCCATCAGTTCTCTGGTGGCACTAAAAGCCTCAAATTGCCAGTAAGTATAATTAGTGAGGAGGAGAAGCCCTCCTCACTGTTAACATCTTAAAAATAAACGTCTTCATGCCCAGGATTCCTTATTTTCTTACAAGATCTATCTACTTTTGCACCAATATAATAATTATGTTTGCATTTATTTGTAACTCCACTACACTTTACAACCTCACATATTTGCCCCTCCTGACCACCAAGAGTGTATATTTTGCCCTCCATGCTGGAGATTCCTCCTACTCCCCCTTGCCAACTGTGCCTTCTTCCCAGGACTTCAGTAAGTTGGGTTTTGTCTATATCACAGTATTGGGGCTGGCTGACCAGGTTGTGCCCCATACTGGGAGTTGGGGTTCCCTAGCTACTGCAGTCAACTATCTAGTCAGAATTGCGCCTATTGTGTACTTGGCTTTCTAGGCCCAGACCACCTCCCCTGCAAGAGTCCAGCTGGACTCTGGTATGGGCCATACCAGTAAACAAGTACAGATAGTAAAACAGTTAAAAAAGATTTGGTATCAGAAATAGACCAAAAATTCACAACTTAATACATTAAAAATTGAACTGATAGCATTAATTTATTTTAATGGGAAATATTACTCAACCAGAACAACAAACAGGTGCACTGTTATGGCCCATACTAGAGTCCAGCGGGACTCCCACAGGGGAGGCAGGCCGGGCCTGGAAGGCCAGGTACATAATTGGTGCTATTCTGACTAGGTAATTCACTGCTGTAGCTAGGGGACGCAAACTTCCAGTATAGGCCACAACCTGATTGGCCAGCCCCAATACTGTGATATAAACAAACCCCAACTTGCTAAAATCCTGGGCAGGAGGCGCGTTGGACAGGAGGGAGTAATAGGAATCTCCTTCATGGTAGGAGGAATTGTCACTCTAGGGTGGCCAGGAGGGAGATCCAGGTGGTGGGGATATAAGAACTCCAAGTCAAGATCTTTAGGTGGTTTAACCAAAGTGACAGGAGCAGAACCAGGAGGGAACTGATAGGCGTGGTTATATTGTGTAGTAGATTAATAAATAGATCCAAACAGAATAATTATATTGGTGCAAAAATAGATGATTCCTGCAAGAAAATAATGGGTCCTGGGCATAAAATCATTTATTTTATGATTTCAACAGTGAGAAGGGGCTTTCCTCCTCACTACTTATACTTACTGGTGAATGTGTGGTATTTTGGGCCACCAGAGATCTGGTGGCATCAATTTTAGTAATACTGTCAGGATTGACAATTCTTTCCCCCTGGAAACCCGGGCCCAAGAGTGGGATTTGAACCCTGACCCTGGACTCTTGCAGGCTGCCGGCCCCATGGACCAAGGGCCCACCCACCTGCATTTTCCTGAGATTGAGCCTCCACAAGCTAAAGCCCCTGCTAAGTCCCAAAGCCAGAATACCAGCACAGGTTCAACTATGGTGATACCTGAGGAGGAGCTTCTTGAATTGCCTAATGTAGGCAGAGAAGGTGCCTCTGTGAACTTTATGAACTTGAAGTCCTCTCAGGTAACCAATTGAATTCAACTGCCAAAGAAAAACCCGGGCTTTTAGCCCAACCCCATGACCACAGCCCAAAATCAAGTGACCATTTTGGATGTTCTGGCTAATGAGAGAACACCCAGCTGAGGTGTCATTTTGCCGCTCCTGCACCTGGGCCTCCTGGCCACCTGCCTGCATTTTCCCCAATATTTTGATGAAGCCCTTATGGAAAATACTAAGTTTGGAAGCAGGATGCTATATATGCCTATAGATTCTGTGCTCAAACCTTATTGCCATTTTTGAATAAAGGTTATGTTATTTTGGCTCACACAGCTATTGCCTTATTTTGTATTTGCTATCTACTAATTCAGTACAAGATCTCCTGGCCCTCCTGTCCCTCTGACCGCAGTTTTACGTTCTCCAGGTGTACCCTTTGGCCCCATCCACTTCACCAACTATCCTTTGAAAACCAAATATAAGGACTATACCCCGGAAAAGATACTCAAACTCAATCTTTTGGTCCACATACAATCAGCAGTTAGATACAACCGACAAGGCCTGTGGATATTTTCAACACCCAAATTGTTCAGAGGAAAATTTAACTATCTTCCTGCTTACAAGATCCATATGGAACCACCTGTGGCCCCCAAGCCTATGCCTGCCTCCTCACCCAACCTCCCAACTGACCACCCTGACAAGCTGTTTGGAATTATGTACATCACCCTTACAGGGGTGATTGACACTATAATCCTGGCTGCCAGCCCGTGGTCCTGGGTGGGAAAGTCTGTATCCTACCTTTTTAAGTTAGCTCCTCTCTTGTGGTGGGCTTTTCCTGCAAAAACCTGGCCCAAGTTACCCCTGAAAAAAACAGGCCAGCCGCCTAAGACTGGATCCCTGACAAATACTTACAATTTTTCCATGAATACGCGCACTTGAACCTGGGAACAAATGGGAATTAGCTGGCATAAAAGGAACCTTTCTTGGGCTGCAGCAAGCCAAGGTGCCACAGCTATTAATAGATACCGCAAGCAATCAAGCACCCAATTGCGCAATCAAACAATTGCTCTCCATATGTACCATTTCCCAATTGTAATAAGTCCCAGATTTTTTATTGGGTTTGATGCCAGGGATTTGAGGCTTATGGGCCTCTCAAATCCCAGGCCATTTTTTATTTGAAAGAAGGGAATTTTTCCTCTGGAAGGCAGTTGGTAAGGCTTTACATGAAGCTGGTTGTTTGGTCTCTAAGAAGGCCAGCTGGTTATCCAGTGCATTCTAGACCCTGACATGCACCTAGCAGAGAGCATCAAGGCCCCAGGTACAATATAGGGTCTATCAACAGAGTCTCTGTATGTGTAAAATCTGAATCATTCAATATCATGTCCAGTGAAGGTGAGAGAGGGGCAACAAAAACTCAAAGTGTTGAGAATTGCGTAATTCAGACTATTTTTATTTTTCCTGAGAGTTGTGATATGTGCAAAGTCCTTTCAGGACTTGATTTTTAATTTAATAGCTGCCACATTTTCATAAATGCTGGTATACCAATTTTCATACACTCCAGGTTATGTCACCTGCCATGCTCTGATCCTAATACTATGCCGGGACTATTCTCATCCTGTCCTTATAATTATTGATCATTGTTTTGAAGACTATATAATAGTTGGTTCCCCAATAAAAAACAAGATCTATTCACATATGTGCTGGTTTTTGTTTACTTCAGCATCATTTCCTTTGCCTTGAGTAAAACCAATACATCTCTTGCTCCTAATAAATCAAGTTACCAATCCCTTACTTTACCCTGAAGGCTAACCACTGGCTAGCTTGAACCTCAAATCTTTTTCAATAAAGGTTTCCTGCTGTGTTGTCTTGGATGCTGTCCCCAAGACTCAAACATGACTGCCAGGGCCTGTAATGAGTCTGACAAGGAACTAAATAACATCAAATCAAAGAGGTGCAGATTTTTATCACACAATGACACAATTGGGTTAACAAATAAGGTTTCATCAATTGACACCTCTCTATCTAAAATTCAGGATCAATGCCCTGGGGAAGGCTGCACCCAGAGGCAGCCACAGAAGCAGTGTTTACCTCCAGAAACATTTCTAATTGGCCAACTCCCTCAAAATTTGAGGATGTTGGCCCCCAAAAACCATCAAGAGGACCATAAGGGTGTGACAGAAATTACAGGATAGTATGAAGCTATTTCTAAGTGATGGGGAATTACGCCCAAATCCACATAGAGTTAATGATTAACTACCAATGTGGCTTCAGATATCTTTTTGTAAAATTTCCAATTTTAATAATAGGATTAAGTAGAACAATTAATCCTAACCAAAGTAGCCCAAGATAAATTGCCTGGGAAAGCATCAAAGTGTCTTCAAATAAAATTCAGGACATTGGGAGGCAACACAATTTTCAGTTTCCAGAATGGAGGGGGGAGCTCCAAGATTAGCTGGCGTGAAATGAACATTGGGTGGCACCAACAACAAAGTTCTGACTGCAGGGCCCCATCTTCCAGAAAGGATTTGGTTGAGGATCAGATTGTACGGAATATAGTGTAACAACCCAACCACAGGATGCATTTTGAAAAGTAAATTAGAACAAGGGATAGATGATTTTTATTAAGTAAAATTTTTGGAGGACTCAACTCTTAGAGTTAAAACAGTGAAAATTATTCAATATATATCAAAAGTTGACTAAGCAATACCGCCTGGATCCTGGCCTCCTATCCCTTCCACATTGTCAAGTAAGTATCTGGTCCAGGTTGCAAAGAGCTCTTGTGTGACCAATTCCTGACAGCCATGCTGATTAACAAGCTTGTATTGGGTGACCCTCAAATTACAACAATCTATCAACATCAATTTGCAAGGAGGAATTTGTTTCAGCTGACAGACTGGAGCAGCCGGAACCCATTTTTAATTGACTGTTTGATTTAAATCTGTTAATTAGGTCAATTTTTGATAAAGAGTTTCTGGCTTTTTGAGCCTTCCTACTTGGGTGGATAATTCCCGGCATGATGGAACCTACCGTGACAAAGGGTTAGTCCAAGCTCCAGGACCTAAGAATAGTGTGTTGTCACCCCTGGGCAACCAACTGGATTATGACATTGCCAGGAAAACGGTGGCATTTGACCAGTCAGTCAACCAGGATGCATTGCCCAGCCAAAAGCCAGCTTCCCAGTAGTATATAGCTGAGGATGTTGGAAATTCCCTCCTTGTTGACATCACACAATAAACATCTGTTAGTTAATGTAATCAGAGCATTTTACCTTTCCAGGAGTTTATTATATTATTGAAAATATCTTATTGTTGATACTGTCAAATAAGGAGTACCTTCAGATCCAATGCCAGCGCTGGGAGACAGAGCAAATTATTGCTGCTTCTATTAAACCAGCATTTGCCCCGGTTCCTCCCTCCATAGCACTGGATCAGGGAGTAGTTCCTGCCTCTGTACTCTCTTCTCCTTCCAAGGTATTGCCAAGCTTTACCAACTTGCCCCCAAGCCATCCCATGAGCGCTGCTGCAGGAGAACCCCCTTGTCACTAACATCTCATCATATGATTACAGTAAACTTGGATCTGCCTATCTCACTATGCTGGAACTTGCTGAACAAGTGATTTCTCACATGAGAGTATGGCGTCCTTGGGAGACTACTGAAAACTATGTGAAGAGGATGGCCCCCATCATCTACTGGGTCTTTCAGGCCAGACCCTTCCCCTTGACTGAAGGCTCTCCTGAGAGTGACCTGGGCCGTGGAAATGACATGGAGTCAGATAGTTTATGAAGGAAGAGCCAGGAGCATCAACCCCAAAATCCCAAAGCTAACAAGAGAATATCAAAATATGAACACATCCTTAGCTGTTAACAACAGATCAGCCAAGCAATTTTCTCAGATATAGCCACTTGGATACAGATAACTATGTACCCAATGTAAGTATGCTTAGGAAGTGTAAGGCTGTCTTTGGCACCAGCTATAAGCCTCACATAAGCAGGGGGGACAAGGAAGAGGAGGAAGAGCCAAAATTCTACCACACTTTAAAAAAGCAGAAGGTCTTGAAGAGTGTCACCAAATAATACCCCCAGTGTCAGGGAACCATCCTTGGGAGGTGAAATACCCAATAATGTAGGGAATCACCCAAGTCTGGTGGGCACTAAGTTGCCAATTTTAAACCCTATTGAGGCAGTGACAATAGTGTACACTGTCATCAGCCAACAAAAGCTTTGCATAGACGTTGAATTAGCAGAAGTTCCTGAAAAAGTAAGTCAGGATATAGTACATAGCAGTATACATGGCTAAAGAGGTGGAGGCACAAGAGGACATCAGGGTTGATCACTAGTGGCTTGTGAAGGATTAAGATGTAGTGGTTCTTTGTAGTACCAGTTGTTGGTACCTTTTGATTGGGTGTCCAAAAAGATAGTATTTAATTGTTGGGCCCCATACTCTAGACAGACTGTTGGCATAGCATAAAAGATGAGTTGGTTCATCTTTTCTTGGGGCAGGAGAATGGGAGATTGCTAGTGAATTTTCTAAGACTAGTACTTTTAACTGCAAGGCAGAAATGATTGGAAGCATTGAATTGGGTGCCCTGATAACTATGAACTTGGATGAGTTTCTTTTCTGGGTTGAATATATTTTGGTTCAAGCTTAAAGGTTTGGAAACTTGGCAATCTGCATCATATTGTTGTAACTGTGCTGTATTAGTAGGGTTAAATGAGGGAAATGTTTTAAAACTAGATAATGCCTTTATTAGAATATGGGTGATTATTTAGTTACAGTGAATTCTTTTAGAATGAACAAGATTTTGCAGATAAATTATTATATTTGGTAAGAAGATAGCTTGAACTTGCTAATTAGTAAAGCAAAAAAAACAAGTTGCCACCAGTTTGAGATCTATATTGGTTACGGTTTCCTTGTTCCTAATTTGAGTTGACTTATGCATTTGGCTTTAGATGCCAGGGAAGTCAAGTCAAGTGGTACATGATCTCTTGTGTGGAATCTTGCCAGAGGTTGACTTCTCTATTTTTACACCCCCCAGCTAAGAGTCATTCTCCTTGGTTGGAAGATTGGTAGAAACTTTTTCTGGGGTACAAGGTCTTTATTCTATTAGCTGCTGTTCTGTGGTAGGTAACATGGTCCTGTATTGTTTCTGTTGGACTTTATATGGTTGTAGTCAATCATGGTGCAGGGGTTTATCATGCTTCCTTTTTTCCAGGCCTTTTACCAGGTAATTTGTTGCTGTTGTTTACCTTTGGGATGATAGCAGGGCCCACTTTCTTGGGCTTTAGCTTGATTTTGCCAGTTTTTATTACTCAAACCTCATCCCCAACCTTGAATCTTTATTTTACAGGGATCAGTGTCTCTTATAGACTCTTTTCTTCTTTGGCTTGCTGATTGGAATTTGAAAGACATACATCTAGGTTGTTTCTGGAGGAAATTTTTTTGGTATCTCCAAATGGGGCCCTTTTAAGGGCAACAGTGCCCATAGCAACAGTGGCCATGTCACCGCTATATTAAGATGAAAATTTTGTTTTTAATAATATTGTCTTCTGGATGTCAACACTTTTTTAATTAATAGTACACTTCATCCTGAAATTCTTAATATAAGAAAATAATTCATAGGTCTATATTATACTAAAGTGACTACAGAGAGCTCAAAAATGCAATAAAAGCATATTGCAATTAATAAGAATAAGGATATATAAGAAGTTATGTCTCATTTTATTATTTAAAAACATTATTTACTATAAAAATATTTTTTATTACCATAAAGGTTAAAATTCCAATGATACAGAAATAAAGAAAATAAAATAGTATAGCCACCACAAAAAAATATGCTACCAATAAATTTTATTTATTATGCTTCATAAAAGCACAACTGAAAATATCTCAATCTTTATAAATAAATTAACAAAACACAAGATATTTCTTATACCACCACCTTTAAACTATACCTGAAAATTACTATTTATACATAAAAAATTAGTACTATCTAAATATGTTAAAAACAAAATAAAATAAAACTAAAAAATATATAGGAAAAGCAAAGTTTATTAAAATAACTAGGTGGTTGCCCCATCCAAGGACAGAATTAAAGTTGAATTTAATAAATCAATTAAATTTATTTTATTGTCTTTTTAGGCTTGTATTACTTATTGCATGTTTAATTAAAATATTATTTAACTGCTTTATTAAAAATTAATTTCAATTATATTTATTTAAATTTAAAATTAATATTGTATAATCCAAGTATAAATAAAAACTAAACCTAAATAAGTATAGTATTACTATTAAGTTTAGTAAGGCTAAACTAATTATTTTGAAATTTAGTACTATAAATTCAGAACCTGAACGTAAAAATGCGGGATTGTCAAATCCTTGGTCCAAATTTTGAATCACTTTTGTGGGCCACTCAGCTGAGTGAAAGTTAAAATATTAAATAAAATTAACAATTTAATTTGACTTTTTTTGATTTATTTAAATTGGCAAATTTCAAATCTCTTGAGCAGATAACTCAACTAACAAAAGACAAAACCCAGCAAACAAATGCGGGATACATGAATCAGAAATGTGGGATTCTAATGTACAATTTGAGATTTCCTGTATTTCAAACAAATCATAGACATCATGTAAAACTTAACAAATCAGAAATTGCGGGATTTTCAAATCCAAGAACCAAGTTTCAAATCATAATTGCAAGGAATTTGAAATAAATATAATTTATGGGTGTCTCAAAAAGGATGCCAAAGGATCTAGAGTGTATTTGTGCTTATTCTTTTGGGAATCATAGGCATTCTCAAAAATCACCCTATTCCATTTTAGGACGGCCAAAATTTAGATCATAATATTCATAAAATTAACATATATAACAATAAAATTGACTAAAATATACATTCCTCTTCTTGAGTTTAAAATTTTAATAAAAATTTATTATGTCTTCTTTCAATAACAACCATGTCAACAAGCTGTTCCCTGGCCTTGACAAAATCATGTAGGGCTACACTGGGTCTCTTAACAGTGAAGCCTCTGTCTATGGCCACTCCCAACCCACAGGCCCCTCCGCAAGTACTACCCAGGAGTCGGTTCTTTCTCCTGCAACTTCCAGCATGGCCCTGTTTGCCCACCATGCACAGGCAGCTGCCAACCCAAATCCCTTATCAGCAATGGCATCCGGAACCAGCCATTTTAGCCATGGGGTCACCCAGAGAGCCCAGGACCCCAAAACAGCTAATCAGATGACATTGATCAGTTCACAAGATGGACATATCCCTCCCCCAGCCAATCAGCCTGCAAGACGCAGAAGAAAACTAATTACTCCAGAGATTGTTCTTGAAATGGTTGATAAGTGAGGGAAACTTATGTCTCTTGGGGAAATTGCAGCCGCAATGGGTTTTGCAAAGTCCACTGTGGCTGCAACACTTCAAGCCCACGCCAACTGTGGCCCCCTACCAAGAAGACCTCAACTGGTGCCTGTACTTTGACCAAAGGTGACACAGCCCATCCCCTTATGATGGCCATTATGGAACATGACCTGCAGATGCCCCTGGTCCAGGTACGTCTCCAGCTGGGACTCCACAGCATCTTCACTAACAAAAGAACAGTGAATTTGTGGATGCACAGAGTTGTGGTTGCTGCTAGAATCTTGTCCAATCAAGTTCTCAGTGGCCCCATTTTGGTGGACACCAACCCCTACAATTCAACTATTATTAATTTTATCAAAGGAAGGGCAATGAGGGCCCATAATGATGTAATCTTCCTGTTGTATGCTAAGATATCTGCAAGTATCCAAGATTTTAGAGAGAAGCATATCCAGTCTGATATATACAAGCGCGGCCCAATATTGTATTGGTTTGTTGGGGTTTTATTGGAAGTTTCCTCATTGGGTGTCAATTATTACTTGGCAATATTGAACACCGCAGATGGGTATGCCTACCAGACGGAGCTCAAAGCCATGCTGGAGGAGTGGGCCACACAAAACACCGTGCACACAGTTGTACTGAGTGCAGAGATGGAGCAGCGCAAATGGGCTACCCAAGAAATCAGGGCTGCAGGCATACCTGCTGGTCCTACCCCATCAACTACGCCAACATGCATCTTGCAGATGTAGGTCTCTACAATTTTGGTTCCGCCCTCAGGCGCCTAAAGCCTGCCACCTACAACAAACTATGCACCCAAATTGATAAGAGGTATGAGCTTTTCCCTTCCACGTCTGTCCAGGACTTATTTGATCTCATCATCTTCTATGCAAGTGATAGTGACAAGTCCAGAAAGTACCCCTGTCTCCCCCCACGCCAGTCCATCCATTTTGTCAAGCCAGTATATGTGACGGAAGAAGAATTCAAGCAAAACAAGCAATCAGCTCTTGCTGCCCCTTCCCAGTCAACAAACCCTGCCTCCCCAACCCCCCCCATCAAGCCACCTGCCTTCCAACCCTGACTCCCAAACCACCACCCATTCCCTCCCCACTATCTCTGATGCCGCCTCTTTCACAGGCACAGATTAAGGCAATATTCATTCTGCCCATTCCCTCCCCTTCCCGTCCTTTGATTAGTATTTAAATCTTTTCTTTGTGACAACTTATTAAAATTGATGTCTCTCTTTCAATTCATAATTAATAATATTTTCTTTTTACATTATCAACATTTCCCATAATTAATACAATGTTGTACATTTTACAAATAGCTTAAAATTATGAGCATACATATTTTTCATCATCATTAATAAATTAAAGACAATAAACGTAAATATTAAATTAGAATATTGCAGTTAGACATCAACTATTGATTCTTAGAAATTATGTGCATAACTCAATACATTTTGTTTAATAAAATCCATTATAAACTTGGCCTTTTCCATTTTAATTTAATGAAATGGATTGTGTTTATATTAGAGAGCCATTAACGCTTAGCACAAATACTGAAAATTAGTGCATTTTACAGCCTGTATATTTACCTATTGGTAATAACTCTGTAAACTTTTCAGTCAGATTTTGTGAGTAATAATAATGTAATGTGTTGATAAATTAAAGTTTACTGTCATAAATTGGTTGATTTTCTTTGCTATGGCAATTATGCATTTTCTGATATTTACACACTAGTATCCAATTGGTTGGCTTCACATCCAATTGCACAGGCAATAGGAAAACAAGTTGCCACCCCAACCACATCCAGTCTCGGGGTGGCGGCTTGTTTTCCTATTGCCTATGCAATTGGATGTGAAGCCAACCAATTGGATACTAGTGTGTAAACATCAGAAAATGCATAATTGCCACAGCAAAGAAAATCAACCAATTAATGACAGTAAACTTTAATTTATCAACACATTACATTATTATTACTCACAAAATCTGACTGAAAAGTTTATAGAAAAATTACCAATAGGTAAATATACAAGCTGTAAAATGCACTAATTTTTAATATTTGTACTAAGCGTTAATGGCTCTCTAATATAAACACAGTCAATTTATTTTAAATTGTAATGAAAAAGGCCAAGTTTACAATGGATTTTATTAAACAAAATGCATTGAGTTATGCACATAATTTCTAAAAATCAATAGTTGACGTCTAATTGCAATATTCTAATCCAATATTTACGTTTATTGTCTTTAATTTATTAATGATGATGAAAAATATGTATGCGTTGAAGAAAGTACTATAAAAACCATTTTTTTGATGGAATTTAAACAATATGTCAACAATCTATAACTTGATCAACAAATTAGAAGCACACCTGCAAAAGGTTGTTGAAATAGAAAGAAACATCAGGGAAATAGTGACAGGAAAGCTGGGTAACAAGGGCCAGCCACTGATACAGTCAAAAGAAGATGCTCTGGATAAACTAGGAAATATCATAGATGAAAAGAATAAAGAAAAATCACTTAATCTACAGGGAACAATTTTATCAAGTCTAAAGTTCAACAACGTGGCCTACAATTTGTGGGAGCTCTAACAGGGGGCCAAAGAAAACAATAAGATCAAACTAATTAAAGGAACAGAAATTCAAAAGGAAATCAACACTAATGAAGAAGAAACCAACCAAATGGAAACAGATGAAAATGAAACACAAGCAAGAAGCAGAAGTGCTTCAAGAAATACAGAAGCTTTATTAACTAAAAACCAAGAAGAAACACAAGTTGCAAGAAATATAAGAAAAATTAAGCCTAGGAAAATTAATGAAGAGCATCTAACGCTCATGAAGTTTGCCAAAGTGGCACCTGTGGCTGAGGGGGCCACAGGGGAAATAATTAGTAAGTATTTTATGTTTTACTTATATTTATTTTAGTCATCACCAGGAATGGGGATGAGGTTGCAGAAGTGGCGGCTTATACGCCAAGTTGGTTTTATGGGGGTGTCAGGGCCCAGAGTGCCCTGGACAGTCAGCTGGCCTCTTTAGAGGTGATTAAACATGCAGCTTGGAAGCCCCCACAAAGCACTTTCCAGGGCAAAATTCCCCCTTTCAACTAACAAATGGCCCAGGATTTGAGAGGCACACAATCCTCAAATCCCTGGCATTTAGCCTGTTAACAAATCTGGGCCACCTACCTATCAGAAAATGGCACATCAGAAGCACAACTGTTTGATTGCGCAATGGGGTGATCAATTCATTGCAGGAGCTAAAAATAACTGTAGCAACTTGTCATGCTGCAAAATTCAAAGGGTTCATGTTATAGCAGCCAACAAGAGCTCACCCTCTTGGCCAAACACGCAAATTCCAGGTAAAATTGCAAATCCACTTCCAAATGATGCCATCAGTTCTCTGGTGGCACAAAAGGCCATAGAATCATCAGTAAGTATAAGTAGTGAGGGGGAGAAGCCCTCCTCACTGTTGACATCTTAATAAAGCAAGTTTATGCCTAGAAATTATTATCTTATTGCAGGAATTGTCTATTTTTGCTCAAATTTACCTATTCTCTTTGCATCTATTTGTGAATCCACTACTCAATACAAGCTTGTATACCCATATCCTCCTGGCCATACTCCTGTTGTCCTTGCCAAACCACCCTGCTCCCTTGACCTGGAGTACTTCCATCCCCATCATCTGGATCTACCACCAGTAATGAAGGATATACCAACTGCTCCTCCTCTCCCTGACGCGCCTCCTGCCCAAGACTTCAGCAAACTGGGGTTTGTCTACATAACAGTATTGGGGCTGGCCAATCAAGTTGTGCCCCATAATGGGAGTTGGCGCCCCCTAGCCACTGCCCTGAACTACCTGGTCTTCATAGCGCCTATTGTGTACATGGCCTTTCAGGCCCGGCCTGCCTCCCCTGTGGGAGTCCAGCGGGACTCTGGTATGGGCCGTGTCAGTATGTCAACCATATCTAAACTAGTAACCCTGGGCCCCTATTCTTCTTTGATTATAGGTGCATCTTGTATGCTTTTATTTATGACCTCAGCTTACTACCTAAGACATTATTTGACCAAGAAACAAGAAACAAACAAATGCCAAGAAGAAATTGTTGCCAAGCCATCCCAAGTCCAGACTGTGACCATCTCCACCTCTAACCAGAATACTGCTGCCCCCACAACCTTTCCTGACCTGCCAAAATTGGACTTGGCTGGTTTCAGAAAAGGAATGATCATGATAAATGCCTTGTTCCGCGCCCACCCCAAGAGCTTCAGAGATGACACCCAGAAGGTTATGATAGTGGCCACCCAACTGAAGGACAATGCCAGAGAAACTTTCTTGACCTGCCTTGAGGAAGACCCGGACCTCATACTTTCTTACAGCCAATTCCTGGAGAGAATGAACTCTTCAACTACTCCTGCTGGGGCCAAGACCCAAGCCTACATGGGACTCATCCACCTGATCCAGGGAAGAGACAACATGTAGACCTATATACAACAATTCCTACGCCTGGCAGATGCAGCCAAGATTCCTGACAATATATCAGGCTTGCATTTCAGAAACGGACTGAACCCACACCATGCCAGCCTAATGAGACACCACCAATGTGACCTTTCCAAAGACAAGCTCCTGGATATTGCCAGAGGCATGGGCTTCAGCCAACCACAAGGGTACCACGCCGGCCAACCCCGTAACAACCAAACCCCTGGTACAACTAGGCCCCATTTGAACATGACCCCTGAGGAGTACCAATGTCACATCAGAAGTGGACTATGCTTTTTATTGCCACCAGAGTAGCCATTTATCCAAGGACTGCACTAGCTGCTCCAATGGAACCCAAGGAGCAACTTTTTCAGCAATAAATATTGCCTCACAATCTTATCCTATCATTGACACTACCTTATGTTATAATGACCATGAGGTGAACACTGTAGCTCTCCTAGACAGTGGGGCAACCCTCAACTACATGGAACTTAGCCTAGCTGAGAAACTTGGTGTACCAATCCAGGGAAATTCCTGACTGGTAACCTTGGGTAACAAGACAACTGACCTGTCCCACAAATGTGAAGAGTTTGTCTCCCTGAAGTTAAACAAGAGATTACTGCCCACCAGATTCCACGTCATGGAGAAGCTTCCCAAACCTGTAGTGATAGGTTTTAAATGGTGGGTTGACCATCAGCTGAACTTGGACTATAAAAACCATCAAGTGACTGTCACTCATGAGAGCCAAACCTTAGAGGTCCCCTGCCTGAACCCTCAGCAAACGCCTGAGCTAAACAACATCACCATGGAATCCTACAAAGCTGAGATCCCAAAATGTTTGAAGCCTTGGGAGTCTGTCTTCTCCAAAGAAGAAGCCACTGCCTTGCCAAAACATAGCCAGTTTGACCACACCATTGACTTCCTCCCCAGAACTAACCTAAGCATGGACCATTCTATAGTTGTAACATGAAGGAACAAGCCGCCTTAAGAGAGTACTTGGACAAGATGTTGAAGTAGGGATATATACACGTCTCCAAATCTCTCTGTTTGTACCCTCTATTGTTTGTTAAAAAGAAGGGTGGCAACTTACGCCCTTGTGTCAATTACCAGGACCTAAACAGCATCACAGTGAAGAACAGATACCCCATACCCAATGCCAAAGACCTCTCAGACCAGCTTTTGGGAGCCAACGTTTTCTCAAAGGTTGATTTGAGGGACACCTTCAACCAGATCTGGATCAGGCTGGCAACAAATGGAAAAATGCCTTCAAGACTAGGCAAGGTCTTTTTGAATACTTGGCTATGCCGTTTAGGCTGTGCAACGCGCCCAGTACCTTCCAAACTATGGTGGACATGGTCTTGGGGGGACTCAAGGACCAGTATTACATAGCCTACTTAGATGACATCCTCATTTACAGTTGCATGCCTGAGGAACATATTGAACACCTTCAAGCTGTCCTACAATGCTTCAAGAAACACAGACTCTTTGTTAAGCTCCAAAAATGTGAGTTTTTCCAAGAAGTAGAGTTCCTGGGGTACAATGTACTGAAAGGAGGTTTTGCAATGACACCTGATAAAATAGAGGCCGTGACATCATGGCCTGAACCTAAGAACTGCAAGGAGGTCAGAAGTTTTCTGGGCCTGGGAAAATTCTGCTGGGAATTTGCCCAAAATTTTTCTTCAATCTGCTTGCCCTTGACCCACCTCACCTCTGAGAAACACCCTTTTGTGTGGGATAATGCCGCCAAGTCAGCCTTTGAGTTGCTGAAGAATGCCTTTATTTCTGCCCCCGTCTTGGCAATGCCAGTTTACAATAAGCCCTTCATAGTGGAAACAGACGCCTCTGACTCTGCATTTGGGGGTGTTGCTTCAGGAGGAGCATGATAGTAAGCTGCACCCTATACCTTACTACTCAATAAAGTTCACTCCGCCTGAGTTGAACTACCCCATCTACAATAAAGAGATGCTTGCTATCATCCAGTCCTTAAAACATTGGAGAAGATACTTGTGTGATGCCAGCCACCCTGTGAGAATCATGACCAATCACAAGAACCTGACATACTTCTTCAAACCACAACAACTAAATCAGCAACAATCTAGATGGGCCTTATTCCTAGCAGATTACGACTTATCAATCAGTTACAAACCCAGCAAGATCAACATTGTACCAGACGCCTTAAGCCAAAGAGTAGACCTTTTTCCTAGTTCCAAAGAGATTGAAGAATTCAACACTAAATCCTTGCTGTCCCCAAACATGATTGAGCCAATGCTCCTATTCCTGGGGCTAGCCAGTAGAAGAGAAGAAATCCAACTAGCTCAGACCGTAGACCAGCACTGCATCTCCATCATGGAAGACCTAAAGGAGATATCAACAGTTGATACTACCAAAATGGTTACTCCCTACATGGAAACACCCTGCAGCTACATGGACGCACCTATGTACCAGAAGGCCCAATGTGCTTAGAGATACTGAGGAATACCACGACTCCCCCATGTCAGGACACCCTGGACGTACAAAGACTCTCAAAGGGATTCAGAGAACCTACATGTGGCCCAGGATAAAGCCAGAGATTGAAGGATACCTCAGTGGTTGCAAGACATGCAGATGTACCAAACCTAAGCAAGGAAAGCCAGAAGGATTCCTACAACCCCTTCAGATTGCAAAGGCCCTTAGAAGTCAGTTTCCATAGACTACATTGTGGAGCTACCCAATTCAAAAGGATTCAACGCCATCCTTGCAATTGTTGATTGCTTCACCAAGATGGCTCACTTCATTCCAAAAACAACCAAAGTAACTGCAAAGGAAACTGCCACCCTATTTTGTAACCAAGTATTCATGAACCATGGACTCCCACAAGAAGTGGTTGCGGACAAAGGCCCACAATTCACCTCTAAGTTTTGGGCCCAAATTCTAAAGGACTTGGGAATAAAAAGATTATTGTCTACTGCATACCACCCCCAGAGTGACAAACAGACCTAGAGAGTGAACCAGGTCCTTGAACAGTACTTACAATGCTACGTTAACTTAGAACAGAACAATTGGGTAACCCACTTACCAATGGCTCAGTTTGCATACAACAACCAAGACCACAGCTCCACTGGTATATCCCCCTTCAAAGCCAACTACGGATTCAACCCCACATGGAATGCCCCCCCACAGAGGAAGCCAACAATCCTGAAGGACAAGACTGGGTTAGCAACATCCACACATGCCAAGAAGAATGCGCCAAGAACCTTAGAAGAGCAGTACAAGTATACAAAGAATTTGCCGACAAGAAACAAAGCCCTGGGCCCTCAATTGAAGTAGGAGACCTTGGGTATCTCAGCGCTAAGAACATCAAGACCACTTCCCTTTGCGCTAGCTTGAGCCCCTGTCAAACAGGTCCTTACAAAGTCTTACAATGCATTGGCACCATAGCATACTGACTAGAACTCCCCTCTGGATAGAAGATTCATGATGTATTCCACTGCTCCCTGTTATCAAAAAAGAAAGGACCCTCTCTCCCACACCAGATAGTGAGAACAGCTCCCCCACCCATCAAAATAGGAAGATTCACAGAACACAAGGCCAAAGCCATCCTGAGACACAAATTCCGATACCAAAAACCTCACTTCCTGGTCAAATGGAAAGGATACCCCCACAAAGAGAATACTTGGTAGCCTGAGTCCAACCTAGAGATTGCCGTCATCCTACTAAAGGAATATAAGCCTCAGAGTAAAGAGTTGTGCTCTGCAAGCTCAACTATGATAGGGGATGATGTCAGGGCCCAGAGTGCCCTGGACAGTCAGCTGGCCTCTTTAGAGGTGATCAAACATGCAGCTTGGAAGCCCCCACAAAGCACTTTCCAGGGCGAAATTCCCCCTTTCAACTAACAAATGGCCCAGGATTTGAGAGGCACACAATCCTCAAATCCCTGGCATTGAGCCTGTTAACAAATCTGGGCCACCTACCTATCAGAAAATGGCACATCAGAAGCACAACTGTTTGATTGCGCAATTGGGTGATCAATTCATTGCAGGAGCTAAAAATAACTGTAGCAACTTGCCATGCTGCAAAATTCAAAGGGTTCATGTTATAGCAGCCAACAAGAGCTCACCCTCTTGGCCAAACATGCAAATTCCAGGTAAAATTGCAAATCCACCTCCAAATGATGCCATCAGTTCTCTGGTGGCACAAAAGGCCATAGAATCATCAGTAAGTATAAGTAGTGAGGGGGAGAAGCCCTCCTCACTGTTGACATCTTAATAAAGCAAGTTTATGCCTAGAAATTATTATCTTATTGCAGGAATTGTCTATTTTTGCTCAAATTTACTTATTCTCTTTGCATCTATTTGTGAATCCACTACTCAATACAAGCTTGCATACCCATATCCTCCTGGCCATACTCCTGTTGTCCTTGCCAAACCACCCCGCGCCCTTGACCTGGAGTACTTCCATCCCCATCACCTGGATCTATCACCAGTAATGAAGGATATACCAACTACTCCTCCTCTCCCTGATGCGCCTCCCACCCAAGACTTCAGCAAACTGGGGTTTGTCTACATAACAGTATTGGGGCTGGCTGACCAAGTTGTGCCCCATACTGGGAGTTGGCGCCCCCTAGTCACTGCTCTGAACTACCTGGTCCGCATAGCGCCTATTGTGTACATGGCCTTTCAGGCCTGGCCTGCCTCCCCTGTGGGAGTCCAGCCAGACTCTAGTATGGGCCGTGACAGGGGGTTACCAGTCACTGGTGGCCCCTGTAAAACAAATAAATAAAAATAAAATAAATAAAATGATTCAACAGAATATGAATACTTTTTTAATATTGAAGCTCAAGATAGGGAATATTCACCACCCGCGGGGTGCTTGCCATAAATAAGGGAAGCATATGAACTAGTAGCAACTATCAAAATCAAAGAAATTAATGAAATTTGCAGGGATATCAAACTAAACTTTGATGAATACATATACAAAAGCATTCAACAATTCTCCTTCACAAACATCAACAAATATGAAAAGAATTTAATAAAAACTGGCTTTCAAATAGGAAATGAATATTTGAAATCTGCAATTTTTAATGAACTTTTTAAGGCACTATCAAATAAAGTTGGGGATGCAGTCCTTGTGAATAATTTTAAACCTTTATTTATTTCATTTGCTGAGGCCTGGGGGGCTGATTCAAGTCAGGCGCCCCCCGGAACCCTCTTCAAGTTCAACCAAACATCCTATATTAATAGGTTAGTACAAACATTCAAAAAATTATGCATGTTCTCAGAAAAGTATACCTTGCAAAGAATCCACGTAGCGGTATACCTGGGAATCCTCCTCCACTGCATATTAAAAACCAACGTCAAAAAGTTGGAGGATGTACCTATTCAAATGGGTATTTGCCGTGTAGCCCTTGACTGCCAGAAGACACCACAGGGATACAGGACAGTTGAGCACGTCCTCTATGATTTGTTTGCATTGGCAACGCTATACAGGTACTATGTGCCCCCCCCCAAAAAAACTTACTAGTTGATTTGCTCACCTGCCTGCCTTTTATCAAACAATCAGCAACCACTGGGGTACAGGGTGCCACCCCTCTAGCAATTGCATCTAGGGTTGTCCACCATTTACAGAAGAGTATGTGGATCCAATTAGATGCATTAGCCAAAAATTTAATTTTGGGGTATAATTCCCCAGAATAATCACATCCCTTTGCAGTTAGCATCCCCCAATAAATATTTCCCCCTTGCAAATTAATTTTTTTTAACTTTTTATATTTTAATACTAATTTTTTTTAATATTGTAATATATAATATTAAAATTTTACTATAAAAATTTTAATATTACATATTTAAATATTAAAAAATTTAGTATCTAAAAGTTAACATTAAAATTTTAATAATCCATATTACAATATTAAAATTTTTAATATCAAATATTTCAATATTGAATAAATCACAATTTAATAAAATTGTTATATTTTGATTATTTAAACTTTAATATTTAACTTTTACAATTTATAATTACAGTAGTTTTAAAAGCTATGGCAACAAACAAAAATACTTCAGATTTAAACAAAATGATTTCAGATTTAAACAAAATCCAACTCTCAGGTTAAAATATACACTCTGTTAACAGGGTTTATTGGCGTTAATGGGTGAAATGGGTCAACACAGCAACAAAGGGCTCACATGCAAAGCAAAACCATTCAAAATACAATCCAAAATACATTGATTCACAAATGAAATGGTGTGAGTTAAATTTCAGTATACATATGTTTACTATGTAAATCAGTGACAAAATACACCCAAGCAAGGTGAGTTAAAACTCAAACCAAAAATGAAACACAATAGCAACTCACTATGTAAACAAAATCACTCACACAATGTGTGCAATGGATTGTAATCAAGAATGATACCAAGGTATCTAAAATAAGACACAAGATCTGAAACAAAAATTTTAAAAAAAATGTGTTGGGTGCTTAATTTGGCGTAAAATATGGGAAAATGGGTGGAAATTATCTTAGGTATTCTAAAATGGGTGTGGTAAAACCAAAAACAACTAACTAAGAAATAAAAAATCTATAATTGGGATATTGGGTGGGAAAAAATATTAAGTGAATATCCATAAACAGATAAAAGCAAAATTAAAAATAAGGAATAACTTAATTAAGTTTTATTTAATATTTTATAAAATTCTCAAAATGGAAGGAACACAGCAACAGACCACCATTGCACCCATTGTGCGCCGCGGTTGCGGTTGCCCCTGCGGGTCAAAGAATAGACTTGGTGCAACACAAGCGCCTACTCAGGAGGAAGGTAGGAGAGGAGAGTTCTATAGTGACGCTGCACTGACACAGCCAGTTCAAGGAGCACAGGCTGTTAGGGTGCAGAGCATAAACCCTTGGGTCCCAAAGCTGACCTGGAAGCCCACCAAGGTTACCTTCACCAAGAAAGTTAGAGACAAGGAGGTAGAACTTACTTTATATGTGTTTGACATTGTGTACCAATAAGAGTCAGTCCTGTCATCCATGCTGGAGAAGGTGAAGCCTGTACTTGATACTAGCTACAAGCCCTACGTCAGTGATGGCAATCAGGAGAAGGACAAGGAGCCCAAGTTCTACCAAACCAATGAGGGACAGTTAGTACTAAAGAAAGTTGCTGCATTTTACACCAAGGTGCCCATGCCCTGTGTTGTGCCCAACGCCAATGAGCCAATCCCCACCGCTAAAAAGCCTGCTCACAAGTTCATTCCTGACATTAAGCACATCATCCTTCTCTGGCTCATGCAAGAATCTGGTGATTACAAGGCAGCTGCAGCTCTTGTTGGGGTGGATCCCAAGTACGCCTCAAAGACCTTCAACAAGTTCATTGATACTGGCTGAGTCCTTGCCGTGGAGAAACCCTTGTGTGTTTCTTCCATGCTCACCAAGGAGCACAAATGGGCAATCTGCCAGTGGATAACCTGAGATTGCCATCTTGAACTGGCAAATATACAGGCCATGGTCAAGTCTGCTTTTGGGGTTGAGGCCTCAATTTCCTTCTACTATCATTTGGTCAAGGGAATGTGCTTTTCCTGGAAAAAGCTTGGGGTATCCCCCTACAATTGGAACAGCCCAGCCAATATTGAGACCCAGAAAAATTATGCTGAGGCGTACACTGCCCTCAAAGCCAAGGGGACAGTGAAATTATATTATATTGATAAATCAGCATTTGCCTTGTCAATGCGCAATGAGTATGGGTATGTACCCAAAGGCTCCAATGACGGGATGGCTTGGCGTGCTGCAGTCCGCTCCACAGCATACTCAATGGTGGCTCTCCTTGGTCCAAAGGGGGTTGAGCTTTATCAAATGATATTGGGTTCTCACAACAGCCGTACCTTCTTGTCATTCCTCTAATTGGTCCAGGAGCACTTGAGGCGCACGAGCCTGGGATTCACCAACGTAATTGTATTGGACAATGTTGGTCTTCACAAGGTGGCTGACATTCTTGAGGAATTCCCAATGATTGACACACGCATTGCAGTGGGCCCCCAGCAATTGGCCACAGCAAATTTATGCCTTCTCTTCCTCCCAGCTTATTTACCCTTCCTAAATCCCATTGAGGAAGTCTTTGGGTGGCTCAAGCAAGTCATCAAGCAAGGAACCCCAACTGGGACCAAGGACCTCTTTATTTTGCTGCAGGCCAGAATCCACACCCTCCCAGCTGAGACCGTGGCCAAATTCTATGGCCACACTGATTTGTTCATCCCCACGTGCCTAGCCAAACAGACAATCAATTAAAGGCTTAGTGTGTCCAACTTTTTTTATATTCTCTAATTTACTATTCAAGATTTATTGATTATCATTTTATATTTAGATGTTTCCACGCCTGCAATCACATTCAGAAGATCCATCAATAGATGTAAGTAATTTATTTATTTTATTATATATTATTTGATATGTCATCTGAGGTTATCTCAAACGCTTGATACTGGATTACGCAAATATATTTATATCACTTTTGTTAAATAAATATAAAATAGTCTTATAAAAATTAAACGTAAATTGTAAAGTTGAAATTTATTTTATTACCGTATTATTTAATACTTTTATGAAACCCATTTCCGCAATATATTTTGCAAATCTTGTTTGCTAAAATATTATTTGAAAAATTATTTATAATATAAAAATATAGTAGAGTATAAATATATTTATTGATATAGAGATAAAATTAAGTGCGCCTATAATGGGTTCAGCAGTATGTATCCACCCCAGAATGGAGGTGGCACACAACCTCCACTGCCACACAATGGACAGTGGATACACCTGTATTAAAGTATTTGCGCCTGCTGGTAAAAGGAAGGATGGTGAGGTGGGAATGGAGGAGCAGCTTTTCTGGTGGGGCTGCAAACCCAAAGATGCCAGCCAGGACCAGGGTGTCCTGTATAACAAGATCCACTGAGTCATACCCAGGGGAGACCTTCTTCCTGTCCAGTGAGAGCCTGGCCTTGTTGACCCCAAGAAGGACCCTGTCTAGGTCCTCTACAGGCGTGCCCATCCTGAAGTAGAATAGGAACCCCAGGTAAATAACCAGATGAAGCCTTTGCCCAGCAAAGGCTTCCGTGAACTTGCACAATTTGTTGTATACAGCGCTAATCTTCTTCTCGTGCTTGGTTTTGGCAAAGGTCAGCTCCATAGCTGCAGGGAACCCCATCTTGTTGGCACTCCAGGCCAGCCCAAAGTCTGCCAGGAGGATTTTTGTCTTCTTTACGGCTGTTGCATCTGCAACAGCCAATTTTGACACCGCACGCCCAAAGTTCTCCAACAGGTTTGAGATGATATGCTCCACTGGGAAGCAGAAGCAAGCAGCCACATGAGCCCGGCCCATCTCTGGTTTATTATTAAATGGGAGCGTTGACAGGACATGCCAAACAAGATCAATGGAGTTTACACAGTAAACTCCACCAAGGTTAACCGGGTCTAGGCAGACCAGTTGGGCATTCTTGTAGGCAGTAACTGCCCACTCGGATGCCCCCTCACCACGCAAAAGCCCAGCCAATGCCTCCCTGGACATTGGGAATGTACCATGGATCCTGTCTTCAAGCTCCTGCAAGACAGGGGGGACAGTAAAAGTTGCCTTGCAACATGATTAGCATAGTTGGCATAGAAGGTGGGGGGACAAAAGGGACTAGGACCCGGCGGAGTTCACCATCAATATCTTCTAAAAAAAGGTAAGTATTTAAGAATTTTTATTAATTATAATTTTTTAGGTTACCTTCTTGGGTTTCTTCCTTGCCGGCGGCTTCAGCTGGCTTTGCCATTCTTGGTGCAATCAATTGTGCAGGAAATTTGGTATCCTCTGCCCTGGCACTCTTGGTGGGTTTGAGGTGGGCATACATCTCCGGGTCATCAACCCAGACAGACGGTGCAGAAAGAATGTATGCCTTGAACTGGAGGCCCTCAACCACAGTTTTTTGAATATTTAGTAAGCGCTCAATTATCTTCTATGGGGTGTCTGGCATTTTTGACATTAGTGCCTTTGCGGACACCTTGTCAATTTTGTCCCCAGTGAGGACGGCAGACTTCACTTTGGCTTTGACCTTGCGGTCAATGTCCTTTATTTTGGTAACTGCCAAGTCGAGGTCCTTCAGAAGCTTTTCCAATTCTCTCATTGATTTTTTACTAACCTTTCCATATGTTTTTATAGCTTTTGCCCCAATAAATTCTGTATTATTTTGATACTGTTGCCTCTTTGTTTATTCCTTTTTGTTTTCCCATTTACTACATTATCCCATCCTTTTACCCATTGTGTATATGTTTTATGCTCATCTCAATATGTGTTGTTTGCTTTGTGTTGGCATTGTTCCTTGATTACCATATTATTTTTGGCGCTTTACATAGCCCCTTGTGAAAATATTAACAACAATTTGGTGATCAGCTAAATTTTAATTAAAAAATTATAGTGTTAACTGTTTTTAGATAAAGTTGTTACTTATCTGAATTCAAAACCTTAATGATAAACTTTAAGCCAATCAGGAGCCAAGTGCTAAAGTGATTGTTGTGACAAAAAGGGTCATTCAATAATTCTTTGATGCATGTGCGCTAATTAATATGATTGGCTGGATGTTTTTCCATTGTACGCCATTGCTGCTGTGACAAGTTGCTGATGGACTAGTGCCCAATCAGCTGCTGGGTTAGCACTAGTCTATCAACAACTTGCCACAGTGGCAATGGCGTACAATGGCAAAACATCCAGCCAATCATATTAATTAGGGCACATACATCAAAGAATTATTGAATGACTCTTTATGTCACAACAATCACTTTATCACTTGGCTCCTGATTGGCTTAAAGTTTATCATTAAGGTTTTGAATTTGGATCAGTAGCAACTTTATCTAAATACAATTAACCTATAATTTTCTAATTTAAATTCAGTTGATCACCAAATTGTTGTTAATATTTTCATAAGGGGATGTGTTAAAGTGCTACAAATAACCGTGTTCAGGATCTAGATACACAACATAGTAAATATATGATTTTATAGAAATAAGCTGAACATAAAGAATATAGCCAACTATAAACAAAGAGAACATAAAAAATTGAAACTCAAAATAAAGATAATATAAATAGAATTTTTTGGAACCAGGGGGTTTATTGAGGCGGGGAGGAGTGATGGCTAGTAGGCAGAATGGCGCGAGAAGGAAGACGTAGAGGCGGTGCTGGCCTGGGGGGTCTGGGATTGGATGGGTTAGATTTGCGGGTGGGGGTGTTGGTGGCAGGGGTGGAGGCAGGAGGATTGCGCATGATGGCCAACATATATTGCTCATTGTACTCCTCATCAGTCATTGGCTGGATGGGCTGGTAGGTGTAAATTCACTGCCACCTCTGGCTTTGGACCGCTCAATCTTTCCCTGTTGTACCAAGAAAGGTCCCAAAACGCCCGTCAAATCCCTCCATTTGTTGAATGATTTAGCTCACACAGTTGATGAGAGGTTTGTGCTGGCTTATCCTGTGGAATCCCTGCCTTTGGTTGCTCCTTCCTGGGAAGAAACCCTGGTTAATTTGGACTACCTATTAGCCTGGTGTCGTCTGTTTTTAAAAACTATCAGAGCCACCCAATCAGGTGTCACCACATTGACGCTTGATAACCCAGTTAACCCCCAAATGCCTGGCATCTCTTCCAGCCAATCAGATTTGATTTCGGAAATTGGAGTAAAACTCTCCAGTCCCCCTGAGCCCATCCAGCAAAGTTTTGTACCTAGCCAATCAGGCTCACCCCCAACTGTCATGTGACCAGTTTTTTGCAATCCATTCCTTTTAACCAAGCAAGGGGACTTTCAGTCCCCTGCTTGTCTATTTTCCACTTACATTAAAGTTTGGAGTCACCTTCACCTTAATTTTCTTAATTTTGAGTTGCCTGGAACCAGTTGCGTTCCTAAAGCTCAAAATATTAGAGTGTAGCTCCTGCCCTAAGCTTACCTTTAGCCAGCCGGTTTTGAACCCGGCTTCTCTTCTGGCTCCTTGTACAAGTGTTCTTTCACTTAGTCATCGTCTTTTTTACTTTTGCCTTCAAAATCAAAGTTCAAAGCTCAAAATTTCAATTGAATTTTCCTATAATTTCTATTATTATCTCAAATTTTCCTTTAAAAATCATTGTTTTTGAACCCAATTTTTCTTGCAGTTATAATCCAAGGGCCCCAAGACAACAGCGAGGCTACCCAAACCCGTTCTGCTGTTTTCCCAAGGATTTGCCAAAGACTACCCTATTCTTGCCATTTTCTCTCTGTTTTCTCCAGAAACTATACCATCCTACCCCAAATTTTGTGCTGGTTCCTTCTATGATACTGCCGGCTCTTAAATTTGTCGTCTTTTTGCTGGCTCCGTTTCTCTTGCTTCTGTGGTCCACCTCCCCTGATCTGTGGGGGAAAATCTCCTCATCGGCCCGTCTGGTAGGCAGCGACCCTGCCAGTCTCTGGGACCTCCCCAGCAGTCTTCTCTTTTCCGGAGAGGCTGTGGTTAAGAGCCTGACGTGTGACAATCTTGACCTGGACGTCGTGGAGCTTGCTTTGCCTAGTTCTGAAGAGGTAGTGCCCCCCACACCTCCTCTCCCCTCCATGGTTCAGAAGAATGTGGTAACCCCCAGGTCCTCCAAGGTGGCCTCTCCCGCTCCTACTTGCACTCTCTGGTTGCTCACTGGTCTGATTCTAATGGGTTTGAACGCCTACTTCCCCCAGTTGTCCCTGGTGTCCTCCCTGTGGTCCCCTCTCCAAGCGGCTATCCCAGTTGCGCACTGGATGGCATCCTGGTGGTTTGTTGCACCAGGATAGGAGCCAAACTTAGTTAGTTTAGCCCCTCTCTCTCACAGTAGGTGGCTGTGGCACGGGGTGGGAGACGCTTATCCTTGCGTGATTAGTTGCCCATGTTCACATGGAAAACCATTTCCGCAAACAAGTCAGCCATCATCTGGTGGCCAAAGAGAAAATTGTGGCCAAGGACCCCAAGATAGAGGTTGTTGAAAGCCTGAGGGCGGCGCTCCTGTAATGTGGATCCCATGTTGAAGAAGACAACATTAGCCAGATGGACGTCTGCATGGCCAGCAGGGTAGACTGAGGCCTGGTGCCCGCATCCCTGGATGGCCTCAAGGGCAGTGGAGCTACCTTCCTTCTGGTGGAACAAGAAAACACGGTACTTGGAATTTGAGCCATCCCAGGAGTCAAGTAATCCACCGAGGATGTGGCTGTATGAGTAGCCATCAATGAAATCTGGGTTGTCCAATAGTAGACAAAGCCCTTGGCTGAAACAGCCAGAAATGCACCAATGAATGTTCCCTTCTTGACCTTCTTCCTTCTATTCTTGGCGGCAGCTTTTCCTTGCTTGCCAAAATCATCAAAAGCTATTGATAGCTTGTATTAGGAGATGAACATGATATCATCAGTTAGACTAGTCAGGCATTGGACCAGGGTTGATTTGATGGTGGTGTAATACGGGAAATCCTCAGTGTCATCCCATTGGTTGCCGGCAAAATTGGTAAGAACCCGTATAGAAGCCACCTTCTCATACATCCAGAGCTGTACCATGTGCTTGGAGACCCATATGTTATGGTGTGCAAGCTGCTTCTGGACCTGGGTCAAGGAAAGCTTGGGATCCCGCTAGAGGAGGTCAAGCATGATTGGGTATGCCTCAGATATTTGTGACTTGGGAGCCTTCTTGGGCTTCTTGACTGTTCTGATCAGATTCCCCCTGTTCATCAGGTTGTTGAATTCCCGCATGACAGTAGCTTGGGTAAATTGCAACTGGGCGGCAATCTGTTCCCAGGACAGACCCTGTAGATTCAGTGCCACAATTTCCTGAAGAATTTGGGTGGTGATAATTTGTTGCTTGGGGCACTGGGCTGGGGGAGCTGAAGCCTGATTGGCTGTAGGGGGGCAGATTGGCTGGTGGCAGAAAGTTGTTCCAAATCAAGGTTGCCAACCTGATTGGTTGATTGTGGGAAGCTTGTGCGAGGGTAGGTACGGGAGCAGGGGCAAAGCTAGACACTATGTGACTACTGAGCAAGTCAAAGCCATAGGGGTTGGTGGTCAGGTACAGGTCAGCTTTCTTGTTACCCGCCTCAAAGGCTTGGGTGTAAACAGGTGCCTCCACGTTCTGAGCCTTGCCTCCATTGAAGCTGGTCTGGCTGCTGGCACTGTCAAAGATATTGCTGTTAAAAACCATTATAAAAAACCTAGGATAAAATCACTAAAAGTAGAAATTTTAAAATTTAATGATTTATTTTTATTGTAATCTCAAGTCCATATTTGGAAGGTTCTCAAAACCATTTCATACAAATCTGGAGCCATGAAAATGAATAAAATGCCTCTGTTCCTAAATTGGATAGCTGTTGATTGTCTGTTAAACTGTTATTTTTCTATTTTAGGCTTCTCATACTACACATCTTGTGTGGGTTCATTTTGTTTTGTGCTTGTGGAATATTGCTTCTAGATTGCTCAAATTTTGTTTCATTTTAGTCCTTCTGTTGGTGCCTCATATTAATCCTGCTTGGATTATAATATACTCCGGAATAGCATCCATCTATTTCACTTGTTGTGTCAGTTCATTTTGTTTGTGGTTTGAACTACACTGCTTGATGTTTGCTTTAATTTTGTATAATGGGTTAGTGAAATTTTATTTTTGGTTTGACAGTTCATTATTAACCAAAAATATTTAAATTAATTGAATCCTGAATCTTGCGCAACTTGGATTTTGTTTAAATCTGAAAACAGTTTGTTTAAATCTGAAGTATTTTTGCTTGTTGCCTTAGCTTTTAAAACTACTGTATAGTTTTAATATTTTTATTTTTATTTTAAATTTTAGTATGTAAATTATAATATTAATATATATAAATATATTACAAGTCATTAGTTAAAGTTGCAACCACATCAAATATTAAAATTAAGTTAAAAATGTTTTTATTTACTAGCTTGTCAAGTACAGGTTTTATTTATCACATAGATAAACATTGAGAATTTAATTTATCCACATCATGCTGCCCGCTCCACTATTGTTCTAAACAAATGATTGTTTAGAACTTGAATTACATTTCCCTTGTAATGTGATTTTTTAAACATATTTGATATACTTGACCTGCATCCTAAGTACTAATTAGTAAGCAATACATGAAAATCATTGGTGGTTGTGTTGTGTGGTTATAGTGGCACTGAAATAACAAGGATCAGATGATGACATGCAAGGTCCAATTTGTGGCTTAAAAAAGCCAAAGTACCATCAAGGATTCACAATTATTTAAATAAACTAATTTATTTCTATCTTTTTTTAATTTATTCATTTGTTAGCGCAAAAGCCAATAATAATATTCAGTGCATTAAAATAAAAATATTTCCATCTTACTTAGTATAATTAATTTTACTTACCTTTTCTATGTATTCTTAAATGTCTATAATACATTCAAATGTTACATTATTATATATAAATAATAATTATTGAGTCCTAATAAAAACAGACTAAATAAAATTAAAACTAAATAAAACCCAGAGCGCCCATTTATCTGATTGACTCAGAGGCCAGGGCTTTTGGGAGGAAGGATTCTGAGTGCTCATAGAAAGCTGCCACCACATTGGGTGGCATTGCAAATTGGCTGATCTTGAGAATATTGAATAGATCCTCAGTGTCCTGAGGAAGGCCTTGTTTCACCTTATTCTTGATCCAACCAAACACCCCCTTGATTGGATTCAGGAATGGAGAATATGGCAGGAGGAAGAGAAGTCTCATTAGACAATTGGTAAGTTGGTGGCTGGAGGTGTGGCTGTTTTTGTTGATGGGGGGAATTTGGACACAACCAGATCCACTTTGTGGAGCCTGACATTATCAAGCACAACAATGTTGGTTGTGCCACTGTAATTTATCTAAAGGTACTTCTTGACGGCTCGGAGAAAATTGAGAAAGATCCCACTGTTATGGGAGCTTTTAATCATCTGATACTGGTCTAACCCACAAGAACCAAGAAGCGCAACCATGGAATAGGTCTGGGAACAGACAGCTGCACAATAGGCTACGCCGTCCTTGGACCCCTTCTCAACCCACCCATGCCTAGACCTGAGTGAGGAGGAAAACAACAATTTGTTGATATAGAAGAACTGGACATTCCCAGTCTCCTTTAGTGCCAGATATGTCTTGGCATAAATGTGTCAATCCTTGATGGTCTTTTCACTGTTTCTATTGTACAGAGAAACTCTGAGCACCTTCCACGAGAAGCTCAAATCAACCATTGCTTTGTAAACAAGGGTTTTAGAAACAGAAAGCCTGAACTCTGTGGCAAGCATTGATTGGACAGCAAGTGTGTCCAGGTGGCAATCCTTAGCTACCCACTGCTTGATTGCATCAATATGAACGGGCTAAAGGAGTTTGGGCTGCCGCTTAGCCTTGGTGGATTTGGCAATTTGCCTGGTGTTGCCATATTTGGTGTTGATGTTGGCAATGTATCTGGCTGTGACACCAAATTGGGATGCAATATCCCAAACTGCCATTCCCCCGTTCAAGCAGTTGAGGAGAGCTTCACGCTCACTATCCGTCAATCGACGCCGGCCCTTGGCAGATACCACGGCATCCTGGCTACCAGGTTCAACACAGGGGACGGTGATCTTTGTGTAGAAGGTGGGATCACCCTTGCTTGCAGTGGCGCCATCAATGGTTGAATACACAATAGGCGCAGATAGTTCATCAGTGGTGGCCAATGGCTTGTAGGTGGTGTCAAAGACACAGGGGCAGGAAGTAGCAACTCTTGGGTCAAGAGTGCGGGGCCGGGTGACAACTGGGTAAACGGTGGAGGTATAAGTAACCTCAGTGTTCCCGGTGACCCTGGTGTAGGAGACTTTGGTAGCAGGCCTTGAAAGTGGCTTCTGCCTGGGATTTAAGCTGATAGCTCTGGCTTGGGATGCGGGAGGTGGTTGGCTGGCACTTACACCTTGGGAGGCCTGTGTATCGGCATAACTCCCCTTGAGTTGGGTTCTGGGTCTGTTCTTGGACCCTCTGGGACGCCCTCGTGGATGAGCTGCCCCGCGGGCTGATGCAGGAGCGGGTTGGGAATGTGATTGATGGTCCATAAAAATAAAATAAAAAATTATATTTTAAATTAAATATGTATTTATTTAGAGCTATTGGTTTGGTTGTGAGTAGTTGTTTTCTCTTGATTTGGCCTTGAATAGTAACAGAATTTCTATATCTGTGATTTGAAGTGTATAATATTGTATACTTTCTGGGTTTGGATAATTTTAGAGTTTAATAACTTTTTATGTCTAATTATGGTTATTGAGATTGAATTTTCCATTTGATTTTAGTTGTGGTGGAGCTTCTTGATTTGGGTTGGTGTTTCCTAGTGTGCTTACTGTACATTAAATTTGGATTCCAGTTCCTGCAATTGATATCTGAGTTTACTAGTGGCATTCAAAAGTGATTTGAAATTTGGTTCTTGGATTTGACAATCCCGCAATTTCAAAAAACATAGTAAACTTAATGAAAATGGCTGATGGATTTGAACACTTCAAATCTGATTCCAGTTAATTCATTTCGTCCATTGAAAATATGCAGTTTGACTTGAACTTTGCAAATTGTCTATGAGTTCCCGCATTTTCAAATATTCAAATAAAAATACAAAAAAATCAATTTAATTAAAAAAAGATCATCCCGCAAAAGTGATTTGAAATTTGGACCAAGGATTTGACAATCCCACATTTTTACGTTCAGGTTCTGAATTTACAGTAATTGATTTTTAATGTCTGTAAAAATGTAGAGCTGATCTGCAGCTTTTAAATAAGCTATTGGGCATCAAAATTGACTTAGTATTCATTGGGATGCATTGATTTTAGTTTTTGTAGTGTGTATTAAAAGTAAATTTAGATAATAGCAAATCGAGTCCGAGCCTTTGATTATGACGCGAACCCGATTCCAGCGCTTAACTATATATCTCAGCATCTAGAGCAGCTAGAGCTATCATGTTTGGTACCATTTTGATCGGAATCATCTGAAAAATTGATCTACTTCCTCTAAATTTCATGAAAACCATCATATGGAAACATAACTTTATCATAGTTAGTTTACTCCACTGATGTTCTTTTGGGATGAAGCTGTGTCAAGCAAGGTTTACTCTGAACAATATGCAGCCACTTGAATCAGGTGATGCATCCAATTGGAATATTCTATTATTTCACTTGAATGATAAGAATTTCGAAATAGTCAAGCCAACCATCTACTTGTTTAAACTAATATTTATATTTATAATTTAAACCGTATCACTTTAAATTGACCAAGCTCTCTTTTCATCATCAATTTTATCGTCAGCACAGAGCATAACCATCCAATCGTGTAAAACAATCTAAAACAATTGCTGCTTCTCTTCCAGTTTTAATCCACCCATTCTAGAGTCGGGTAATCTAGAAAGATAAGCCACTTTGATATGGTTGAATAGGGTTAGCCACTAATTTAAAATGCAAGTAATCAAATACAAATTTATTAAAGTTCGAGTGGCTTATAATTCAGTTCAACATGATTTAGACCACACTCCACTGAATTCAATCTGTGTACTCTCAAAGATGCATATAAGGGATTGAATGTACAGATGAGTCAAATTGAGCTTGTGGCTTAACAATCAACTTTTAAAATCAAATTTAAGTAAAAATCAATTCAGTCAAATCCCTTATGGCTTGAGCCCACTCGAGGTGACATTACAGACAGACAGACTCACTTTTATATATATTAATTGAAGCCACAAGCAAGGGCAGTAGACACATCCTCAAGGTATTTTTTATCTCCTTTCAGGATTGACAATTTATTACCCCTGGAAACCCGGGCCCAAGGGCAGAATTCAAACCCTGAACCTGAATTCCTGCAAGCTGCTGGCCCCATGGACTGAGAGCCCGCCCACGTTTAGCTGAGATCAAACTCCTGCAAGCTGAGGCCCCTGCTAAGTCCTGAAGCCAGAATACCAGTGCAGGCTCAACTATGGTGGTACCTAAAGAGGAGCTTCTCAAATTGCCTAATGGAGGCAGAGAAGGTTCATCTGTGAACTTCATGAACTTGAAGTCCTCTCGGGTAACCAATCAAACTCAACTGCTAAAGAAAAACCCGGGCTTTGGGCCTGACCCTGTGACCATAGCCCAAAATCAAGAAAATCAAGTGACCAATTTGGACGTTCTGACCAATGAGAGAACACCCAGTCGAGGTGTCATTTTGCTGCTCCTGCACCCGGGCCACCTGGCCACCCGCCCACATTTTTCCAGATATTTTGATGAAGCTCATATGAAAAATACTAAGTTTGGAGGCAGGATGCTATATATGCCTATAGATTTTGCGCTCAAACCTTATTGCCATTTTTGAATAAATGTTATGTTATTTTGGCTCACACAGCTACTGCCTTATTTTGTATTTGCTATCTACCAATTCAGTTCAAGATCCCCTGGCCCTCCTGCACCACTGCCCGCAGTTTTCTGTCCTCCTGGTGTACCCTTTGGACCCGTTCATTTTACCGACTACTCTCTGAAATCAAAATACAAGAACTACACCCTGGAAAGGATACTCAAACTCAATCCTTTGGCTCACATACAATCTGCCATTAGATACAACCGACAAGGCCCATGGATAGTTTTAAAACCCAGTTGTTCAGGGAAAATTCAACTATCTTTCTGCTTACAACCTACCCATGAAACCACCTGTGACCCCCAAACCTATGCCTGCTTCTTCACCCAACCTTTCAACTGACCATACTGGTAAGCTGTTTAGGATTGTGTACATCACCCTCACAGGAGGGATTGACACTATAATCCTGGCTGCTGGCCTGTGGTCCTGGGTGGGAAAGTCCGTCTCCTACCTTTAAAGTTAGCTCCCCTCTTGTGGTGGGCATTGCCCTCAAAACCCCCAGCCTGAGTTACCCCTGAAAACAATGGGCTGGCCGCCCAAGACTGGATCCCTGACATCTCCCCTCCCTGTAATTCTTATTTACTACTTTCTGCACAGACTCCTGGTAATCCTGCTCTTTGCTCTTCCTCTTCTTTGGCACCACTTGGCTGGCCATTTCACAGAAGTTGGAGACATTTCTTGTTTGCTCCTCCTGGTGTGACGGAAATTGCGGGATAGTATGAAGCCATTTCTAAGTGATGGGAAGTTACCACCCAAATCCACATAGAATTAATGATTAACCACCAATGTGACTTCAAATATCTTTTTGTAAAATTTCCAATTGTAATACCAGGATTAAGCAGAACAATTAATCCTAACCAAAGTAGCCCAAGATAAATGGCCTGAGACAACATCAACAAATCTTCAGAGTAAAATTCTGGACATTGAGAGGCTACATAATTTTCAGTTTCAAGAATGGGGGGAGAAGCTGCAAAAACGGCAGGCGCAAAATTAACATTGGGTGGCACCAACAACAAAGTTCCGACTGCAGGACCCCATCTTTCATAAATCATTCTGTTGAGAATCAGATTGTACAGAATATATTGTAACAACCCAACCACAGGATGCATTTTTAAAAAGTAAATTAGAACTTGGGATAAATGATTTTTATTGAGTAAAATTTTGAAAGGACTCAACTCTTAGAGTTGAAACAGTGAAAATTATTCAATATATATCAGAAAAATTGACTAAGCAATACCACCTGAGTCTTGACCTCCTATTCCTTCCGCATCGTCAAGTAAGTATCTGGTCCAGGTTGCAAAGAACCCTTGTGTGACTAGTTTATGACAACCATGCTGATTGACAAGCTCATATTGAGTGATCCTCAAATTACACTGATTTATCAATGTAAATTTGAAAAGGGGAACCAGTTTCAGCTGACAGACTGGAGCAGCCATAACCCATTTTTATTGACCGTTTGATTTAAATCCGTTAACTTGGTCAATTTTGGTAAAGGTTTTCCGGTTTTTTGAGCCTTCTTGCTTGGGCAGATAATACCTGGCATGATGAAACCTACCGTGATACCTGGAGCTTCTAGAAAAACTTATTAAATTTGGGGTTGGCCCAAACTTGGTCTTCAGGTGCTTATTTCAAACCTTGATGCTTGAGGTGGTCTTCATCTCCCCATTCAAGCAGGCATTATGTTAGTTCCAGGGGGAAGTTGTTTTACTATTCTCTCTCCTGAAAGTCACCCTCTTGCTAAACCACTGCTTAACAAAGTACTCAAGGTAGCCCTTGAAGATAGTGAGGCAGGTAAAAAGTGTCATTTCACAGCCAAGTGGTAGCAGTGTTCATCTTCTCCAGTTTTTTTTGTAGTGTAGAATATGATTCTACTATTTACTTTCTGCCAACTGCCATAGAGTATGAGAATATCTTTATTATCAGTATTCTTGAGGGTATCTGAGAGAACCAGGTCCTTGAGATTGGTGGCACTCTTGTCCAGGGGGCTTGAGGCTTGACACCTATCACTCTATAAACTTACCTAACTGGTTATGGGTTGAAACCCTCTTCAGATTTCTGGGGGAGAGGTACTTACAAGAAATCATAACAAGTTGAGTGGCACTTTGATCATTGGATGTTGACATGATCTGTACAAGGTACCACTTCAAGAGGTGGTAGATTATAATGTTGGGCATTGTGTAGGTATACTTGCCATTTATGATCTATAACTTATCCCAGTGCTCATTGTTGAGATTTACTGAGCAGCAGCAGTCCTCAAAGGTATAATTACTGTTCTTGAAGCCCTGGTTGAAATTGTTGAAGGAAATTATGTACCCATTGGCCACCATGGCTGGCCCACCCTTCACACTCATTATGGTGAATAATTTGGCAAGTAATAGGAAACCTTGAGCTTCCTGTTAACATTGCAAATGTTGTGGGCCACAAGAGAGCCCTAAAAGCCAGAAGGAGCATGACAGAAGCCATGAAAGTAGTTGAGATGGGGCTTTGAATCATCCCCAGATGAGATGGAATGAGGAGAGCTTGGTGTCATAACTGTGCTGTTTTAGCAAAGTTACAAGTGGAAATATATTTGGACACTAGATAATATTCTTTATTGAGAGATATGTATTATATAGTCACTGTGAATTGTGGATAGTAGGAACATGATAACATTGATCACACAGTGGGATGATGAAGGGGGTGGCTTATCCTTGTAATGAGTCAAGCGCCAAAAACAAGTTATCCACTGGAGGGGATCAGCTTCTGTTCATGTTGATGTATTTGAAAATTTGAGTCAACTTCCTAACCTGGCTTTGGATGGCTGGATAGTCAGATTGCGGGTCATAGCCCTGCTTACTTGGAGCCTTGCTGGTGAGTTGAGCCTGCTGTTTCAACACCCCCCAACTGAAGGTTGGTCTCCTCTGGGGGCAAGTTGTCAGGGAGGTTGTCTGGAGCATGTGTGCCATACTGGACTAACTGTTGCTTGGTGGTGGGTAGGACAGTCTCCTGTTGTTTCTGTCTTGCTTTGAAAGGTCTCAGGCAATCATGATGGAGGGCTTTGTCTTGTTTACGTTTTCTGAGTCCTTGCACTAGGTAAGTGTTGTTTTTGTTTACCTTTAGAATGATGACAGGGACCACTTTTTCTGGCTGTAGTTTACTTTTGTTGGTATTCATGACCCAAACTTTGTCACTGACCTCATTTCTGTCTTGGATGAGGACAAAAGTCCTTTGTAGACACTTTTCTTTTTCTTCTGATTGATTGCTATTGGCCTGTATGACCTGGGGATCTGAGCGGGGTGGAACCTTGCTTGGCATTTTCAGCTTAGTTCCTGATAATATCTGGATGATATTGGGCTGTGTGCCATAAACTAACTTGAAGGGACTTTTGCCGGTGGATCTGTTCACAAAGGTTCAGCATACAAGCAATGCAGTCAGTAGCTGCTTGTACCAGTCCTCAGGTCTTCCAGCAGTGAGCTTGGCCAAGGCTTGCACAAGGCTGCCATTCAGCTGCTCCATGCGTCCATTGGCCTGAGGATGGTAAGGTGTTGTCACTGTGTGCTGGACCCCATTCTTGGTGAGGTATATGTTGGTATCTTCAGAGGTCAATTCTTTGCCTCTGTTGGTTATCAGGAGTTCTGGCTTTCCAAACTTGCTGATGATTTTGTTCCCTATGAATTGCCGTACATCATTGCCTGTATGTGTCTTTACTGCTTGTACCACTGGTCATTGTGTGGCAAAGTCTATTGTGGTAATGATGTATTTTTTTTGTTATGTTTCCCTAGAATAGGACCCACAGTGTCTAGGGCCCACAGCTTGAAGGGCAGTTGTGTATGAATAGGTAGTACTGATTTAGGGGGTATTGCTTTTTGAAAATTTATCACATACTTTGAATTGGTCTAAGACTTCCTGGACGTCCCAGTAGAGGGTTGGTCACCATGCTTTATGTTTAAGGAATTCATAGAGGTTGCGGCTTTTTGTGTGTCCAAGATCTCTGTGGTAATGTAGAATTGTGTCAACTTGCTGATGTGTGGGAATATAAGGAATGGTGGTTCTGTTGGACATTTTCTAATGTAAGGTCCCATACATGTCTGCAAATAAGTGCTCATTCTTAATGACTGTTTCTTTTGTTATGTCTGCAGTGCCAGGGGAAGCCTTTGTTCTTTGTCTGGAGTACCAGGAGGGGCCAGTCTGGGTAAAGCCCATTTTTGCCCCTTGTGGCTCTGACGTTCAGGCACAAGAGTGTGTCTGCCATGGCAAGTTCTTGACCAGGCTTATATTGTATAATCATATTGAACCTCTCCAGGAGTTCCATCCAGCAGGCTTGACAGCAGGATAGGTTTGCTTGGGTTTTGAAGTATATAAGCAACTTGTGGTTGGTCAGTACTGTAAACTCCTCCTGTCATTCTAGGTACCAACGTCATTTGACCAGGAAGTGAACAATTGCCAACAACTCTTTGTCATATATAGGGTATTGGCACTTGCTGTCTGTTTTTTTGCGTGATTCATAGGCTACAGGCAGGAAATCATCATAATTGTTTTTGATTTGTAGTACTCCCCCAATGGATGCATCAGAGATGTCTGTCTCCATTTGATATTCCCTATCACATTTGGGGTATTAGAGAATGGGTGCTGTTGTGAGCTTTCCCTTAAGACGTCTGAAGCAAAGGTCACATTGGGGAGTCCATACAAACTTGGATTTGGCACCAGTTATGGCAGATAGGGGTGCAGTCAGGACACCACAGTTGGGTATAAATTGTTGTACATAGACAACCATTCCCAAGAATGTGTGGAGTTCTGACTTATCCTTTGACGGTGGCATTTTGAAGATGGCCTGGATTTTCTGGCTTTCAGGTTTAATGCCATCTTTTGAAGCAATGTGTCCCAGGAAGGGTAGCTGTTTGCGGAAGAACTGACATTTAGAGGGCTTGGCTAGCAGCTTATGTGTCATGGCCCACCATGACATAGTAGCTTTGAAAAGTTACGTTTTAAAAGCTTGGATCAATAAAGCTACTTCTTGCCGTCAGAAAGCTACCTTGATGATCTCCCTAGATACCCTAGATCAAAAGTTATGGCAATTTAAAGAGCCGAGTTCAAAAATCCTGTCAGCATGTCCCAAAATGGTTGCAAGATTGGATTTTAAATCAAGACAAGCAACAATTAGTAAGTGGGAAAATCCAATCATATCTCAGCTTCCAGAGATCAGTTTTGGATATTCTTACGCTCAAATAAAAGCCCCAGATGAAGAGAATCCATCCAAAGTATTTTTTAATAACCAACTGAAGCAAAGCGCAAAGTTTGAATCTGACCAAAGGAATATGATTAGAATTAGTCAGCTGATGTCTCAAACTTTTAGCATGACCCCCCAGATAGAGAGACAAGGACCTTCAGGAATAATCTGGAAGAATCTCAAAGACCAATTTAAATGGTATAAAAAGAACCTAGTTTCCTTTTTTTCATTGTGATTGTTCTTGGTCTGAATAATAAATAAAGGACTTCTCTTAGACTATAGTTTAAATGGATCAGAGTTGGGAGCCCTTGGGCCCTGACATTATGTTGCGCCAGGGTAGTAAAGACTGCCTCCAAGTCCTTGTGATGTTGTTCTACCAAGAAGCTGTATACAATAATATTGTCCAGGTATACCAAGGCGTGCTTGCCAATGTGGGGGGGGCAAACACCTCGTTCATGAAGGTCACAAAGGTTGACGGGGTGTTTGTCATTCCAATGTTGAGTACCACACACTCATATGAACTGTATTTAGTGCAAAAGGCTGTTTTGGGTATATCTTCCTCCTTGATGTGGATCTGATTGTAGCCTGCAGTTAGAACAATCTTGGAGAAGACTGTGGCGCCGCCCAAGGCATCAAAGAGGTTGTCAATGAGTGGTAGTTGTAAATTCACTGCCACCTCTGGCTTTGGACTGCTCAATCTTTCCCTGTTGTACCAAGAAAGGTCCCAAAACGCCCGCCAAACCCTTCTATTTGTTGAATGATTTAGCTCACACAGTTGATGAGAGGTTTGTGCTGGCTTATCCTGTGGAATCCCTGCCTTTGGTTGCTCCTTCCTGGGAAGAAACCCTGGTTAATTTGGACTACCTATTAGCCTGGTGTCGTCTGTTTTTAAAAACTATCAGAGCCACCCAATCAGGTGTCACCACATTGACGCTTGATAACCCAGTTGACCCCCAAATGCCTGGCATCTCTTCCAGCCAATCAGATTTGATTTCGGAAGTTGGAGTAAAACTCTCCAGTCCCCCTGAGCCCATCCAGCAAAGTTTTGTACCTAGCCAATCAGGCTCACCCCCAACTGTCATGTGACCAGTTTTTTGCAATCCATTCCTTTTAACCAAGCAAGAGGACTTTCAGTCCCCTGCTTGTCTATTTTCCACTTACATTAAAGTTTGGAGTCACCTGCACCTTAATTTTCTTAATTTTGAGTTGCCTGGAACCAGTTGCGTCCCTAAAGCTCAAAATATTAGAGTGTAGCCCCTGCCCTAAGCTTACCTTTAGACAGCCGGTTTTGAACCCAGCTTCTCTTCTGGCTCCTTGTACAAGTGTTCTTTCACTTAGTCATCGTCTTTTTTACTTTTGCCTTCAAAATCAAAGTTTGAAGCTCAAAATTTCAATTGAATTTTCCTATAATTTATATTATTATCTCAAATTTTCCTTTAAAAATCATTGTTTTCAAACCCAATTTTGCTTGCAGTTATAATCCAAGGGCCCCAAGACAACAGCAAGGCTACCCAAACCCATTCTGCTGTTTTCCCAAGGATTTGTCAAAGACTACCCTATTCTTGTCATTTTCTCTCTGTTTTCTCCAGAAACTATACCATCCTATCCCAAATTTTGTGCTGGTTCCTTCTATGATACTGCTGGCTCTTAAATTTGTTGTCTTTTCCCTGGCTTCATTTCTCTTGCTTCTGTGGTCCACCTTCCCTGACCTGTGGGGGAAAATCTCCTCATTGGCCCGTCTGGTAGGTAGCGACCCTGCCAGTCTCTGAGACCTCCCCAGCAGTCTTCTCTTTTCCGGAGAGGCTGTGGTTAAGAGCCTGACGTGTGACAATCTTGACCTGGACGTCGTGGAGCTTGCTTTGCCTAGTTCTGAAGAGGTAGTGCCCCCCACACCTCCTCTCCCCTCCATGGTTCAGAAGAATGTGGTAACCCCCGGGTCCTCCAAGGTGGCCTCTCCTGCTCCTACTTGCACTCCCTGGTTGCTCACTGGTCTGATTCTAATGGGTTTGAATGCCTACTTCCCCCAGTTGTCCCCAGTGTCCTTCCTGTGGTCCCCTCTCCGAGCGGCCATCCCAGTTGCGCACTGGATGGCATCCTGGTGGTTTGTTGCACTGGGATGGGAGCCAAACTTAGTTAGTTTAGCCCCTCTCTCTCACATAATAGACAAGTCAATTTCTTCTGCCTTTGAAGCCTTTTGATACTGGGTGTGGAGCTTACTTCTTGCCCTCATCCGAGCCAGCTTGGGATCTCTCCTTGCTGGATTCCTCTTGGTGTGGCCTGTGTGGTCACTTCTGTCCTCTTTCAAGTCGTGTATCACCGAGAAGTCTGCCTCTCCCTCCACAGCTTCCTTGGCCGCATCTGAGGTAAATATTACCCTGGTGTCACCCTGTACCCCCCCTCCATGGCCGTCCGTGAGAAGGTGCTGGATGCTCTTGGGGAGCTGCAGCTCCGCCTCTCCGCGGACTCAGCCTCCACAGACACCCCCATCTCTGACGCACAAAGATCAGTGGCCCTCTTGGATGCACTTGATGGAGACGCCCGTCTGGGTGCGCACCCTCCTCTGTCAAAGCCAGGAGATTGGGGACACCTCCTCCCTCCTCACATTGGTCTCCTCAGCGGTAGCTGCCCCGGGTTCCAAGGCCTCAGTAATATTTGAGACTCTCTGTTCCAAGGGCCTTGCCCCTGATCTTGCCGCTCATGTTGAGTGTTTTGCAGTGAAGGCTGCCTCCCTGGACCTCCCTACTGAGATGGCAGTGGCCATGTTACGCAACTCCTTAGATGCTGCTTTGGCTGACAAGAGTGTGTGGGATCCGGCTCCTACCTCCCTCGAGAAGGCATTCACGTTAGCTCACAAGCTTGGCGCTAAGCTGGCTTATCAGCCCAAGTCTGGTGTATTGGCCCACCTCCTGGTTTCTAAGCCTGCCCAGGGAAAGCCCCCCGCGGCTAAGCCCCCCAAGACGCCTGCCATCAACGTGATGTGCCGCCCTTGCCAGGCTCCTAACTGGCCCACCTCCACAGGTTCCCTCCCTGTCTTTGCGGCTTCAGCTGCCATTCCTGAGGTCTCTTCCTGCAATCCTGCCACCTCCATTCTGACCCTGCAGAATAAAGAAGATCTCTCCTATTTCCTTTTTACTGCAACCTTCTATACCAAATCTCGCCAGGCTAAGGCTACGGTTTTGGTAGACACAGGAGCTGCAGGCAACTTTATGGACCTGGCACTGGCTCAGTCCTTGGGTTTGTCCCTGCTTCCTCCCCAGAGCCTTATTGCTGCTAGCCAGGTACTGGTTCTTAGTTACCCCCTCACTAACCCACTTAGTTACTGTACAGGCTCCCATGTGTTTGTGAGTAAATTCTCCACTGTGGAGGACCTCCTGTATCCTGTAATTGTGGGCGTGGGGTGGTGGCGGCGCCACTTGGTTCAGATTGACTGCCTCACCAACAAGCTTCACTTCTTGCTGGACGGGTGTCCTGGATCATTCCCCCTCCTTCCCCCGGGGTGGGAACTGTCAGAGTCATGCCTATCTCTTACGGCTTCTCCAGTCTCTCCTCCCAAACCCTTTGCCCTGCCGGCCATACTGGCTCCCTTCAAGGACGCCTTTGACGCTACCCTTTCCTGCGCCCTCCCTCCACACTCTTGTCACAATTTGACCTTCAAGACAACAGTTGACCTTGTGAAGATTGACGCCCCAATGTACCCCTTCAGTGAACTGGAGGATAAGGTCTTGGGCGCATGGTTGGATGATATGCTGGCTAAAGGGTGGATAGTCAAGAAGGCCTCCTTGGTGAGCTCCCCAATAGTCTTTGCTAAGAAATTGGATGGATCCCTCCAGCCGTGCGTTGATTATACCCTTCTCAACAACGTCACCATTCCGGACTGTTATCCCCTCCCCTTGGAAGCATCAATTGCTCAGTCCATTGCCAAATCTCGTGTCTTTTCAAAACTGGACCTTGTTAATGCCTTTAACCAGGTTTTTATGGTGGAGGGGGACAAGTGGCTTACTGCCATCAAGACTTGACGCGGCTGCTTCCAATTCAAGGTCATGACTTTTGGCTTGAAGAATGCTCCTGCAATCTTCCAGCAAGTCATTGAGGACGCCTTGGGAGACCTCTGCTTCTCTTGTGCTGTGGTGTACATTGATGACATTCTCATCCACTCCCCCACCCCTGAGCAGCACGCTAAGGACCTAGTGGCCGTGGTGGCGGCCATTCATAATGCTCGGCTTTTCATCAAGCCCAGTAAGTGTGAGTTCTTTAAGTCTGAGGTTACCTTTCTGGGCAACCTAGTCCTGAAGGATGGTCACACGGTCTCTCCTGACAAGGCCAAGGCCCTTTGGGAGTGGGCTACCCCCGGAATCAGAAGGAACTACGCTACTTCCTGGGTACAGTGATCTTTCTCAAGAAGTTCTCTCCCGCCATCTCAGAGCTGGCTGCTCCCCTACACCCCCTAGCGGGCAAGAACGCCTCCTTTGTGTGGACCCTGGCATGTCAGGAAGCCTTTGAGGCCATCAAGCGGGTTTTTGTCTCCACCCCAGTCCTCTGTCACGCTGACACAAGCAAACAGTTCATTGTGGCTTGCAATGCCTCTAACGTGGCCGCTGGGGCAGTCCTCCTTCAAGAACACAACAGTCAGGAGCTCCTGGTTGCTTACTTTTCCAGGAAGTTTGCCCCCAACAAGTGCTCCTGGGCGGTGTTTGACAAGGAGCTGCAGGCTGTGGTGGACGCCATCACCCATTGGCGCCATCATCTGCAGGGTGCTCAGCACAAGTTTATGGTCTGCACAGACCACAAAGCCCTCTGCTACTTCCGCAAGCCTCAGAAGCTACTCCCTTGCCAGGCACGTGTCATGCAGACGCTCTCGGGTTACAAATTCAAATACAAGTTCATGAAAGGGGAACTTAACATCCTCCCTGACCTGCTGAGTTGCAACCCGGCAATGTACTCAGTGAGGGGTGATGAGGATCCTCAAGTCACTGTCATCCCAGAGTCTTTGGTCCTCCCGCTGCTCGGTTCACCCCCTCTCCACACCCCCGCCACGGTCCCGGCCCCTATTCCCCAGCTCCTGGTCATTGGTCCCGTCTTCTCCCCGGCGTCATCCCCATCCTTGGCTCTCCCTGGAACACTCTTGTATGACGTCCTGACGGCCCAGCACTCTTCACTGGATGTCCAGGCTATCTGCACTAAGCTGTCTCTGGACTCCACATCCAACGGTCCCTATACTCTCAAGGATAGGATAATTTACCAAAATTATAAGGTGTGGATTCCAAAGGAATTGCGGCCGCGTGTCATGACTGAACATCATGATCCCCCTCTGTTTGGTCATCCTGGTACCAAGAAGCTGCTTGAACTCATCAGGCGTACCTACAGCTGGGCTGGGATAACTAAGGCAGTAGGCCCCTGGATCAAGAAGTGCGTCACTTGTGCCCGCTCCAAACCATATTGTTCAGGGAACAATGGTCTTCTCCACCCCCTACAGCAGGCTCAAGGCCCATGGTCATCCATCTCGGTGGACTTTGTGGTGGCCCTCCCCTTGTTGGGAGGCTTTGATTCCATCATGGTGGTAGTGGATTGGTTCACCAAATATTAAGTTTTCATCCCATGCCTGACCACTCTGGATTCAGTAGGGATGGCAAAACTGTTTGTAAAACACATCTTCTCCAACTTTGGTCTACCACAGGAAATCATCAGCAACTGGGCCCCCCAGTTCACGTCCATGTTCTGGGAGTCCCTGCTGGGGATCCTAAACATTAAGCCATGCAGGTCCACCTCATTTCATCCCCAGTCAGATGGCCAAACGGAAAGAGTCAACCAAACCATGGAGCAGCACCTCCGTTGCTATGCAAATGCCTCAATGGACTCCTGGTCAGATGATCTCCCATTAGCCCAGTTTGCCTACAACAATACTGTGCATACTTTGACAGGGGTGTCCCCATTTCAGGCTACCCTGGGGTTCTCCCCAGCATTTGTGATAAGTCCCTCACTCCAGGCAAGTGTACCAGCTGCCGCAGACATGGCGGCTCACCTCAAAGCCATTCATCTCAAAGTCCAAAGCACCCTGACTAAGTCCATTGAAGCGTACAAGAAAGCGGCAGACAAGAATAGACGGCCTTCTCCCCACTACCTGGTGGGCTCCCTTGTGATGTTGGATGCCACCAATATCCGAATGAAGGTCCCCTCAAGGAAGTTTTCTCCCAAGAGGCTGGGTCCCTTCAAGGTTCTAGAAGACAAGGGTAACGGCGCATTTGTGTTGGACCTCCCCCCCTCCTATTGGATCCACAGTACCTTCAACACTTGTTGCCTGTCCCCTTTTGAGGGGGACCTCCCCAACACCCTGGACCCCACCTTGGTGGATGGATCCCCCAAGTATGAGGTAGAAGCCATAATAGCCTCACGTAGGATTTGCAAGTCACTTCAGTATTGTGTACCTTGGAAAGGTTATCCCTCTTACAACAACAGCTGGGTAAGCTCTTCTGATTGCGGAAATTGCTGGGACCTGGTACAGGAATTTCATAAAAACAACCCCTTGGCACTTGGCCCCCCTAAGTCCCTTCTGGCACTCAAGATCCCCAAGGCACACAAGAACTTCTCAGTGGCTACGCTTCCCCAGGGAGGAATCCGACCCCAGGAAAAAGGAAAGGATAATGTAAATTCACTGCCACCTCTGGCTTTGGACCGCTCAATCTTTCCCTGTTGTACCAAGAAAGGTCCCAAAACGCCCGCCAAACCCCTCCATTTGTTGAATGATTTAGCTCACATGGTTGATGAGAGGTTTGTGCTGGCTTATCCTGTGGAATCCCTGCCTTTGGTTGCTCCTTCCTGGGAAGAAACCCTGGTTAATTTGGACTACCTATTAGCCTGGTGTTGTCTGTTTTTAAAAACTATCAGAGCCACCCAATCAGGTGTTGCCACATTGACGCTTGATAACCCAGTTGACCCCCAAATGCCTGGCATCTCTTCCAGCCAATCAGATTTGATTTTGGAAATTGGAGTAAAACTCTCCAGTCCCCCTGAGCCCATCCAGCAAAGTTTTGTACCTAGCCAATCAGGCTCACCCCCAACTGTCATGTGACCAGTTTTTTGTAATCCATTCCTTTTAACCAAGCAAGAGGACTTTCAGTCCCCTGCTTGTCTATTTTCCACTTACATTAAAGTTTGGAGTCACCTGCACCTTAATTTTCTTAATTTTGAGTTGCCTGGAACCAGTTGCGTCCCTAAAGCTCAAAATATTAGAGTGTAGCCCCTGCCCTAAGCTTACCTTTAGCCAGCCGGTTTTGAACCCAGCTTCTCTTCTGGCTCCTTGTACAAGTGTTCTTTCACTTAGTCATCGTCTCTTTTGCTTTTGCCTTCAAAATCAAAGTTTGAAGCTCAAAATTTCAATTGAATTTTCCTATAATTTATATTATTATCTCAAATTTTCCTTTAAAAATCATTGTTTTCAAACCCGATTTTGCTTGCAGTTATAATCCAAGGGCCCCAAGACAACAGCAAGGCTACCCAAACCCATTCTGCTGTTTTCCCAAGGATTTGTCAAAGACTACCCTATTCTTGTTATTTTCTCTCTGTTTTCTCCAGAAACTATACCATCCTATCCCAAATTTTGTGCTGGTTCCTTTTATGATACTGCTGGCTCTTAAATTTGTTGTCTTTTCCCTGGCTCCGTTTCTCTTGCTTCTGTGGTCCACCTCCCCTGACCTGTGGGGGAAAATCTCCTCATCGGCCTGTCTGGTAGGTAGCGACCCTGCCAGTCTCTGGGACCTCCCCAGCAGTCTTCTCTTTTCCGGAGAGGCTGTGGTTAAGAGCCTGACGTGTGACAATCTTGACCTGGACGTTGTGGAGCTTGCTTTGCCTAGTTCTGAAGAGGTAGTGCCCCCCACACCTCCTCTCCCCTCCATGGTTCAGAAGAATGTGGTAACCCCCGGGTCCTCCAAGGTGGCCTCTCCCGCTCCTACTTGCACTCCCTGGTTGCTCACCGGTCTGATTCTAATGGGTTTGAACGCCTACTTCCCCCAGTTGTCCCCGGTGTCCTCCCTGTGGTCCCCTCTCCAAGCGGCCATCCCAGTTGCGCACTGGATGGCATCCTGGTGGTTTTTTGCACCGGGATGGGAGCTGAACTTAGTTAGTTTAGTCCCTCTCTCTCACAGTAGTGGGTAACAATTCTTGATAGTAACTTTTTTAGGGCTCCATAGTCCGTGACCAGGTGTAGGGTACCATCTTTCTTTGCTACAAAGAATACAGCAGCATCAAAATGAGACTGTGAGGGATAGATAAGTCCTTTTTCCAATGCCTCTTTGAGGTAAGCACATAGGGTGTTGTCCTTGTTTGGTGTAAGGCAGTAGATGGGTTGCACCTTAGGTACAGCTCCTTTGAGTTGGATGGAGTTTTGGATGTGTTTTTCTGGTGGCAACCTGGGTAGAGCCTCTTTGAAGATTTCTGGATGGGGGGCTACAATTTTGCAATCCTGAGGCGTAGTGGTGTCCTGGTGATCCTTGAAATGTATGATCTTGTACTGGCATGAGTCCCAGTCAATTGCCTTGAGGTTCTCCTTCTTGTCCAGGGTCTCTGTGATACATATGAAGACATGGTCACATAGGAGCTGTTCTACTGAGTCAGGGTAGATGTGTGATTGATGCCTTCACGTTTGATGGTCAGTACTGAGGTTGCCCAGTCTACATGGGGATTGTTCCTTTGTAACCAGTTCAGGCCCAGTACAATGTCAAACTTGGGGAAATTGATTATGGGGTCCTGGATGGTGGAATGTAGGTTTTCTAGCATGACAGAGAAGGGGGCAGTTTTCCTTGTCACAACAATGTGATGTTCATCAGCTAAAACCACGGTTTTAATCTGAAAAGGATTAGTGGTTAGCTTGAACTTAACTACAAAGCTGCTGTTGACTAGGGTTCAACATGCGCCTGAGTCCAGGAGTGCTAAGCCTGTGTAACCGCAAAAGCTGAAAGGATAAGACATCAGTTTATTGGGATTTCTGACAATGGTGTAAAGTACCGGGTCCTCTGAGGGCACTTGTTGTAAAGTTACACCTCCCCCTTAGGCCTCCACTTCAATTCCTGCCAAATGCTTGGGAATTTCTACCAAATTATGTTTGAATATTTTTCTAAAAGGTCACCAAAAAAGCCCAAGAAAAGCCATCAATTTAATACTTTGGAATTATTCAGAAGATGCCTCCACCTAACCCATCCAAGAGACACCTCTGGTTAAATATCATGCTCAAGAGCGGCCAGGAGCAGTGGTAATTGCATCCAAAGCATATTCCTGATGTTAGTTGATTCAGTTTTCCTTTTGACTATGTCCGTTCAAAATTTGTCAAGATCTTCCTGCCTCAAGAAATTCATTTGTATCTGCTCATATAATTGGTCAATTGGTTTGTGACATTTGATCTATCACCTCAATCCCATTCCATCCCTTAAATGAATGCAAGAGTTGTAAAAGACCTTGCTTCATCACTCTCTAATCTAATAAAGTTCAAAATTTGTTAGTAATTTTGGTCATTTGGTTTTATCTGTTGCTTCACCGTGTTCAGTTGACTCCTTGCCCCCCTTTGACCACCCAGGAATTGTTGGCAATGGCCTTTTGGTTGTTGCTGAAACTGTGATTTTATTGCGGTCAAGAGATTGGTTTTATTTCCTCTTAACCTGCTCCCCAATTCTCACATAATGATGAAGCCACACTTCAGGCTTTTGAGCCTTTTGCCACTGATTGGGCTGGTTGGTTTGATAGCTCTGTGAATTTGGCAATACATTAAACTCATAGGTTCTTTCCTTCCACCTTGCCCGCTCACAGCTCATCGGTGCCCCCTCTATTACCCAGGTCCCATTTCCCCCTTTCCCCTTGGTTTGCTCCCCCTTTTTTGCCTGTCCTTCTGAATTTTCTGGGCTCTCTTGTTCCCCCGGTTGCTGTTAAAGTCTTATCTTTGGTCAGGCTTCTTTTGGTAGTGGCAGTCTCAGGGCTTTGTGTGACCTATTTCACAAATTGTGAGTGTATTTTAAGTTTAAGCTTGGTGTGAGTCCTCTTACCTGGTTGGCTGCAGTCTATCCTTGCATTGCTGCATGCACATGGCTGCCCTGGGCTCGCATTAGCTTATTTCTTGCCTCCATCCCATCTCTCTGTTGCTTAGCCCCCTGGCTCAAAGTTGAGTTTTAATATTAACCAATCATATCCTCCCTCACTCCTCTCCCCTTTTCAAGAATTTTGCCTGCTTAATTCTTATTGGTTCCCTATCACTTTCATTCTTGGATGCAGCACCAATTGCTCCAGCGAGCTCATCACATCTTGAAAATATTTTATTTTCATCACCTCAATTGCATCTCTGGACAGCTTGGCCACACTTGATTTGACTGTTGCTTGAGGTGGCATAGTTAGTTGTCCAATTTTTGCCATCCTACTGGGGAATTTTGATTGGCCCTTTCTTTCAAACCTTGCAATTGACTGGATTAGATGGCTTTTGTGAGCCCGCCATAGGTGAAATTTCATTCAACAATTATGCTTCCAGATACTTGCCTCCTGCTGCAATGGCCCCTGCCTTTTTGAGCTAGTTTATTATTTACTCTTGATCTGGCCTGTCAGGAGACTTTGAAGTTTACATTCATTGGTTTACTTTCAAGTTGAGCTCTTATTATGATGTTCCCTCAGTTTGAGCTCCAAAAATTTATTTTTATTTTATTTCAAAAAATAATAATAGAGATAATCTCTCCCTTTTCTTCCTGTCCTAGCCCGCTTTGATTAGCTTTAACTTGAATTCTGTGGGTTCCCTTCTACCATTCTGATATATCCTGTTTATGGATGTTGGGTACACACAATTTAAGTTCTAAAAGCACCTCACTTGGTTACAGTCCCGCCACTAGCTTGCATTCAATTCAGCCATTACCCTTTTTGTATGCAATATTATGGTCCCTTTGCCAGTTATCTTGAACATATATTTTATGTGTCTTAGACCCTTTTCTGGCATTGGCCTGGTTGATTAAGAATTTTTTTCCTTGGTCCTGGTTGTTCTCTCTAGTTCCCACCCTTCTCTATTACTCCCCTTTTTCCTGACAGTTGTGCTCCTGATCTTATTTGGCTATCATCTTTAATGTCAAAGATTGTATGAGATTCAGTCTAATGTCGGCCATCAGTTTGAGCAGATCACTCCTGGTTTTGATCCTCCCCTCCTGTCCCTGTCCCTTCTCCTGGTCAGGGGTGCCCCTACTCTTATTTGGCTGTCATCTTGGAATATAAGATTGTATGAGATTTAGTCTCATATCGGCCATCAGTCTGGATAGCTCACCCTGATCTTGATTTTGGTCCCCCCTTCTGTTCCTGTCCCTTCTCCTGGTCAGATGTGCCCCTACCCTTATTTGGCTGTTATCTTGAAATATAAGATTGTATGAGATTTAGTCTCATGTCAGCCATCAGTCTGATTAGCTCACCCCTGGCTTTGGTGTTTCCTTCCTGCCCTTGCACCCTGTCCCGCCCTTTTGGTCCTAACAGAGGCAAATTTATTTGTCTTGTCCTTCCCCACGCCCTTCCTTATCATGGCTGCATAGTAGTTGTTCAGGATGCTCACAATTAAGTGTGGACACCAATAACAATTCCCTATTGTTGCTCAGAAAGGATGTCCAATCTGGGACCTCCAAAAATATGTGCCTCATGTATGCCTTCCTTATAACTAGCTTCCAAATTGGCCTTTTGAAGGTCTCCTAAGTTGGCTGGTGACTCTTTCATGCTCTAGCCCCTGACTGGTCCCCTACCCCTTTAATAGGAAATGATAATGTAAAGTTACACCTCCCCCTTAGGCCTCCACTTCAATTCCTGCCAAATGCTTGGGAATTTCTACCAAATTATGTTTGAATATTTTTCTAAAAGGTCACCAAAAAAGCCCAAGAAAAGCCATCAATTTAATACTTTGGAATTATTCAGAAGATGCCTCCACCTAACCCATCCAAGAGACACCTCTGGTTAAATATCATGCTCAAGAGCGGCCGGGAGCAGTGGTAATTGCATCCAAAGCATATTCCTGATGTTAGTTGGTTCAGTTTTCCTTTTGACTATGTCCGTTCAAAATTTGTCAAGATCTTCCTGCCTCAAGAAATTCATTTGTATCTGCTCATATCATTGGTCAATTGGTTTGTGACATTTGATCTATCACCTCAATCCCATTCCATCCCTTAAATGAATGCAAGAGTTGTAAAAGACCTTGCTTCATCACTCTCTAATCTAATAAAGTTCAAAATTTGTTAGTAATTTTGGTCATTTGGTTTTATCTGTTGCTTCACCATGTTCAGTTGACTCCTTGCCCCCCTTTGACCACCCAGGAATTGTTGGCAACAGCCTTTTGGTTGTTGCTGAAACTGCAATTTTATTGCGGTTGAGAGCTTGGTTTTATTTCCTCTTAACCCACTCCCCAATTCTCACACTTGTATCATTGGGTACTGGTCCACGTCTTTGGGTCAGTAATCATTGTTGGGAAAGTCAGGAGTTATGTGAGGAGAGCTTGGCTTGCTTAGTGCTCTCCCCAGGCTTTTCTCTCATCTTGATTGTCTTGTGTGACAGTGATACAGAAATAGGTATGATTTGACTGGCCGTTGTTCATGTTTCCATGTCCATTTGAATCTGCAGGTTTGTGGTTTGAGTTGTTGCTGTTGTTCCCAGGGGGTGGTCAATTGGAACACCCAGCTGGGTGTGAATCCTTGGGTCTCTCTCTTTCCAGTTTGCGCCTTGTGAAGAGTGTTGGACGTTTGTTCTGCTTTCTCTGCCTTGAAATATAGACTTTGCAAGTTGGTCACTTGGTCTAGGTTTAAGTGTCTCATTAAATGCAACTTGAGTGTGTTGTAGTACATGAGGTGGGTAGCTGGAGTGTCAAAAGCCATATCTGAGAGAGCATGTAGTCAGAGTTCCTTGTAAGCGCAAGTAAGCTCCTTCACTGTGCCAGTTTGGGTTAGATTTTTTCCCTGGTGTATGATCATAAGTGTGGTGTCCTTCAGCACAAATCTTGCCAAGAAGTCCTGTTTGAAGGTGTCCCAATCCTTCTTGGTGTGTTCTTCATGCCACTTGTTGCACCAGGTACCGGCGTCATGAGTCAGTTGGATGGAGATTTCTGCAATCCAAAATTGTTGCAGGCATTCCATTTTGGCCAGCCTGCTTTGGGCAGATTGGGTCCATGCCGCAGCGTTATTGTTGTTGGCTCCAGCAAAAGGTTCCAAGGCAGCGCTTCAAAGTCTCTGAGCTATGTAGGCTGGCATGGTACTTTTGTCAGTTGCTCAAGGAATGGCAGCGGGTGCTTGGAAGAATTCTTGTGTGGACAGGGCATTGAAGGCAGAGAACAGGATCACTGTGTTCTGGTACAGGACCAAGCCATCAGGTATCTCATCACCAGGTTTGTACAGTGTTCAGTCTAGCAGGAGGCCATACATGATTATATCAAGGATTTGTTGGCCGCGGCAAGTATGGGCAACAGGCAGAATTTTGCAAGATAAGGTATGATGGAGAACCTACCTGTGCTACCAATGTTGTAACTGTGCTGTTTCAGCAGAGTTACAAGGGGGGAATGTTTAGAAACTAGATAATATTCTTTATTGAGAGTTAATGATTATATAGTTGATGTGAACCATGGATAACAGGAACATGATAGTATTGATCACACGGTTGGATGGTAAAGGGGGTGGCTTGATCCTGGTAATGAGTCAAGCGCCAAAACAAGGTATCCACCATAGGGGTTATCATTTGTTTGTGCTCTTGAATTTGGCAATTTGAGTCAACTTCCTAGTTTGGCTTCAAGTGACTGGATAATTGGATTGCGGGTCACAAACCCGCTTACTCGGAACCTTGCTGGTGGGTTGAGCCTGCTGTTTTAACATTTACAGCATCACAAAGCTCTCTTCTCTCTTTCAACCATTTTTGGTCACTAAGTTACATTTTCTTCTCAGTGATCTTCTTGGTAATCTTGGTTGCCCAACTTGTCCCTTCCTTGAGAAAATTCATAGGTTTAAAGTAAGTGCACTTTTTATTCTGTTCTAATGCTGGTATGGGAAATTTACCTGCACTGGTTTCATTTTTATTCTGAAATAATATACACTTTTATAACAGCAATATCATAAATGAGCACATTGGGATTTTTTAATGTGCCTGGAATTAATTTGAACCTTAAGTCTGACCCCGCTGATCTCTCATTTTCCCCCTTCTTGAGAGTTTGCAAATATCAAAAAAGAGTGTTTCTGATTTTCCTTTTTCCTGGTATACTCAATGAATCTTTTTTCACTTCTGCTTATAATGTACAATCTTTTCTATCTCATTGGTATTTTGTGATAGCACAAAGTACTAGTTAAACCAAATAAACTAATCAAGCTATTAAAAATTCCTCACCATCATTGATATTTGTACTTTTGCCTTCTTCCTAGCTGCTACCCAGAGAAGACACTTTACTTCAATGTACATTTTAACACTTTAAGATAAAGACTAGTTTATTCATTCCTGAAGGCTAACCAAGGTTTCAGGTAAGCCCAATTCTACAGTTGGAATATTATCAATGTGCCCTTTAGAATCAGTCTAAAGAAGTTGACAAGATAAAAGTAGCCATCACAAAAAATGACACAAGAAAGCAAACTTTCATATAGGAGCCTCATTCTATTGGTACCAGATTATGGGTACTTGCTGATAATCATAAAGAGAAATGGTATTCACAGGACCAGGTAGAGGATTTAATCATATCCATAAAACAACACATATTTAGTGGAGTTATGTTAAATCAGAGAGGCCATAATCAGTTCCAACTCTGATAAAACAAAAGAGAACACTTCAGCACCCTATGTCAGGGCCCAGAATGCCCTGGACAATCAGCTGGCCTTCCTAGAGGCCAAACAATCCACATCCTGGAAATCATTACCAACTGTCTCTCAGAGTGGAAAACTCCCTCTTTTGAATAATGAATGGCCTGGGATTTGAGAGGCCCACGAGCCTCAAATCCCTGGCTTCAATTCTATTAACAAATTCAGGCATCTTAACTATCGGGAAATGATACATTGGGAGAACAATTTTTCAATTGTGCAATTGGGCACTCAATTGCTTGCAGGTTCTATAAATAGCTGTGGCACCTTGGCATGCTGCCCAATAACCATCCATCCCCAAGCTCAAGTATGCAAATTCCTGGCAAAATTGCAAGTATTACTGAAATTGATGCCACCAGATCTCTGGTAACACAAAAGGCTACACATTCATCAGTAAGTATAAGTAGTGAGGAGGAAAAGTCCTCCTTACTGTTGACATCTTGAAATAAATGGCTTTATGCCCAGGACCCATTATTTTCTTGCAGGAATTATCTATTTTTGCACCAATATAATTATTCTGTTTGAATCTATTTGTGAATCTACTACACAATATAACCACACCTATCAGGTCCCTCCTGGTTCTGCTCCTGTCACTTTGGTTAAACCACCTAAAGCTCTTGACTTGGAGTTTTTACATCCCCACTATCTGGACCTCCCTCCTGGCCACCCTAGAGTGACCATTCTGCCTGCCATGAAGGAGATTCCTATTACTCCCCCCCTGCCCAATGTGCCTCCTGCCCAGGATTTCAGCAAGTTGGGGTTCATTTATATCACAGTATTGGGGCTGGCTAATCAGGTCATGCCCCATACTAAAAGTTGGCATCCCCTAGCTACAGCAGTGAATTACCTAGTCAGAATAGCACCAATTGTATACATGGCCTTCCAGGCCCAGCCCACCTCCCTTGTGGGAGTCTAGCCAGACTCTGGCATGGGCTGTGACACCCTAATACCTACTACTAGACAACTACAGGCTCTCAAGCTATAACAGCAAAAAAAAACTCTACCTGATATGCCTGTTCCTGGGATTAGCCTTTAAAAGGGAAAGTGTGCCAAGGAGGCATATTTAAACCACTAAAAAATTTAGCCTTGATGTGATCTGTATAATTACCTTATTTCCATTATAGACAGGGTAGAGCCAAGCTACTCAACACCCCTCCACTCTTTATTGACCTCGAAATCTTACCTGGATCATGCTAATAATTGTAGTTTATTGCCAAATATATTACAGAATAGGTTTTATTCTCGATTCACTTATATTTTCCTTCTCGCTCCCCTTCCAAAGGTTAACTTCTCATCACTTATTTCAAGAAAACAGAATTAAACCCTCCAAACTTATATTTTGATAAATCTTCCTCCCTCGCTAAATCGATAGTTTAGCCTTGTGGCACATGACCTCCCTAGCTCATACTTGATCCTAAATACTATCAGGATCAAGCCACAATAATTCTAGCTTAAAAGTCAAAACTATTACTTAATAAAGTTATTCTTATCTCATATTCTTCTTGCTTGCTCACAATAGTTGCATTGGCATCACTTGCGTATGTATTAAATTCATTACACCCTTTATCTAAGTGTTAAAAATAACAAACTATGCCCTAAGCTTGAAATCAAATATTATTATATCAATGGCTGAAAATAATTTTTACTATCTCCAGCTAAAATGCCAAATGCCAGAATGGTCTTATTCTGCATTTCACAGCTTGTCATACGAATAAAATCTTCACTTGATAGGAAAAGTGCTGCTTATTATAATATGTTCTTTCCCGTGTGATATTTAAAGTTCTGAGAAATTTGACAAGGGACCAAATATCATAAAATGTTAAACTTTTTAAAATCTACCACTAGCCCCATCCGGCATGAGAAATAAATGGCAATGTTGAATTATACTTTAGACTGTAATCCTAAAAAATAGGTTTCGCAGCTTGCTAGGAAAGAAGTTTTGTTATTACTGATTACATGTGAGCAATAGGAGGTCCATAGTGAGGAGTGCTTAAAGTCTATATTTAAAAATATAATTGAATTTTTAGAAAATTATAATAGAGTCCTTGAGTCTACTCAAGTAGGCTTTCCAAAAACTTGAAAGAACTCTATAATGTTTACAGAACAATTAAGCCAACTAAAATCACCAAGATAAGCTCAGAGCACTTAATGCTTAAACATGAAATTGCGTGATTATTGAAACGCCATTTGACACACGGGTTTCAGACTTTGCAATACACATAAATTTTGCAATGTGTTTAAAAGTGCACATCTCAAAAGTAAGATAACTTCAAGCAAGCATTATTCTGTTGCCTTTAATGATCCGAAATTGATTATAAATGAAGCCCATTGAAGTTACGTACTTAAAATATATAGGTGCTTATTTAGAAGCAATGAGCTTTTCTGAAAGTTACCTGATGATAAATCTCTGTTCAAGTTTAACCGATGTTTTGAAGGCTGAGGTTATGCATTTTTATCAAACACTATGTATATAAAGGAGCAGCTTCAACTTCAGATTTCACAATGTGGGCACCAGGAACCATTACACTTCCAACTTTACGACATGAAGCTAATAAGAATAAGGTTAGCTTAAATGGGTTTTACAGAAGATATATTCACAATAAGCTTAAAAATAAGTTTTCAGGGAAAAAAATGTCGAAATTCAGAGCTTAGTTATAATTTCAAAAGATAAATATTCCTTTAGCACTTTATTATAGAATTAAGAGTAGATAAAAGAAAAAAGATAGTATTTTAACAAATATGGCGAGAGTGAGATTAAAACTTATAATAAGGTTGGTAAAGAAGGAAATCAATTATTTTAAATTTAATAAATAAAGCTGAAAAACACCTTCTCTATATTCAGTTGCATGCGCCAATATGATGTTACATTGAGAATCGGCACAGATAAAAGTCCCAACAAAGACTCTTCCATCAGAGATGGTTGTCTTAGACAATTTGCCAAGCTTCTCTTTAAGTTCCGACAAGTTCTTCCTGCTTGCTTCATATTTATTGTAATCAAACGAACTCGCACTCTGGCTTTCCATCGAACTCATAGTTTATTGAAATAGAAGTGAAAGCTGTACATTCTAATTTAATATATATAAAATAGAGCCTGTCCGTCTATCTCTGTATGTCTGTAATGTCATCTTGAGTGCACTCAAGCCGTAAGGGATCGAATTGAATTTCCCATATTCTTTAAATTTAAAGTCGATGGCCAAGCCAAAAGCTTGATTTGGCTCATCTCTCATGCAATCCATTACAAGCATCTTTGAAGCCACAAAGGTTGAGTCCAGTGGAGTGTGGCTGTCATATCGGCAGAGCTTATGGTGTTTGTTTATAAGTCTTAACTCAAATACAACTGTATACAGTAGTTTTAAAAGCTATGGTGACAACCGAAAATACCTCAGATTTAAACGAAATGATTTCAGATTTAAACGAAATCTAAGTCGCGCGAGATTCAGGATTCAATTAATTTATAAAATTTCAGTTAATAAATGGACTGTCAAACAAAAAATGAAATTTCACTAGCCCATTATATGAAATTATATCAAACATCAAGCGGTGTAGTTCAAACCACAAATGAAATGAACTGATACAACAAGTGAAATGGATGGATGCTGTTCCGGAGTATATTATAATCCAATCAGGATTCATATGAGGCACCGACAGAAGAACTAAAGTGAAACGAAACTTGAGCAATCTAGAAGTGAGATTCCACAAGCAAGAAATGAAATGAACTCACACAAGATGTGTAGTATGAGCAGCCTAAAATAGAAAAATAACAGTTTAACAGCCAATCAACAGCTATCCAATTTAGAAACAGAGGCATTTTATCCATTTTCATGGCTCTAGATTTGTATGAAAAGATTTTGAGAACCTTCCAAATATGGACTCAAGATTACAATAAAAATAAATCATTAAATTTTAAAATTTCTACTTTTAGTAATTTTATCCTAGGTTTTTTATAATGGTTTTTAACAGCAATATCTTTGACAGTGCCAGCAGCCAAGCCAGCAGCAGCCAGACCAGCTTCGATGGAGGCGAGGCTCAGAACGTGGAGGCACCTGTTTACACCCAAGCCTTTGAGGCGGGTAACGAGAAAGCTGACCTGTACCTGACCACCGACCTCTATGGCTTTGACTTGTTCAGTAGTCACATAGTGTCTAGCTCTGCTCCTGCTCCCATACCTACCCCCGCACAAGCTGCCCACCAATCAACCAATCAGGATGGCAACCTTGATTTGGAACAACTTTCTGCCACCAGCCAACCTGCCCCCCTACAGCCAATCATGCTTCAGCTCCCCCAGCCCAGCGCCCCAAGCAATGAATCATCACCACCCAAATTCTTCATGAAATTTTGGCACTGAATCTACAGGGTCTGTCCTGGGAACAGATTGCCGCCCAGTTGCAATTTACCCGAGCTACTGTCATGCGGGAATTCAACAACCTGATGAACAGGGGGAATCTGATCGGAACAGTCAAGAAGCCCAAGAAGGCTCCCAAGTCACAAATATCTGAGGAATACCCAATCATGCTTGACCTCCTCTAGCGGGATCCCAAGCTTTCCTTGACCCAGGTCCAGAAGCAGCTTGCACACCATAACATATGGGTCTCTGAGCACATGGTGCAGCTCTGGATGTATGAGAAGGTGGCTTCTATACGGGTTCTTACCAATTTTGCCGGCGACCAATGGGATGGCACTGAGGATTTCCCGTATGACACCACCATCAAATCAACCCTGGTCCAATGCCTGACTAGTCTAACTGATGATGTCATGTTCATCTCCTAATACAAGCTATCAATAGCTTTTGATGATTTTGGTGAGCAAGGAAAAGCCGCCGCCAAGAATAGAAGGAAGAGGGTCAAGAAGGGGATGTTCATTGGTGCATTTCTGGCTGTTTCAGCCAAGGGCTTTGTCTACTATTGGACAAACCCAGATTTCATTGATGGCTACTCATACAGCCACATCCTTGGTGGATTACTTGACTCCTGGGATGGCTCAAATTCCAAGTACCGGGTTTTCTTGAGCCACCAGATGAAGGGTAGCTCCACCGCCCTTGAGGCCATCCAGGGATGCGGGCACCAGGCCTCAGTCTACCCCGCCAGCCATGCAGACGTCCATCTGGCCAATGTTGTCTTCTTCAACATGGGATCCACATTATGGGAGCGCTGCCCTCAGGCTTTCAACGACCTCTATCTTGGGGTCCTTGACCACAATTTTCTCTTTGGCCACCAGATGATGGCTGACTTGTTTGCGCAAATGGTTTTTCATGTCAACATGGGCAACCAATCATGTAAGGATAAGCACCTTCCACCTCGGGCCACTACCACTTACCAGCCCATCCAGCCAATGACTGATGAGGAATACGACGAGCGTTATATGGCAGCCATCACGCGAAATCCTCCTGCCTCCACCCCCGCCACCAACACCAACACCCCTAACCCGCAAGCCCAACCCACCCAATCCCAGACCCCCCAGGCCAGCACCGCCTCTATGTCTTGCTTCCCGTGTTATTCTGCCTCCTAGGCATCACTCTTTCCCGCTCCAATAAACCCCTGTCACCAAACATTTTCTATTTATATTATCTTTATTTGAATTTCAATTGTTCATGTTCTCTTTGTTTATAGTTGGTTTTATTCTTTATGTTTAGCTTATTTCTATAAAATCATATATTTACTATGTTGTGTATCTAGATCCAGAACACAGTTATTTTTAGCACTTAAACATAGTCCCTTGTGAAAATATTAACAACAATTTGGTGATCAGCTAAATTTGAATTAGAAAATTATAGTGTTAACTGTTTTTAGATAAAGCTGTTACTGTTCTGAATTCAAAACCTTGATGATAAACTTTAAGCCAACCAGGAGCCAAGTGATAAAGTGATTGTTGTGACATAAAGGGTCATTCAATAATTCTTTGATGCATGTGCGCTAATTAATATGATTGGCTGGATGTTTTGCCATTGTACGCCATTGCCACTGTGGCAAGTTGTTGATGGACTAGTGCCCAATCAGCTGCTGGGTTAGCACTAGTCCACCACCAACTTGCCACAGCGGCAATGGCATACAATGGCAAAACATCCAGCCAATCATATTAATTAGTGCACATGTATCAAAGAATTATTGAATGACCCTTTATGTCACAACAATCACTTTATCACTTGGCTCCTGATTGGCTTAAAGTTTATCATTAAGGTTTTGAATTCAGATCAGTAACAACTTTATCTAAAAACAGTTAACACTAATTTTCTAATTCAAATTTAGCTGATCATCAAATTGTTGTTAATATTTTCACAAGGGGCTATGTCAAGCGCCAAAAATAATATGGTAATCAAGGAACAATGCCAACACAAAGCAAACAACACATATCAAGATGAGCGTAAAACATATACAAAATGGGTAAAAAGATGGGATAATGTAGTAGATGGGAAAACAAAAAGAAATAAACAAAGAGGCAACAGTATCAAAATAATACAGAATTTATTGGGGAAAAAGCTATAAAAACATATGGAAAGGTAAGTAAAAAATCAATGAGAGAATTGGAGAAGCTTCTGAAGGATCTCGACTTGGCAATTGCCAAAATAAAGAACATTGACAGCAAGGTCAAAGCCAAAGTGAAGTCCGCCGTCCTCACTGGGGACAAAATTGACAAGGTGCCCGCAAAGGCACCAATGTCAAAAATTCCAGACACCCCAGAAAAGACAATTGAGCGTTTACTAAATATTCAAAAAACTGTCGTCAAGGGCCTGCAATTTAAGGCATACAATCTTTCTGCGCCGTCTGTCTGGGTTGATGACCCGGAGATGTACAAACATCTCAAACCCGCCAAGAGTGCCAGGGAAGAGGATACCAAATTGCCTGCACAATTGATTGCGCTAAGAATGGCCAAGCTGGCCAAGGCTGCGGGCAAGGAAGAAACACAAGAAGGTAGCCTAAAAAACAAAATTAATAAATTTTCAAAAAACCTACCTTTTTTCTTAGAAAATGTAGATGGCAAACTCTGCCAAGTCCTGGTCCCCTTTGTCCTGGCCACCTTTTATGCAAATTATGCCACTCATGTAGCAAAGCAATTGTATCTGTCCCCCCTGTTGTACAGGAGCTGGAGGACCATATCCACGGGTTCTTTCTGATGTCGCAGGAGGCATTGGCAGAACTTACACATGCCAAGGGGGCATCCAAGTGGGCAGTTACTGTCTACAAGGATGCCTAACTGGTCTGCCTGGACCCGGTATCCCTCAGTGAAGTTTACTGTGTAAACTTCATTGAGATTGTTTAGGACATCCTGGTGACTCTCCCATTAAAGAATGTACCAGAGATGGGCCAGGCTCATGCAGCTTCTTGCTTTTGCTTCCCGGTGGAGCACACCATATCTTACCTGTTGGAGAACTTTAAGCGCGCAGTGGGCAAATTGGCTGTTGCAGATGCAATAGCCGTAAAGAAGACCAAGATCCTCCTGGCGGACTTTGGGTTGGCCTGGAGTGCCAACAAGACAGGGCTCCCTGCAGCCATGGAGCTGACCTTTGCAAAGACCAGGCACAACAAGAAGATCAGCACGGTCTATAATAAACTGTGTGAGTTCACAGAAGCCCTTGTAGGGCAAAGGCTTCATCTGGTTGTTTACCTGGGGTTCCTATTCTACTTTGGGATGGGCGCGTCTGTAGAGGACCTGGATGGGGTCCTTCTGGGAATTGACAAGGCCCGGCTTGCACTCAACCAGAAGAAGGTCCCCCCTGGATACAACTCAGTTGATCATGTGATCCAGGACGCCTTGGTCCTGGCTGGGATATACAGGTTTGTAGCCCTGCCTGAAAAGCTGCTGCTTCACTCCCATCTAACCCTACTGCCTTTCACCAGCAGGAGGGAGTATTTCAATAAGGGTGTATCCACTGTTCACGGTGTGACAGTGAAGGTTGTGCGCCATCTCCATTGCGGGGTGGGTACATACCAAAGAACCCACTACAGGCGCACACAATAAAAATATGATTCCAATAAATTTTATTACAATTTATAGTATTATAATTATAATAAATTTTTATAATTTTTATTTCAGAAAACCAGTTTTGCAAAATATATCGCAGAAACAGTTTTCATAAAAGCATAAAATTATATGTTAATAAAATAAATTATAACTTGTACATTTTACGTTTAATTTTTTAAAACTATTTTTATATTTATTTGACCAAAGTGATTTAAATATATTTGCGTAATCCAGTATCAAGCATTTGGGATAGCCTCAGATGACATATTAAATAATATATAATAAAATAAATAAATTACTTACATCTATTGATGAAACTTCTGAATGTGATTGTGAGTGTGGAAACATCTAAATATAAAATGATAGTTATTAAATCTTGAATAGTAAATAAGAGAATATAAAAAAATTGGACACACTAAGCCTTTAATTGATTGGCTGTTTGGCTAGGCACACAGGGATGAACAAATCAGCGTGGCCATAGAATTTGGCCACAGTCTCAGCTGGGAGGGTGTGGATCCCGGCCTGCAGCAAAATAAAGAGGTCCTTGGTCCCAGTTGGGGTTCCTTGCTTGACGACTTGCTTGAGCCACCCAAAGACTTCCTTGATGAGATTTAGGAAGGGCAAATAGGCTGGGAGGAAGAGAAGGCGTAAATTTGCTGTGGCCAATTGCTGGGGGCCCACTGCAATTTGTGTGTCAATCATTGGGAATTCCTCAAGAATGTCAGCCACCTTGTGGAGACCAACATTGTCCAACACAATCACATTGATGAAGCCCGGGCTTGTATGCCTCAGGTGCTCCTGGACCAATAAGAGGAATGACAAGAAGGTACAGCTGTTGTGAGAACCCAATATCATTTGATAAAGCTCAACCCTCTTTGGACCAAGGAGAGCCACCATTGAGTAGGCTGTGGTACGGATTGCAGCACGCCGAGCCATCCTGTCAGTGGAGCCTTTGGAGACATAGCCATACCCATTGCGCATTGACAAGGCAAATGCTGATTTATCAATATAATAAAATTTGACTGTCCCCTTGGCTTTGAGGGCAGTGTACGCCTCTGCGTAGTTTTTCCGGACGTCAATATTGGCTGGGCTGTTTTTGTTGTAGGGGGATACCCCGAGCTTTTTCCAGGAAAAGCACATTCCCTTGACCAAATGATAATAGAAGAAAATTGAGGCCTTGATCCCAAAAGTAGATTTAACCATGGCCTGTATATTTACCAGTTCAAGATGGCAATCTTGGGTTATCCAATGGCGGATTTCCCATTTGTGCTCCTTGGTGAGCATGGTAGAAAAATGCAAGGATTTCTCTGCAGCAAGGACACAACCAGTATTGATGAATTTTTGGAAGGTCTTGCTGGTGTACTTGGAATCCACTCCAATAAGGGCTGCAGCTGCCTTGTAATCACCTGATTCCTGCATTAGCTTAAGCAGGATAATGCGTTTGATGTCAGGGATGTGCTTCTGAGCGGGCTTTTTAGCGGTGGGGATTGACTCATTGGCATTAGGCACAACACAGGGCATAGGTACCTTGGTATAAAAGGCTGCAACATTTTTTAACACTAGCTGTCCCTCATTGGTTTGATAGAACTGGGGCTTCTTGTCATCCTCCTGATTGCCATCACTGATGTAGGGCTTGTAGCTAGTATCAAGTACAGGCTTCACCTTCTCCAGCATGGCTGACAGGACTGACTCTTGCCGGTACACAACGTCAAACACATATGAAGTAAGTTCTATCTCCTTGTTTCTAACTTTCTTTGTAGTGGTGACCTTGGTTGGCTTCTGGGTCAGCTTTGGGACCTGAGGGTTTATGCTCCGCACCCTAGCAGCTTGTGCTCCTTGAACTGGCTGTGTCAGTGCGGCGTCACTATGAAACTCTCCTCTCACATCTCCTTGAGTAGGCACTTGGGTTGCACTAACTCTATTCTTTGACCTGCAGGGGCAACTGCAACCACGGCGCACAACAGGTGTATTGGTACTCTAGTATTGTGTTCCTTTCATTTTAAAATTTAATAAAATATTAAATAAATTTCAATTAAGTTACTCCCTAATTTTAATTTTTGCTTTTATCTGAATATGGATATTTAATTAAAGTTTTCCCCACCCAATATCCCAATCATAGATTTTTTATTTCTTAATTAGTTGTTTTTGGTTTTACAAAGCCCATTTTAGAATACTCAGGAAAATCCACCCATTTCCCAGATTTTACGCCAAATTAAGCACCCAACACAATTTTTTTTAATTTATGTTTCAGATCTTGTGTAATATTTTAGATACCTTGGTATCATTAATGATTACAATCCATTGCACACATTGTGTGAGTGATTTTGTTTATGTAGTGAGTTGCTATTGTGTTTTGTTTTTGGTTTGCGTTTTGACACACCTTGCTTGGGTGTATTTTGTCACCAATTCACATAGTAAACATATGTATACCAAAAGTCAACTCACACCATTTTGTTTGTGAATCAATGTATTTTGGATTATATTTTAAATGTTTTTGCTTTGTGTGTGAGCCCTTTGTTGCTGTGTTGACTCATTTTGCCCATTAACGCCAATAAACCCTGTTAACAGAGTGTATATTTTAACCTGAGAGATGGATTTTGTTTAAATCTGAAATCATTTTGTTTAAATCTGAGGTATTTTTGGTTGTTGTCATAGTTTTTAAAACTACTGTATACACTACTCTCAACTAAGTTGCTAATAAATAAGCTAAACTTAGTTCTAAAAGTAATTGCATATAGTGTAATTCAATCCTTGTTTAATATAACAAGAGAAGAGTTCTATAAGGATGAGTGAATAGTGAGCCACTGATCTTCTAGATTGTGACACTTAATGTCTGACCTTACAAGCGTGGCGTGGCGGACGGGATGCCAAAAGAACAAAGCTGAGCTACACCCGCTTTGCCCTTTTACGGCGTCTTGCCTAGATACACATCCAGGTATCCTAATTGAGTCACAATTTTTGTTTATTAAAATAAGTGGCCTTTTAAAAATATTTTCTTAAACTATAGTTGGCAAAAGGAAAGATGTGTCTGGCAGCCTGCTGGTATGTATTTCTAGCCTATAGCTGGTAAAAGTAAAGATGTGCAGGCAGGCTGCAAAAAAGCAAAGCTGTGCTACGCTCAGCTTCACTCTTTTACAGCAGCCCGCTGGTATGTGTTTTCAGTTATAGCTGGTAAAAACTATGATCAAAGAGGGGTTTGAAGTTATATTTTTTGTAGTTCAAATTTTTTGGCTTTTTAATGATCTTTATCATAAATCTTTTTAGTGAAACCCCAGGGGTGATGAAAGCCTGCTAGTATGTGTTCCTGGTCTCATACCTAGTAAAAAGCAGTTATAAGATTCAGCCTCCTTATGGTTTCTTGGTAAAAATTATTTAGATTTGTTAATGAAAAAACATCAGAAATCAATGTGTTTAAAATTGAGCAGTGAGCAGGCTACCAAAAGAAAAAAAGCTATGCTAATTCAGCTCTATTATTCACAGCTTCACACTGTTATTCTTTTCTTTTTTTCTAGCAGAAATACCTTTTTGGTTTTTCAGTATGTCTTTTTTAAATTTATTTACTATTCTGACTGTTAAAAGATGATTTAATGATATCTAAAGAAATTTTTTAATATAAAAATGATAGCTTTATTATGATTGTTACTTTTAATTAGAAAAGTATGGGTGTATGCTTTGTAAATCTCTATTATACTATTATTAAGGCTTTATTAGAGGTCTATAACTTTTATTATGCTTATTTTTTGACATTTAAGAGAATGGAGATTAATTAAAGTACTTTTAAGAGATGTTGAGATACACAGACAAACCCAAACATATAACACCAAGTTTTCTCACATAAAAAATCAACAATTTATACATATTAAAAGTAAAATTAGCCCACTTAAGATTTGTTTTGTGCATAAATTCTGTGTGTTCAGCACTTGGTCTTGGTTATCTATCTCAACAGCTCTGAAAAGTACTGGATTTTTATCCGCATAATGAAACTGCAGCCCTTTTAGATTCTTTATTTTCAGTATATATTTTGAACTCCAATGAAAAATTATAATTCCCCAAATTAATAAAGATCAAGTACATGTTATAAAAATCTCTTTGGTTCCTGAACTTTATTTTGTAGTTTTTAGGCTTAATATATTCTTTTTGCAGCACACTTTTTTTACTAAGATTTAGTCTTTATTTGTTGGTGACTGCATATTTTATTGATAACATATTGATCTTAATTTACTTTTTAAATATAAGTTAAATTCTATGTGGTACTCTGATTTTTGATATCCTTATTTCCTATTTTGATAAGATAGTGTTTGATTTTGTAGATCTTTTTAGTTATCTAATATGATGTTATTTCAGCTTCATAAAATTTGATTTGATTGCATTTTATTTTATTTATGTGGGTTCAGTACCCTCTGCTAAGTTATATTGCTTTTGATTTTAGTAAAATCATAAAATGAAACTATTATAATATGGTCTAAACTTGATTATTTATGAATTTCTAATAGATTTTTGTTATCTCAGAAAATTAATTATTTATAGTGGTCTTTTAAAAGAGGAAACCTCTAATTTTATGAGCAGAAGAAAGTGTCAGGGATCCAACCAGTGGGGGGTTCCTGAGAACTTGCGGGTGGACGGGCTGCAGGCCCAGCAGGGAGAGCTCACCACAAGATTGGGGCTAACTTTACAATATAAGATAACAATTTTCCAAGGACTGCCCAAGGTCTGCTTACAGGCACCATAGAATCAATCAGTCCAGTGAGGGTGATATACATCACCCCAAATATCTGGATGGAAGTAGATTCATTAGTGGCAACAGATTCTTGTGAGTGGTCGGGCCGCAGGGTGAGGGGCGGTGTCATTGGAACCAAATATGCGGGAAGGAAATTATACTTGTTGCAGAATAGAAGAGGGGGCCAGATAATTTTAGTGCCTTCTCTGTAAAGGACTTCCATCTCTCTAGTTCTAGCTTCAGGGTTATGGATTAGGATTTCCTCTAGAGTAAACTCCAAATATGCCAGATTAGGTGGGTACTCAGTGAAATGTACTGGGCCAAAGGGAGCTCCTGGTGGACGGTAAAGGTTGGGCGGCTGGTCCGCGGTTTCTTGGGGCGGGTGAGTGTGGGGGTGTGAAACCGCAAGACGTAGGCTGTAAATGAAGAAGAACTAATAACAAATAAGGTATGATCTGGTTGAACCAAAGGTTCATGTCACTTTATTGCAAGAATGACAATGTGCATCTTCCTGGCGGTCCAGGGTATAAGTATGCCCCTCTGTCATGGTAAAACTTTCACAAATTCCCTTGGCCCAGGTTTTCCTGTTTACTAGGTCTTCCCAGTCCTTGGTGGCATCCATTGTGGGGGGTATTTCATTGGTTGGCTCAAACTGTGAATGCTTGAATTTCCTAGTTGGGTTGTGGGGTTGGTAGTCTCTGGGTGGCCCGCATTCTATGGGAAGTTTCTCTGTCTCCCTTTCTGAGCGGGCCTGAGTTATTTTGGGATCTATGGCTGGAACTTCCTGCTGATTGGTCAAGTTAACAAGAACCTTTAGTGTGAGAGGTGTCAATGTAGGTGAATTAGATTCATCAAGCTTCAAAGGATTTTCTGAAGTCAAATCCTGCTCTGGTTTGAGCCCAAAAAACTGCGGGCAGCCAGCCCTGCAGGCTGGCGCCTCTCAGGGGATCAGGGTTCAAATCCTATAGTTGAGGCTTTTCAATAATCATAGTCAATAGGAGTTTGTCACTTGTGACAGAAAGTTAAACAGTCTATATTAGCTATTATATATGACATATTAATTAGTTTATGTGGTGCTGGAGCTTTGCAGATGAGGGTAAGTAAAATGATTAAAAATTTTATATTTGGGTGAAAAAGATTTTAAGAGGAGACAGGACTTTTTTTCACAGTTAGCCAAAACTTGACTATAATCATTAAAATATGAAGATTAATTAAAAGTTTAATAAGCAAATTATAATTTCTTGGTTGAGAACTTAAAACTAAGTAACCTTAAAATATACTTTTTAATATTTATTGATCATTTAAAATAAGACATACCTTGATATTCAAAGATATAGATAATAAAAGTTTAAAGGAAGACAAAGAGATTACCTTAATAGTAAAAATTTGAATTTTGGTAAAAAAGAGCTAGTTGGATCAAAAAAATAAATTGGAAAAACAGCTTTTTTGTTAAAATATCTGTTTACTCTAAAAAAGCTTACCCAACCTTGGATCTGCTGTAAGCAGAAATCTGGGACTTGAAATTAAGGTTTGTAAAAATTAGTGAAAAATGACTTACCAACCCCAAGATCTGCTGTATGGGGAAAGTTTGTGGTTTTTTTAAAAAAAAGGTTGTAATTTATCAAAAAGCTTACCTGCCCCAAGATTGGCTTTGGGATAAAAATCTGGGAGTCCCTAATCAAGTTTTGTAAATTTAGAAAAAATGGCTTACCTAAATCAAGATCTGCTTGTGGGCAAAAGTCTGTTTTTTTAATCTAGGCTGGTAATTTAGTGAAAAAAAACTTACCACCCTAAGATCTACTGTAGACTAAGTCTATCTAAAAGGATTAAAGGTTAGTAGTTAATTAGGAAATGGTTAACTGATGATATGCAGCTTTAATTTAAAAATATTTGAGAAACAAAACATAACTTATCAAGCCTTAATCTACTTCAGGGCAAAAATCTGGTTCTAAAATCTAGGTTAGTAAAATTGGTTTGCTAAAAATGAATTACCCACCCCAAGATCTGCTATGGACCAAGCTCATCTAAAAGGATTTGAAAAGGGTTAGTAAATTTAATGTAAAGCCTACCTGAAATGCAAAATCAACTTGAATTTTTAATCAAATTAGTTTTTTTTAGAATTATTACCTTTAAAAAGCAAAGTTAGCTTTGAAACTTTTAAAACTAAGCTTGCCTTTTAATATACTTGATCAACTATGCTTAAAACAGTTAGTATTATATGTATATTTTGAAGCTTACCTTTGATTTGAAGTGAATCTATAGAAGTTAAAGTGAAAAAGTTAATATTATGTTTAGTGAAGGCTTACCTTGGCTTAGTAAATCTTATCTGTTTGGCGGAGAAATAGATGGGATTGACCAATAATAGTTGATGAAAGCATTCTAATCTCCAACCATTATTAGTAAAGTTTTATATCATTTTTGACTCTCTTACCTTTTAGATAAACAGGACTGAATTAAGTCCATTTATATATTTTTTTGCTTTATTAGCACTTCCACAGGTAGGGATGCTGTGAGACACTTCAAAGTGTCTAACAACCCCTTCAAGCAGCAGCATTATCCAGCAAACCAAACTGGAATTTAAGCAATTTGTATTTGTTGTCAGCCACTATCAGACTTAAAAATAGGTAAGTTCTTCTAACTAAAACATATGTAAATAATTTCTCCTACAATTTGAGTGGTTATATATGATTGACGTTCAGCCCATCTTCCTCTAGACCCAGAGATGGGCTAATTAACTCACAGGATGTTATAGACCTGTTGATCTATCAGATTATTAGTACATACTCATGATCAAACTGTTAGTAGTCTTAGACCAGAGCCTATCTGACTGGTAGGTTCAATGATGTTGGTAATGACTAGTTTACACTAACCACTTTGTGACAGTGGCCTAAATTATGTAGGAATTAGAATATAGCTACTCAGACTTTAATATTTATACTTAACTACTTGATTTTTAAATTATGATTCAAATCTTGCAACTATAGCAAATATGCCTATCTATGAATATTACCTGACTCCAGAATGTATGGCTTAAAAATAAAAGTAGAGCAAAAGATTGTTTGAGAATAAGATTGAAATTTAGATTGATTTGCTACACTTTTATTTGATTGGGTTGAATAACTCTATGCTGAGGATTGACTTGCTTGAGAAAAGAGAATTTAATTAATTTAAAGTGATCTGATTCAAATTAGAAATACAAAGATTGGTTTAAGTAAGAGATAGTATGATAGTGTCAGGGCCCAGAAAGTACCTGACAACCTAATAACACATATTAACATAGGTGTCAGGATTGAAAATTCTCCACCTTTGGTAAACCAGGCGCAGGAACAAGATTCAAACCCTGACCCTGAATGCTTGTGGGCTGCCAGCCCTGCGGACCAAGGGGCCGCCCATCCACATTTTTCCGAGATTGAGCCCCAGCAAGCTGAAGCCTAGGCTAAGTCCCAAAGTAAGAATACCATCATAGACTTGAGAGTGGTGGTGTTTGAGGAGAGACTTATTGACTTGCCTAATGAAGGCAAGGAAAATCCTCACAGGTAACCAATCAAGTTCAGTTACCAGAGAAAAATGCGGGCTTCAGACCCGCTCCCATGACCCTACCTTGAGAACAGAAGAATCAGGTAACCAATTTGAGAATTCTGACCAATATGAATATGTCCAGCCAAGATGCCATTTTGCTGCTTCTGTATCTGGGTGTCCTTGCCACACGGCCTTGCATTTTCTAATATTTTGATAAAGCCCCCAAGGAAAATACTAAGTTTGGAGGTGAGATGCTATATAGACCTATAGACCCCATGCTCCAACCTTATTGCCATTTTTAAATAAAGGTTATGTCATATTGGCTTCCACAGCTATTGCTTTATTTTTTATTTGCCATCTATCAATTCAGCACAAGATCATCCAGACCTTCTGCCCACAGATTTTTGTCAACCAGGTGTTCCCTTTGGCTCTGTTTATTTCACAGAGTACCCAATAAAGCCTGAGTATAAAAACTATACCCCAGAAAAAATTCTTGAACTATATTACTTGTCCCATACAAAATCTGCAACTAGATACAATAGGAATAACCCTTAAAATGCTACCAAGCCCTGCTTGTTCAGAAATAAATACAACTTCTTCCCTGCCTACCAACTTGATATGAAACTCCCTGTGACCCCCAAGTCAATGCCTGCCTCCTCTCCTGACCTCCTAACTGACCACACAAGCAAGTTGCTTGGGATTGTATATATCATCCTCACTGGGATGATTGATACAATAATCCCAGCCCATGTTCTTGGGTGGGGAAGTCTATGTCCTACCTTATAAAGTTAGCCCTGATCTTGTGGTGGGCCCTGCACACTAAACCTGCGGCATGTGCGTTCCCAGAAAACAACAGGCCATCTGACCAAGTTTGGATTCCTGGCAATAGTACTTCAAAACACCTGGGTAATTTCTAACAATACCCTTTAACAGACCATGGTTTCAATGGCTGAAGACAACAAATGGATTCTAATTCACAAAGCCAACATGCTAAAGCATACTATGCTTAACTTAATGAGTGAGTTTGAGATGTTAGCATCTCATAAAAGTACTATGCAACCAAATGGTCAATTGACTGATTGTTTGATTGATTAAAACAAGGATAACTGGTTTGGCTTTATTAAACCCAACAACCAAATGTGCCACACTGAAGTGCCTGCCACCCAGCCTTTTTCAAATAGCCTAAGCTACTGAGATTCTGAAACAAAATCTACAAACAAGATAAAAGAGAGTTTAAAAACTCCTAAACCTGGAGAAGGGACTAAAAAATTACCAATAAACTACCAAGAAATCTATGTTGTAACTAGAGACAATGACATCAAACAGAAAGTGATACTAACCCAGAATGACATTCTGTCCTTTCCTTAAACTCCTGAAAGCTTCCAGAGCAAGTATAAAAATGAGAAAAATAACCTTTTTCATTATTGACATTTTTAAAATAAAACTAACATATACATTTGGTGCTGCTTGTTGTAGCAGAAAATTATTACATTAGTTTTAAAAGCTATGGCAACAAGCAAAAAAATTCAGATTTAAACAAAATGAACTCAGATTTAAACAAAATTGAAATAAACCCAAATTTATTGTAAATTAATATAAATTTGTTTGATTTTATTTTGTTTACATCTGAGTTCATTTTGTTTAAATCTGAATTTTTTTGCTTGTTGCCATAGCTTTTAAAACTACTGTACTTTTGCACTAGCATTTATCTATCATTTACATTGCTAAGAGAGTATAATCAACTAATATATCTATTTAATCAATTACTACTAGAAGTTTTCTCTTTTCTGTTGGTTGCCTATTTATATATTTCAATCAGCTCTTTTTTCACTCTCATAACTTTATTATTTCTCCTTTAGATATCTACCAAGATTTCTTGGTGTCATAAATTTATTCAGCATAAAAGAAATACCAGAAGCCCCACTCTTCTTCATAGACACTTTTACTTAGAAATATAGAAAAATTGTCATTTTCTACATTAATTTTTTGGTGGGGCTGGCCAATTTATCTATTACACAGATAAATGATGTCTTTGGATCACTGCTATCAACTATCTAGTAAAATTTGCACATACAATGTACATGGCCTTCCAGAATTGACCTGCCTTTATGTTTCAGGAATATTTCTGAAATTAGACCAAAAATGTCAATGCTGTATGAAAGCAAAAGGCCACCTAATAATTTTTAAATGTTAAAAATGTAAAGCACATCAGAATTATGAGCAGCAATTTTATTTTATTAGGAAAACTGCTTTAAAAATCCAAAAGGATCATTTTGGATTGAAAATTAATTTAAAATCCAAAATTTACCCACAACAGGTCTTGCGCCAGGATCTACCACCTGCCCTCACTCCTGTCAGCTAATAGTCACCCTGAATCCCACTTCTCATCCCTGCTTGTTCCAGTGCCCACTGCTTATCTGGCAGTACCTGAAGCAAACATGCCACCCCCAAATTTAAAAACCTCTCAAATTGGGGCACCAAAATCAGCAAATCTTCCTACCAATTCTGCAGCACCAAAGGCTGCATCAGCTTTTAAAATGAACAGGCTCAGTCTCCAGGACAAAATTTTGACTACCTTAACCCCAGTTCAATTTTTTGAGTTGGTTTTACTCACACCAGAGCTACTCTATAAAACTATAACCTCTCGGCAATAGTGTAAGGTCTTGCCCATAATGGCGCAAGGTTATAAACTAGGGCGTGCAAGGCATTAGGATTCAAATTTAAAAGATATAGAAACGTAGGAACTGTCTGTAAGATAATCTTACAGAACCCTGCTAAAAACCTATATTGTGTTACAAAAGGAGTGATTGAGTGTAAAAACCCTAAGCAAATAAGATAAAACAAAGTATTTAATAGTGAACAATTTGTAACTAAGGGAATGTCAATATAAGGATATTCTCCATCCGCAAATTGGTACATATAACTATTGAACGCTTCTTTAAGGGAAAACAACGGACACAACAAGCCTAAGGCTTGTTGTCTTACAAGTTTCATCTGTTTAAAAGAAAGGAAAAGCTAAACTTTGAAATGAAACTAATAAAAATGTATAAATTCTTAAAAATTAAGATCTCAAGTTAAATTTGGAAAAAATTGAAGGAAAAGAAATCACTTAGAATTTTGGCTTAAAGCCTACTCTTCAAAAGCTCCTTTATTTATAGTATAAAAAGCCTTTTTGGTTGGATGTGATAGTCAAGGAGCAGCAGCCAAGAACAGGAGCAAGCTGGAGAAAGTTGGGAAAACCAGAACCAGAAAAGGGGAAACAGAAGCCAGTACTATACGCTGATCAGTACGTTGAAGCTGGGGAGAGATTGGCAAGGACGTAAGCGGAAGTTCAAAAGGTAAAGATAGATGAAAATTATTTTAACTTAAAGTAAAAATATATGTGGATAATGAATTTGCGTCAGAGAGACAACGAAAACAACAATTCAAACACAAATCACAAAAAACAAAGGTAAGAGTACTTTAAAATACTAAATTATTAACAATTTAACCTAAATTTTGAATATTAATAAATAACCCAAAAGATAAGTAAAAATTGAAAAATAACTTAATTATCTAAAGAAGCCTGCCCTTTGGGGCAGGGCATGACAAATAGGTTGTGCTATCATCAAGAGAAATATTTCATAAGTAATATCACATGAACTAACTTTCTACTTACAACTTGAAGTAAAAGACTACTAAGCTTTGGTTTTCTCTCCCTAAGAAAAAATATGAACCATCTTATCTTCTCTACTGTGCTAACAGCACACCTTAGCATCAGGGGCTATCAGCAAACCTTCACTTAGCATGAGCCCATGACAGAAGCCAGTAAAGGCATGTACTACAAGGAACAACCACAGGTAGCCTCTTTTGCTATAAATTTCTGGCCCCCCTGGTTTCACCCAGATCAACCATGCCTCTTGCCATATACGCTGCAGTGTATCACATCCTCATAGACTTTGCCGGCAACACTGGCTGTTTTGATGTGCATGTCAAGATGTCTTGCTGGTTCATGAAAGCCTAACTCAGTACCACAGCTGTCACCAGGCTCTAGCTCTTGAACCTGGTTTCTTGCTTAGCTGAAGCAATTCTTTACTTGTTGGGATGTTACATCTGTCACAAGGGCAGCCAAACTCTGGAACTGGCAATGTCATATACAAACTACTCAAGGCTCAATCTAGGCAAGTACTTGTTGACTGGGGTTTGTGGCTTGGGATTCAAGTTACTTTTAGACCCGCCCAACAGACTATACAGAACTCATCTCCCTAGCAATTGAAAGACAAGCTCTGAAGCTTCAATGCTGGGATAGATGGTCCAAGATAAACCTACTCTTGTTGGGATAGCGGGGAGCAACTATACGCTGAGCAGAACGGTCCCAGTAAACTTGGTGGAGATGGATGGATGTGTGGCAAGAGGCTGGTCAGGGTATGCAGGTCTCAGCCATGGATCTTAATCCATGGACCTGGATATGGAACACCAATGGATGCAGGCAAAGTGATGAAGCTTTGCACCTTTCACCTGGGCATATTCAGATGCAGGGCTAATTAAACCAGCAGGAATGCTTGGATTCACAACACTGCCTCACGCTGGGATGGTTTTTTGAGACTCCACATATTTCATCTTGAGGGTATTTCTATTTGTGTACCCCATGAAACTCTTGCATGATAGTTGCCTGGATGGACCTAAGGTGGGCCACAATTATCTGAAATTCTGATCAACTCATGTTCATAGCTGTTATCTCTTGGATAACCTGATCAGTTACAGTGTTTGTCCTTTCTTTGAGATCAGGCTTGAGTAAACCTTCTGAGACCAAGCAGATACCAATTGGCTGGTTTTGTTTGGGACCACAGGGTTTTTTTTGGATGGAGAGAGGTTGATTTTGATATCTTCTTATGCACAGAACAGATGGTTGTTCTGGTCAGCAGTGGTTTTCAAGTGGTATGCAAACAGCAGAGTTCTGGTTATGATGAAGGGGACATGCAGCTCTTCATTCTTCTGAGTATAGCTGAAGCACTAGGTGTATATGTCAGCAGTACTAGCCCCTTGCTCTTGGCTGCTGACTGTCACAAGCTCTTGGTACTGGGCATGATTTGGGAAAGTTTGCTATTGCCTGAAAGACCCATCTTAAAGTCTCAAGAACTGCTTGATAAAAACTGGTGGGATATATATCTGCTTATGGGTTTAGTGTGAATTGGAACATACTAAAAGAACTGCTAGCAAACTTTGATGGATCCAATTTAGTGGCTGGTATTTAATGTCTGATGCTCTAATTTCTCAGATAGAATCTCCTGGGTTGGATAAGGATACTTCTCTTGCATTCTTTGAGCTTGCTTTTGGTTTAGATAAAGTGAAATCTAACATTTTTTGCTTGGTTTTGTTTGCCGTGTGGGCAGCTTTTGTACACTTTCAAATCAATGATTCTGGGTTCTTAGTATGCTTTTTTGTATGAACGGTATACATACAAGTGCCATTTAGGAACTGGAATATCCCTGCACAAGTTTGGTTGGTACTGTTGCCCAATTGTGTGTCATTGACTTTGAGTGTGGCTATATCTATTCCTGGTAATGGATGTGTTTGATATGTCACATTGAAAATACTGTCATATTTTTGTCTCTTGTTATCACTGAAAAAACTCACCCCAGTTATGGTTGGCTCCATGCACGGCTTTAGTTTGTTTATCTCAACAGCTCTGAAAAGTACAGTATTGTTGGTTAGCTCTGATTTGGAGGAGCTGTAGAGGTATATCAGATTAACCTTACATTGTGCTAAGTGTTCCCCATAAAAATATTACCTTGTGCTAAGTATGCTTTACCCAGGGAACCATTCCAAGCCTAGCCAACCCACTCATTTGATACTGTTGAGGTCTGAACCAGCTACCTTGGCTTCTGCTCGCTGGTTTAAAGATGATCTATTCAATTCCAGATAGTTTAAGTTGGCCTATATCTCCATCTATGCAGACTATCATGTTGGCTTCTTTCTTGAGGATCAAATCCTTGGCTAGGTTGAGAATATCGGTAACCTTTGGGATTTTAAGTCTGTGGTGATTTGCTCGGAATGCCCACCTGGATGGTTCTTTAACTGGGTCGGTGACCAGTATGGATATATTAGTGTACATTTTAAAAGTCAGATTTATAACCTCACAATACTTTTCCTTTTAGGTTGTATGCATACCACTGCAGTTGCACTTATTAACGATAATAGATTGAAGCTATAGAATGTTTGAATCAGTTATTGGTTGGACTTGAACCAAGTGAGATTGGATATGTTGATTGAGTTCCTTGCAATTTATAGGATGGGAAGGCTGGTATTTTGTTTTTGGTGGGGTTGACGGCACTACTTTTGGTGAGGCAGATAGGATGAAAGGGCGTGTGCCAAATATGGTGCCATGCCAGGTGGAAACTCGGGGAGGGGCGGAGATACAAGGAGCTCGGATAGTTCATCGATTGTGGGGATGGAGTCATCGTACATGGGTACAGGCGTTGAGCTAATCTGGGTGAGCTTGGGTTGCCGTTGGGTATGCCCAGGGCCATCTTTGGATGGGAGTTTTGAGGGAAACTGTTGGCGTATCTCCTTGGGAATCAGCTCAGCGCAACTCTGTACATCGGCATCAGAGTTCATGAGAAGGCTCCGCAGCACATGCTGCTGGAAGGCAGGGAAGGCTAGATCTTCTGTTAGAAGCGGCACAAGTTCCTCCTTGAACAAGTTGGGACAGGACAGCACGAGAGATGCAGTCTTTCCGCGTGATAGTAAAAGGGCGAAAATAAGGGGATCGTCGTTGATGCCCAAGTCATAGTGTGAAGCATCCAGAAACTCCAGGGCAATGACTTCAAAGCTGCTAGTGTCGGGTAGGCCAAGCCCAATTTGGAAGTATGCCAAGGGGTGGTAATTACGAAGGACCTGAAGGAAAGGCTGGGTCTTTTCCTTGAGGACCTTGGCATCAAGGGCTTTGCAGATGAATATCCAGAGTTGATAGATCAGGCTTGGCGAGGTGCTTGGGTCGGAGGCTAAGCCCGACATGAATTGCATCCAGGCGTCGGATATTTCAGATGTGATTGTATCCGAGGCCTTTAGATACTGGAAGTAGCGGGAAATTATAACAAGGGCTTGAGGGCCCAAGGCAGATGGCAGTTCGAGCCGACTTTCCAATGACACATGCTCACTTTGGCCAAGCATTAAGCTGCACCGCCATTCAAGTAGCAAGAGAATACCTTCGTCGGTATCCATTGAAAATTCATTAAACAATACAACCAACAGCTCCTCGCGTAGTGAAGGGTCAAGCTCCGAGTCTGGAAGTATCTCCTCAATAAGCATTTCTTTAATATCGACCCTCAAAGCCTCGGCCCAATCGGACAAGGCGCCAGTGTACAGATTGAGTTGAGCGCCAAACCCAGCAATGATATCAACGCATGCCTCGGGGCTGGCTTTGATTAAGAAAGATAGCGCCTCAGTGTGTGATGGGGATGGGGCCGGTAACAGTTGGCCAAGGTTTTCCAAGAGCCATGGACTAATGCGATCCTTGAGCAGCTGAAGAAATAAGCCTTTGATCGCCTCGGGGTCTTGGAAGGAAGTATCGTCGATCAGTTTGATGATAGAAAACCCAAGGTCCTCTTCGGTGGCAGGGTCGGCCAGATCCGAAAGAAGCTGTAGCATGTTCAGGCGGGATTGGATGGGTTCCAACTTGGCCAGGAAATCCGGATCCCTGCAAAAATCAAGCCCGGTTTGAAGAAGAAACTGAGCAGTGGCCAAGGGCACTGCGTCAGAGCTCGCGGGTCCACATAGTTTGTAGAAGATGTCAAGTAAATCTGCTGGCGTCATACTGGAGAAGGCGTCTTTTGCATAATCGCCAATGTCATCAACCAAGACCAAGCCAGCACTCGCCTTCAAGGAGTTAACGAGCTGCTCAAACCCCCAACGGTAGATCAGCGATGCAAACTCCGCTTCCGTTGGCTTAGCGGCGTCTTCTTCGCCTTCAAATAGTGGGACCAGCGCCAGTAGCTGTGGAATCTGAGTCACAAGGGTATCGGTATATTCCAACAGAGGCCCAACAAAGGATTGCAGCTGCACCAAACTTCCCGCAAGAAAACTCGCAATGATTGCTTTAAAATCTATGGTCCTTCTGGCACCAACCAATTCGTTCCAATCATCCAGAAGCATCTTTCTTATTTGCAGCTGGTCTATGGGGTGCGGCTGGGTTAGCTTTTTGTTGATGTCGATCAATGTTCTAAAGAACAGCTGCAAGGAGCTGGCATGCGACCCATCCAACTGAGGGTACGCTGCAAAGAGATGGTCATGCAGGCTTTGAGTGTCAATGGTACCGAGGTGGGGCTCAATGGCTTGGGTCCAGAAGTCCTGGGTGCTTGCATCCGAGTCTACAAAGAAATTAACAATGGTGGCCAGGCGAATAGCGCCCTGGTCGAAGTGGGCCATGTCAGCTATCTTCAGGACGAGATCAAGCTGCTCAAGATCCAGGGTCGAAGCCTTATCTTTAAGAATATTCAACTGTCCATCAAAGGATTGGCGATAGAATTTCACAGGGTCCACCGCAAGCTCTTGCAAAAGCTCAGACAGCTTATTGCGGCCGGCAATTTCACTGGCTGAAGCGTAAGCCTTCTCGGCAAGAAGCATTTGTCCCTGTAGAGGGGAATCTTGGAAGGCTTCTTGGGGGAAGTAATGGCTTTCAAGTGCCTTCAGCACCTGGGCAGGCTGAAGGGTTAGGAAATTCGGAATGGTATCCAAGCAAGATTCAGGATCAAACACTTGAGGCAGTAAAGACACGAAATAGATGTATGCCGCCTGCAGCGCCGCTTCCGGGCTGCTGCTGTGCTTCTCGAGGATCTGCTGGCGCTTATCTTGGGGTACGTGGACAAGGTGCACCTGGAAAAGGTGGGCATCGCTGGCCTCTAGGAGCCGACGCCACTTTTCAAATGCAGCCGGGGTCGACAACACCGAAGGGTCTTCCCGGCAGTCGGCTGCCATGCTTAGAAGTCGAAAGTCCTGCTCAACTAGCGAGGGTGCCAATGTCCCGTCATAAAAATCATCCCCCATGCCGGAGATCTCGCTAGCGTACATTGGGTGAGAACTGAGTTTGGGACGGCGGTGGATAGGGCGCTCTTTGAAAACAGCTTCAAGTGTAGCTTGGCTTAGAGGGACGTCGGGGACAAAAAGCTCGTGGGCCTCGGAGGGCAATCCAGGAGTGTCGACAGCAGCTTCGAGTTCGCGGTAGCAGTTGAGCCACTGAGCAAACTGCGAGGGAGGACAGGTTGAAAGAGCAATGGAAACTAACCGTAAACGCTTGTCAAAGTCACGGAATGCAGCATTGCTTGCCAGATCTAAACATACATCAAACGCCGAAACGTCAGGAGCATCCTGCATCAGCGACAAGCAATTGACATAAGCTGATGAGAAGTCACCCCGCTGTACCGCAGCAGACACTGCTATGGAGTAAATGGGATAGTCGCTTACTCCCAAGAGACCAGCCAGTTCATGGCATAGATTTATGTCAATGTAAAGCTTACACCTGGGATGCAAGATGATGTTGCGCAGCTGAGCCTGTGGATCGATATGGATTTCAACTGGCATGGGGAGAGGAGATACGCGGTCTGTTTTGCACGTCTGGGTTAATTTATAAGCGCCGTTGATAAAAGCACGCCATTTTGTTATCGCAGGTGTGCTTGGGGCAATGACAAGCGGATCAAAGCATTCGCGAATAGTCAGCGAATTCAATTCAGACAGATTTACAAACCTCTCTTGAGAGGCCGTAAGCGCCATGACCTCCAGTGCGTTTGAGCTGATGGGAAGCTCTGCTTCTTGCTGAGTCATCCGTGAGACAAGCCTATACGCATCGCAGCTGAGAAGTCCCTCCACCAAGGCACTGAGCACCTGGGAAGGAGTGGTGGAGCCGAAATGCCCCAAAGCCGCCAAAAGCTGCATATCTTCCCAAAACGACATGACATCTTTCAGCTCCCGCAGCGATGGAGAAACTGAACGCACGATCCTTTGTAACCAACGATGATGCTGGGAGGGAGTCGCTACCAAGAAGTGGTTCAAAGTCTTGCTTAGGCGTTGCAAAGAAATGTTATGCTTCTCAAGAACAGCCCACCCCTCTACTTGGGTGGATAAGAACTGGACTAAAGGGTACGCTTGCTCAACAGATTCCAGGTTTCTCAGGAACTGTACATCCCCATAGCTCGCCATAAGGCTGTCGGAAGAAACCATCTCCTTTGCTTCGGTCCCTTCATTGATCAGTTCCAAAAGACCAGAAACCAGGCTAACAGAGAGCGGAAGGGAGGCCGTTGCAATTAAACATGCCTTGATAAAGTCTAACTTGAAGTCCTTCCAGGTCATCTTCTCAGAAACAGGAAAGTCCAGAAGTGCGCACACATCTTGAATCTCGGGGAGTATCACCTCTCCGCGATGAATGATGAGTTGCACCAAAGGGCGAGGGGAAAGGCCTAGCAGCACTTGTTCATGAAGATTCTCCGCCACCTGAGAATAATTCCATTCGATCAGCCTTTGCAGTGGCATATATATTAAGGACACTCCTTGCTGCATGAGATCACAGTTGCTCTCCTGCAACCACTCTACCTTTTTAGCCTCGGGTTGCAGGTGGCTTAAGCCTAGGTGGCTAACTCCATAGTTAAGGATATCGATACAGAGATCCAAACGCCCAATGGCTTGGTCTATGCCAATCACCCTAGAAATAATCCAGGCTTCAGCCTCCTTGGCGCTAACCTCTTGAAGAGCCTCCCTAACCCAAGGGTAATAAAGCTCGGGCTCTAGCGCCTCGGGTAAGTTTAGAAGTAGATCCCGGGGGGATAGGGTTTGAGTAAACTTTGGGTCATACACCCAGCCCGCACTGTTAAGCCCAGTAAGAATGACTTCTACTAATTGACTCGCCTCGTGTTCCACAATTGATTTCTCGGTTTCGGTTGTTCGATATTCTGCAGTGCGAGCAACAGCTTGCATCTTGTATGTCGTCTATTCTTATAAGTTAGCTTGGCTAAGTAAAAAATGAGGAATGAAAGAGAGAGGGTATATCATAAATGTTAGAAACGCCAAGTAAATTTTTTTTGAAGATAAAGTAAAGCTGAAATGAAAATTATTTCCAAAAGGGGCTTAAAGATGCCCCTGAGAGAAAATACTATGTTTTTGGAATATCTTAAACTTTGTTCATTTCAAGAACAAGGACTTTAGCCAATATCTCAAGCCTCTTTAAATGGACTTCAGAATTACTAGGTTTTTAATATGGCGATTAAACTTAGATATCGAACAGATACAACTGATACCAGAAGGTTTAGTTGCCGAGAGTTTTGCTAAATTATGTAGCCAAACTTAAAAAACTTCCATATATCGTGTTGAGATTCTACAATAACCGGGATAGGATCTCAGCGATCAAGCTTCAACCCCCACATCACTCAAAAAATAGCTGGGCAAGTAAGAACAACAAACAAAATTTTATCTCTAAACTAAATTTTACAAAGCTATTCACCGAACATGGGGCTCCCCCAACCAAAACTTTTCTAATCACGGTACAAGCTAGTGCGTCGAGAACTTTCAGTAGAACCAAGATTTTATTACGTATAGTTTCTTCAAAGAAATCGGTCAAGGCTCAATGAACTCCAGCACCGCCTTGGTGCGTAATATAGTAGTCCAATCCCAAGACAAAGACGCCACGCCTTTGCCAGCCTCCTATCCCAAGTTTTTTTGGGCGAATGCAAGCGCTATTCGATACCCCCGTCGTACTTGAAACCCTGTAGCAAAAATCGACGTCACTCAAATCCCCAATTCAATCGGGAAATCGATCCGCTTATGATAAAGCTGAAACAGGTTGCAACTCCAAGTACCATAAGCACACGGTACAACCCTAAATGTCAGTATAAGCAGCAACTAAGTACTTACCACTAGATAAAACCATGTGTCTTGAGTATAGGGCTGCGTCGGCCCAAAAAAGGATGATTACGGCATTTGCCGTAATCTTCTTTCGGATTCCCCCAATGTAGGGGAATCTGAAATTTCAAAAAAAAGAAGGCCTCGGAAGGCTTTCTGTTTTCCGAATTCGAACAATATTTAAATATATATTCAATAAAAAAATTTGAAATAAAATTTTAATTCAAAATTTTAATTCAAAATTTTAATTTTTTTAATTTTTGAAAATCAGAGAAAAACATAAATTTTATTATAAAAAAAATTCTGGGAAGAAAACCCCATCCATACTTATGTGTGGAAACGAATCCGAGAAAATCTTCTTTGAGAAGATTTCTCAGACTCGTTTCCGGATTTGAGACAGTGGCTCCTTTTTAGAAAAGGAACCACTCGTCTCAAATCTGATGCAGCCCTACTTGAGTAGTATAAAGACTAAAGCCAAGTAGATCTTTATCATTTGTAAAATAACCTTTGTGATGATCCATATGTTTGGTGGTTTTGCAGGCGAGGCTAATGTTGGCCAAGCAAAAGTTTGGTTGTTTGTTGGAGGTGAGCCTAGTAGGTAACATGGTCTACTAGGGTAAGTAAGGCCTGCCTGGTAGGTAACATAGGACTACCAGGGGCAGATGTTGCCTCCACCCAGCAGAAGATATTGGCTGCTTTGGGGCTATAGTGCTTCACCCCACAGGAAACTGTGGCTGCAAAAGAGTGAAGACTGAAATAGCAATCAGGGAACTTTGTCTGTCTGGGGGGAGTAGGTTTTGGACCCCTGGCGGGTAACGCGGGCTGCCAGGGAGGGGAAGAGCTCTGAGGGCTCTACGTACCCTAATACGCTTACAGGAGGTCTATGAGCAAGCATCCTACCTAACAGACTGGTAGGATGTCCTCATTTATGCCCCTATGGGAACTTTGAGGAAACCCAAGGTGAGCATTGGAGGGTATAGACTTGCTCAGAGGTGTCACCAAGGCGGCTTGCTTGGGAAAGTAAGCTGCAGAACTTGGTGTGATCAGGCCTCTGGGAAGTAGAGCTGATTACTCTGCAACTGAAAGCCCAGATTTAATCATCTGGATGAGTAAAGACAACACATAAACATTGATCTATGATTGAATGGCCTAAGTGGACTGCCACTTGCGAGGGCCTAGTCAAACACCAGTTCAATATAGACTCATGCCTGGGTCTACGAGTTCTGGTAAAGGGGGCTGAGATAAAGAACTGAGGTGGTTCACGGAATTAACAGAGAAAACTAGCAAGAGGGACTGTTTGGTCACAGTGAAGGCTGGTTGATGGACTGTTAATTCATATTGAATTGAATGAACCAATATGGTTCAGTGTGTAGAAGGAACAAAGAAGGTTTCTAGTGAGGATTTGTTGAGGAACTGGTTGAAGATAAGTTGAAGGACAAGAAGATTATGATGAAGGACTAGCTGATCATAGAACAGGATGGCCAAAGGACCAGAAGTTGGTGCTGAACAACTAAAGAGCTGAGAGGAGGAACTAGCCAGACTAGATGCAGGGGCTGGAAGAGCTGATTTTAGTGACTTTTGAGAGGAAATATAGATAAAAAGAAGCAGTTAAAAAATAATTAAAAACTGCCTGATTATGATTAAAAAAGGATTAAAAATCATATAATGAAAAAGAAAGAGAAGGAAAAATAATATGTAGCTTATTAGAACTATATACTATTTTAGAAAGAAAAATTGAAGAGGGATTGAGCCAGAAGGAAGCTGGAAATGGAACAGAGAAACTATGAGGGCAAAAGAGCAAATTTTGCCAAGAACAACTAGGAAAGGCAAAAGGACAAGCAGCAAGCAGGTTTGAAGTTGCGAAACGTTGAAAGAAACACAGAGAAACATAGGGAAACGTTGAAAAATTGAAGGGTCAAAATTCGCCTAAGTAAAACATATGTGAAAGCGCTTGAGATTTGCTGGGAAAACGTGACAGAAATTATGGCAAAACCGTTTGAAACGCGGAGCAGTTGTTTACCCAGAGCGAGACAGCATTGAGTTCAAACCAGGGTCAAGGACAGGTCATCCGGGGAAACCTTTTCGGCAAAACAGTTGAATCAAGGCGTATGATTGGCTGCAAGCCAGAGTCTATTTGATCAGTGTTTTAAGAGCTTTAACTTAAGAGTTAAAGCCTAAAAAATGAGGAGCAGAAGCAGAAAATTAAGGGCTTTCATTGGCTAAAGTAAGTTTAAAGGTTTAATATATTATAGAAGAAGAAAAACAGGATAGTTTAAGCTTTAAAGAACCAAAGTTCTAAGAGAGGTTTTTGGTCTGAAACAAGGGGCTATAAAAGGGGGAGCTATTTGAAACTCTTCAGGGACAAAATGAAGTGGATTATCAAGGTCACAGAAGCTACAGAAAGAGCCAAAGACCAAGAATAGGAAGCCAGAGCTGGAACAGACCACAGAAGCCCAAGATTAGAACACAGAAGCCCAAGACCAAGATGCAGAAACACAAGACTGAAGTGCAGGAGCCCAAGACCAAGGTGCAGGAGCTGAAGACCAAGTACAAGGGGTCCAAGATTTTGTTGGAGGACTCCAAGTATTGGCAAACCCATATTGTTTCCTTGACCTGGGCCATATACCAGAAGTTTTCTAAGGAGATCTTCCTTCTGAGAGTGAATAAAAGCCCATTTTGACCCCTATACACATTTATGAGATACATTTCTCCTTACTAGAGAATGACAGCCCCTTCCAGCTGGTCCCTGGCTACAATCCAGGACACACTTGGGGACTGGTGGACAGGAACCCCACAACCTTGCTGTACTTCTCAGAGCTTCTGAGATAGACTAGGTTGGAGTGGATCTTTTCAGGATACTATGATTCCCTGGCAGCTCTATTGGCATGAGTGGTGATGACAGGCAAAGGTATAGTCCACCAGATGATAGGGCCTAACTTAACCAAGTAGGATAGCACCTTGCCCACTACAGACCAGGGACCAGAAGTTGGTAAAGCAGAATCCAGACATCCCATCAGTGCAAGATATAGCTGTGACAGAAATTGATGGATAGTAAGAAGAGGTCTCCATGTGGTGGGGAATAACCACCCAAATCCATAAGGAGTTAATTATTAGCCACCACTGAAGATTCAGATACTTTTTAGTAAAATTTTCAAAAGAAACACTGGGGCTTAAAAAAATTATTAAACCCAACCAAAGGAGTCCCAGATAAATTACCTGCAAAAGAATTAACATGTCTTCAGCATAAAACTCTGGACATTGAGAAGTCACAACTTTCTCAGATTCAAACTCTTCAGGAAAGACACCAAGATTAGAAGGCATTGAAGTAACATTAAGTGGCACCAACAACAGACCCAGAGCAGGGCCCCATCTTTCAGTAATAATACAACTCAGGATCAAGTTATATGGAATATAGTGGAGTAGACCAAATACTGGATGCATTGTGAACAAAGTTAGACCAGGAGAATATTTTGGTTTATTTGAGTAAATTTTTAGGAAGGACTCAACTCTTAAGAGTTGAACAGGTAAAACTTTCCAATATGTACCAAATTTTGACTAAGCAATACCACCTGGATCCACAGCTCCTATTCTGTCTACATCATCTAGAGAGTACTTTGCCCAGTATGCAAAAAACCCTTGAGTGATTAATTTCTGCTGACTATTCTGATAAATGAGTTTGTATCAAGTGACTCTCAGATTACGTCTATTTATCAGTGTAAACTTACACAGGGTGATCAGATCAAGCTGACAAACCAGGTCAGCAGTAACTCATTTCTGATCATCAGTATGATTTAAATCTGTTAAATTGGTCAACTTAGTTAACTATTTGCCTGACTTCTGAGCTTTGCAATTAGGACAGGTAATATCAGGCATTGTGCAAACTATCATGACACAGTCCATGGTGAACTTTTCTAGATGTGTTTCAGATGATGACCCATATGACAGCCCTTGTTCTAGGATATAATTAAAGTTTAAAATATATTTATAATGAGGTGCATATTGAAGTGCTTGCAGATGGGAACTAATTAATGAACAGTAATTGCGTGTTTTATTCATTATATGCAATGCATGAATTTGTTGATGCCAGGATATGATTTGGTTGTTGACGCATTGATTTGCATCTCGTGGCTTGCGTTATTTTGGTAAAACCATTCCTAAGAGCAATTGACAGCTGGCCCGCAATAATTGGTTAAATCCGCTAATTAGCCAATACCCAGAAACTCTGACAATCTTAAACCTTCACTTTCTCTTAAGTTAAAAGGTCAGTTTGCTACTTATTGATTTACTAAATTTTTAAATTTACTTTTTAAATTTTGAACTTCCATTTCTCTCAATCTTTTGTAAATTTATTTTTCCAGAGTTACAATTTTTCTTAGAATTACTTAATTCTTCTTGGAAAATTATTATCATGGAGGTAGTAAGTCAGCAAATGGCTGCTTTACTATCTCATTTTCTTAACTTTAAGAATAACCTGTAGATTTATGACCTTTTAGTCTCATGATGATTTTCCAAATATTGATATATCCCTTTTAACTACTAGAAATTTGGTGAACACTTTATCTTATCTTGTTATCCTGGGGGTTTTACAGACTTTGTCTTTCCTTTTTACAAACTATAAAGTTCTGGCAGCTTTTCTTAAGGTTTTATTCCAAACTGTCCCTATCTTTTTGTATCTCCTAAACATAACTCAGTAGCACTTTATGCTTTTATATATAATCTTGTTTCATATTAGGCAAGACCTTACAATGTTATTCTCTCTACCTGCTTCCCCCAACATGCTTCCCCTTGTTGAGCCTTCTCCACAGCAGTCTACACCTCTTTCCAGCTGTACACCTTGGTTTTTGGAAGATGCACTGCTGATGGCATTCAACACCTATATTTTCCTGGTGACCCCCACCTTGTTCCTATGGACTCCTGTTTGAGCAGCCATCCCAGTGTTGAACTGGATAGCACCCTGGTGGATATTTCCCCAGGATGAAAGACAAGCTTAGTTAGTTTAGCTTTCCTCTCTTACATAACCAGTGTGCTAAAAACTGAGAATGGAGTGGCTGATGAGCAGAGAGCTGGATGAATGGTTGGGTCAGAGGAAACAGTGTTCAAATGACAGAGTACTAGAATAAAATATTTCAAGAGTTGTATGAACTAGTGTTTTATACCACTTTTAATTCAAAATGGGAATAAAGCCTGGTATTTGTCAGGAATGACAATTTGAATGCTCCTAAATCTCAAAATACAGAATCAGAGTCAAACCCTGGACAAAACCCTTTGCGGACCGCCAGACTCATAGGCTGGGAATGCAATAACCCACTACTAATTGATGAAGTTGCTGCCAGCCCGCCAGGACCCAAACCCTTAGTTGCCCCGCTGGATTCTGCAATTGAACTGCCAGTGCAAGATGCCGGGAATTTCCCCGAGGTGCCAACACCTGACACTGGCGGTTTTCCTGGTAAAATAGACAAATTTCTCCCTGAAAGTTATTCCAAACTCCCCCAAAGTCCTGGGGAAGGCACTGAACACAAAGAGACACCCAATACCCAAATCAATAAACAGAAGGATTCAAAGTCTTCTCACCCCAAAGCGGCCAGTGACAAAGCGCCAGTGCTGAGCGCCACACTGCCATCTGAGACACCCAATGCCAACCCGCCTAAGCCCAGAAAACCCAACCAGTTAGTGAAGCCTGGCAGTGTGGTATAAATACCTGCCAGGTTGAGATCAACCCTCATTGTCATTTTTAAATAAAGATTATGAGATATTGGTTTCCCCAACTATTGCCGTATTTTATTCTTGCCATCTTCCAGTTAACCCCAAGATTGTCTGCCCCCCTGCCAGCCTGCCAGCTACGTACCGCCTGCCAGGTGCCCCCTTTGGACCTGTTCATTTCACAGAGTACCCCTTAAAGCCTGAGTACAAGGACTACACTGCCAATAACATACTAGCCTGGGATCCCTTGGCCAGAACTACCAAGTTAACCAGATACAACCGAGAAGGCCCTTGGTATGTTACCAAACCCCGCCTGTTCAGAGATCAATACAACTTTCTTCCTGCCTACCAAATGAACATGGAACCACCTGTCACCCCCAAACCAATGCCTGCCTCTGCCGCCAAGCTCCCACTGGACCATACCAATAAACTTTTTGGAATTGTATATTTTACTCTCACGGGAGTAATAGATACTATTGTCCCAGCTGCTGGTCTGTGGTTGTGGGTGGGCAAGTCAATGTCCTATCTCATTAAGTTAGCACCAATCCTTTGATGGGCTCTGCCCACCCAGTCCACAACCCGCCAGTTCCCAAACACTAGAAAGCTGGCCAATCAGGGTTAGTTCCCTGACATTATGACAATCTATTTTAAACCTGGTACCCTGAGCCCCAAGATGTTGATTATTCTTGGGGCATCTTGTATGTTTTTTGTAATGATAATCACTTATTACACATTTAAGATGACCAAGAACCTGATCTCTTCTGCGTGAAAGAATACAAACATGACCCCAGACAACCCCAAGAACTCTGACCCTGCCGCCAAAACTGCCAAAGGACCCTCCTCTCAGGTTCAGAATGTGATAGTCAATCAATCCCTCACCAAAGTGGAGATGCCCCAGATGGGAAAACTCACTCTCAAAGAGGACCGCCGCGCCATGCCAGTGCTCCAACTACATTTTCAAGCCAATTCCCCATCCTATTCCAGTGACACCAAAAAGGTACTTGGAGTAGCCGCCATGCTATCAGGATATGCCCTTGATTGGTTTGGCAAAGCCACCACTGAAGACGTGGAATTTTGCCTAGATTATGCCAATTTTGAAGCCAAACTGATGGCCACAGGGGAAGACTGCGACACCAGATACTACGCCCTGAACTCCTTGTTGGAAATCTGGCAGGATGCCCGTCCCATTCAAGCTTACATTGAAAAATTCCTCAAACTAAAGACTCACACCCAACTGGAAGACAAACTGGCAGCCATCATCTTCCAAAAGGGATTTAACCTAGCAATGAAGGACTTGTTGAAGCACCATCTGTCCACCCTCAGCCTAGACAATCTGGTTCCCCTGTGCAAGGGCCTTAGCATAAACCAAGAGAATGCTGGCCCCTCCCAGACCTGCCAAACCTGAGCACCAACCCCCAACAGAACAGGAATGACACCCAAAGAGCTCCAACAACACTATTGCAAAGGACTCTGTTTCCACTGCCACAAGGCAGGCCACTTGACCAGAGCCTGCCCTAAGAAGAACACTGCCCCAGTCTCACTGGCGCAAATAAAAACTTCTTCCCAGTCTTACAAATTCATCCAAGTGACCATAAAACTATTGGGAAACAAGCGCCAGATCAAAGCTTTTATTGATACAGGAGCTGATGAAAACTTCATTGACGCTGGCCTGGCAAAGGAACTAGGCATGACAGCTTCAGAGCGTAGCCTACAAGTAGTCATGAGAAACAGCTCTCTGGACACTGGCTATGAGTGTGAACAAGAACTCCTGTTGACAATTGGACATAATGTGTACCTGTTGTCCCTGATCCTCTTACCCAGACTACCCCATCCCCTTATACTGGGCAACTCCTGGTCAGACAAACATGGCCTGATCCTGAACTATCACAAACAAACTGCCACGTTGGGCCGACCTTAATATTGCAACATCGTCCCCTTTTGCATGAGCCATGGCCAAACCCTTACCAACAAACTCTTAACCATAAAGATAGAACCTAGAGTTGGAATAATACCTACTCCCCTACAGAAATGGGACCATGTGTTTAGTGAAGAAGAAGCCACAAAACTACCCAACCATTCAATATACAACCACACCATAGACCTGATACCTGGAACCCAACCTCATCACAGCCTCATCTACAACTGCAACCACCGCAAAAAAGTAGCCTTGAAAGCATACCTGGAAGATATGACAAAAAAGGGTTTCATCCGAGTGTCAAAGGCCCCCTGCTTGTCACCCATGCTGTTTGTAGGAAAAAAAGATGGTGGGATGCGCCCATGTGTGAATTACTAAAAACTGAACAACATCACGGTGAAAAACCGCTACCCCATCCCCAATGCCGACAACCTCTGTGATGTACTGACTGGAGCCCAGGTGTACTCAAAAATTGACCTCCAAGATGTGTTCAACCAAATCCAAATCAAGGATGGAGACAAGTACAAGACTGCCTTCAAAACCTGATATGGGCTGTACAAGTACCTGGTGATGCCCTTTGGCCTCTGCAACGCCCCAGCACCTTTCAAAGGATGATCAACACTGTCCTAGGGGAATACCTTGACTGCTTCTGTGTGGCATATCTGGACAACATCCTCATCTACAGCAAGTCTCACAAGGAACACCTGCGCCACCTGGACCTCATATTGGAGAAACTCTCCCAAGCCAATTTACACACTAAGCTCAAGAAGTGTGAATTCTTTCAGTCTGAGGTGGAATTCCTGGGATACATAGTGAAGACTGGTGGCTTTGCCATGGCACAAGACAAAGTAGAAGAAATAACGTCTTGGCCAGTGCCTAAAAGCAGGAAGGATGTGAGAAGTTTCTTGGGCCTGGCAAATTATTGCAAAGATTTCATCTAAAAAATTTCTCACATTACTCTTCCCCTGACCTGCCTTTGCTCTGACAAGGTCACCTTTGCCTGGACTCCGGAGTGTACTACTGCCTTTGACACCTTGAAACTCACCTTCACCTCTGCCCCCGTCCTGACCATGCCAGATCCCTCCAAGCCATTTGTACTGGAAGCCGACACATCTGACTTTGTGGTGGGAGGGGTCCTTCTTCAGGAAGGAGGGGATAGTATGCTACACCCTGTAGAATATTACTCCAAGAAGAGGCTGCCTTCCAAAGAAAACTATCCAATCTACAACAAGGAGATGCTTGCAATAATGAAGACCTTGAAACACTGGCGCTGGTACCTATGTGGCGCTGAATTCCCAGTAAAAGTCCTAACTGACCACAAGAACTTGGTTTAATTTTTTAAACCCAGACAGTTGAACCAGAGACAGGCCAGATGGGCTCTAGAACTGGCCGACTACACCCTGACAATTGACTACAAATACGGGAAAGTCAACATAGTACCTGAAACACTGAGCAGAAGAGCAGATATAATTCCCACCACAGCTGAGATCAAGGACCACAAAACTCATGTACTCCTCAACCCTTCCAGCCTAGGCATCCAACTGATGTTCATGAAGATCATGGCCCGTAAGCCTGACATAATTGAGGCGCAGAAATTAGACAAGAATTTGGCAGAACTCATTGCCAACTTGACCTCAGACCCAGATAGCTGATACTACAAGAAGGGATTCTCATTGAAAGAAACCACCCTGCTATTACAAAACCAGATCTACATACCAGAAGGTGAAACAAGGACCAAAGTACTCATAGACTATCATGACTCAGAGATGGCCAGCCACCCTGGCAGAATCAAGAAAATCCAAGGAATCAAGAAGAATTATGCTTGGCCCCAACTGGACAAAGATGTGGCTGGCTACATCAAAGGCTGTGAGACATGTGGAAGAACCAAACCCTGTAGATCCAGACCTGAAGGCTTTCTAAGACCACTAGACATACCAGCAGGACCCTGACAGTCTGTCGTGAATTGGCCTGGTGGACGTCTTTTTTTGCTTGGTAGAGTATAGTAATAGGCCTAAACACAAATTAATACAGATCCAATGACTCTGTAGTCTTTACCTTTAATTAATAGGTAACAACTGAGTTGAGTAAAGGCAAGAATTAATATGTGAAAAGTGTTTTTTATTTGGAAAGAAAGGAAGTTTTATATACCATTCAGGCTTCACAATGGATGCAGAAGTGTTATTAACACCTGCACCACTGTTAGGAACATTACATAATCTTCTGATATCCACCAGGCTCTTGTATCTGTACTCTTTCCATCTTAGGACAATCCGGACAATCTGACAGAGAAGAGTGGGTGCGCATTACCCTGGAGTGGCTGCAGCTTGCAGCTGCCCATTACAGAAGCTAATAGTAATTCCCAAACCTAATCCAACTTGGATGTAATAGTATGGCCAACCTATTGTAACATCCAAGATACAATTAGAATTACAAATCTGTTAGATCCAAGTGATTTGGGTGCAAACCATTTTAGTCTTGACTATCAGGATTAATTACACTGATAGCCTTGACCATAATACACATGCTGTCTAATTTACAACATTTCCCACCACTAGAATGGGCAAGGGTATAAATAGAGGGCACAGTACTCAAGGGTTACATATGTCAGATAACCAAACTAAATCACCAAGGGCTTCCAGAGCTACTACCATTAGGACCAGAGTGGCAGCCAGTAAAGTAGCCATATTGACTAAAGAAAGGAGCGCCCAGAATAAGAGCCAGAAAAGGGCAGAATGGTTGGTTAAGCGTGTACAGGCTTCTCAGGCACAGGAGCCAGTGGTTCAACTAGAGGCTCAACAGGAGGAAGGAATCACCTGGTTTGATCTTTCCAGTGTTCTGGACTGGAAGGAAGCCAAGGAGGTCAAACTTGGGGAAGGGCCCCACCTTCATACCTTATTTCAAGAAGTGCTGAAGGATCCCTCTATGTTAACTTAAGCTAAAGTCAAGGAGGGGAATTTTTATCATTTCCGTTCTGACCAAGAAGCAGAACTGAAGTTTGCTGAGATTCAACTTCAAGCATTTGAGTGGAAAGGGAAGAAGTTTGACCAGGAACAGATAGACCTTGTTTTGATGGTACTCTGGGGGATGATCAGGGCCTGGTGCCATGAAGGAAGAGTGGACATGGAAGTAGCCAGCTGGGTTGATAAGGATTGTAAGAACTTCCATATCCAACAAGTGACAGCTGGTATTCTTACAGCCTTGAATCTTAAGAGCAAGGATATTTATACTCGGTTGGCCTTGCTTGGGCACCTTCTCACAGCTCCTTTGGATAAGCTAGTGGTGGCTGAGGTAGAGGACGTTCCCATGTTGATAGAGGGACTCATGCAGGAAATCTACAAGCCAGATATTACCTTGAACCAAAAGTACTGGAGCAGAGAGCATCTGTTCTGGGATGTCTTGATAGTGGGAATTGGATTCCCCATCTGGATGGGCCTCAACTGAGCACAGGCTTGGGGTAAATACCCTGATTACCCTATCTTCTGTCTGTGGCAATTTAAGGAGGACTATGTGAAGGGGTATATAGCAGCCTGTGTGGTCCTTCTTACAATGACTTGTCATTTAAAGGCAGTGGTCTCCAAACACTGCAAGTTCCAATAAAGCCTTTTTTAGTATATATTCCTTATTATATTCTTTCTGCAATGTGGACAACAACCCATGGCATTTTTATTAGGCTTTTCTTTTTCTGGATTGTTGTCCTAAAGGGGGATTACTCCTGATCACTAGGAGCCATACACATATATTGTGCATGAACTCTGGTGACCAGTTGTCCAGTGGCAGGCTCATTCAATGTATAACTATTGGGACCTACTTTCTGGATGACCTTAACAGGTCCTTGCCATAGAGAGGCAAGTTTGCTTTCACGTCCATAGCCTCTGTTGCTATAGAAGTATACTAAGTCTCCAATTTTATAACTGGGGAGGGCTGGACGTTTAGCTTGGGCAAGCTCCACATCCTTTTGCTTAGTGTTCAGGTTGATAGTATAGGCTTTGGCCTGTATTCTGATCAAGGTCTGAGCCAGCTTATGGAGGTAGGCTTCTGGGGTGACAGCCAGGTTAGGTTTCACCCAGGAGTACAGATGATGAGATAAACCAGGCTGACGTCCATACAGGAGTTGGAAGGGGGGTTTTGCCTGTTGCTCTATGATAGACAATGTTATAAGCAAAGTTGGCTGCAGGCAGGTAAGTGTCCCATTCTGAATCATGTTGGTGTGCTAATTTCATGAGGATCTGTACCAAACTTCCATTAGTCCGTTCAACCATTCCATTAGTTTGGGGATGGTATGGGGTGGATAATGTGCCTCTGATACCCATCAGTTGATTTAGTCTAGGTATCATATAGCTAGTGAAGTTGGTTCCATTATCAGTTAACAGCATCTGAGGACATCTGTGGCAATATATGATGTGTTCCAAGATGAACATGGCTGTAGTGAGTGCAGACTGATTTGGGATAGCCTTGGCCTCAACCCATTTGTTCAACTGGTCCACAGCCACTATGATGTACTTGTTTTTCCCTTTTGAGACTGGAAAGGGTCCCACCACATCAATGGCCACAGTATGAAAGGCAAATCCTGGGCGGATCAGCTTGTGCTGGAATCTTGCAACCTTTGGCCGTTCAACATTGTAGTCATGACAAGCAGCCAAAATCTCAGCAATATCAGAGGGCATTCCTTCCCAGTAGCAATGCTACTGTAACTGAGCAAGGGTTTTTTGTATTTCTCCATATCCTGTAGCTTTGTGTGAAGCAACTACATAGTCTGTTCTGAGTGAGGGGCGTACATATGGCAACCACTTGTCCTTGTAAAGCTTAAAGAGTTGACCATCTTTAACCTTGGTGTCCACTGAAAACCTTTTAAGAACATTTTGGATTTCAGTGGGCTCTTCCCCCACAAAGATTGGTCAACCAGTAGTTTGTCATAAAGCTCATTGGCAATAGAGGACACAAGGGCAATGGTAGGCAATCTTGAGAGCAATCTGCATTCTGATGGACTGCCCCAGCGCGGTGCACTATGTCATAATTAAAGGCTTGAAGTTTGATGGCCCAACAAGCAAGTCTTCTTTCAGGGTCCTTCAATGTTTTCAGCCATTAGAGGGAAGCGTGTTCAGTAACCACAGTAAAGTGTACACCATGTAAGTATACTCTAAACTGCTAGTAAGAGTAAATTACTGCCAGGCATTCCCTTTCAGTCACTATGTAGTTGTGTTCATGACAGTTCAAGGTGCGAGAACAGTAGCCAACAGGGTGTTCTAGTCCATTTTTGTCTAGTTGTGAAAGGACACCACTAATGTCAGTAAGACTAGCATCTGTGTGCACCACAAAAGGTTTCTCAAACTTAGGATAGGCCAGTACAGGGGCACACATCAGAGTCTGTTTCAGAGTGTCAAAGGCTTTTTGACAGGCAGAGCTCCAGAAGAAGTCTACATCAGCACATAGAAGGTTGAACAAGGAGTCCCCAAGTGTAGCAAAGTTTGGGATGAACCTGCGGTAGTAACTAATCATTCCCAGAAAGACTTGGATATCACGCTTGTTGGCTGGTACCTGCATCTTGGTAATTGCTTCCACTTTAGCAGGTACAGAGCGTAGGCCATCCTTGCTTATCACAAACCCTAGGAATTCTAAGTGTTCCTTGAAGAAACTACATTTCCTTAGCTTCAGCTTCAGGTTGGCTTTGAGTAACCTTTTGAAAACCTTTTCTAAGTGTTATAAATGCTCAGTGAAGGTTTTGGAGAAGACATTAATGTCATCCAAGTATACAAGCACCAATGTGAGCTTCAAGTCACCCATAACTGCATCCATAGCTCTCTGGAAAGTGGCAGAGGCGTTTGTTAGTCCCTGGGGCATCTGTGTGGGCTGGAAAAGTTCTTTCTCAGTAATGATAGCACACTTTCCCTGATCCTCAGGTGGAAGATCAATCTGCCAGTAGCCACTGATTAGATCCATGACACTAAAGAACTTAGCTCCTCTCAAACTATCCAAAGTATCATCAATACATGGAAGGGGATAGGAGTCCTTCTTAGTGATAGAGTTCAGTCTTCTATAGTCAATGGCCACTCTATTAGAACCATCCTTCTTTTTGACAATATGAAGGGGAGAGAATCAGGGGCTTTTACTGGGTACCAACAGCCCAGATCTTAGTAACTTCTGAAGCTCTTTTTTAGCTATAGCTTGGTTTGCTTGGCTACAGCAAATAGGGCAAGACCAGATTGGGGGTTGTCCTTGGGTGTCAATGGTGTGCTCTACTCCAATGGCTTTCCCAAGGTCCAAGTCATCCTTGGCAAAGTCTTCCTTGTATTTGTCAAAGAGAGCCAGTACCTGGTCCTTTTCTGGTTCAGTGAGGCCAATCAGAGAGTCATAAGGAATTACAGGTAAAACCAAGGGCTGGTTCACCGGAAGTCCTAGCTCATCAAGTCCAGCAAAAGGTGACACTTGGAGAAAGTTGGCATGTTCTTCTAGTCTGATATATCCCAATAACTGATTTTTCTGCACAGTCAAGGGGACAGGACCAAGGTTGGCTAGTAGGACCTGGAGCTCTTTGGGTCCAGGCATGACTAGTCCAGGACAGATCCATGGTTCCAGGAGGGAGGCACCATGATGGTCAAAGACTTCACCATGTAAACCAGAAGGAATCTCTAAGGACAGACTAGTATGGTGAATCACTTGAGATCTAGAAGGAATGGTAAACAAGGAGGAAGCGTACAAGGGGATACCTTTATACTACTTAGTTGACAGGGGAAGCATCCTAAGCTTTCTGTGCCATAAGGTATAGGCCACAGGAATATCACTGTCAGCATACTCCATGTTGATGAAGTGAAGCTTCTTTTTGGAAAGGTCAATCACCTTAGCACCATTGTAGTACATAGGGATAGTCTGACCTAGGATTTTGAAGGTATTATCACCATGGTTGGTAATAGTCCCATACCTTGTCATGAACCCTGTGCCAATAAGGATATCATAACTGTGATTGTCCAGAACTATAGCAGGGGCGGTTACAATCAACTTCCCAAACCGTAGGGGCAATGTCAAGTAAGCGCCCATGGCTTTAGTGGTAAGTGGGCCTGCCGTCCCAAATATCTCTTGATAATCCAAGTCTGGGGCCAACTTTAGTTTCTTGACTAGTTGCAAGGAGATGATATTTCCTGGTGCACTGGAGTCAATGATGGCTCAGACCTTAACCTTGTGGACCATCATATCAATGTAGGTGCAGTCTGTTCTATCAGCTCCATTACTTAGAGATGTTACTTGATAGACATCCATATCCTTGTATTTACTAAGGAATTCCTCTAAAGCTGTACACAAGGTAGGACTGAATCCTTTCAGTGCATCCAGAGAAGCAGAGACATTAACAGACTTGAGGATTTGTGCCATTTTCTTGGCGCTATCACTCTCATGTGTGACTTCAGTAGTAGGGAGGGTCAACTGCTCAGTGTAAGGAAGTGCAACCGTCTCTCTGGCTTCAGGGGTGATCAAGGGTTCCTTCCTTATTATCCTGCTTCTGGTGAGGGCGTTGATAGCAAGAATTCTATGAAGCTGGTCTTCTTCTATCTCCTGGGAGTCAGGGTAGCAGAGCAAGGGGCTAGCGTCAGGATCAGTGAAGCCTAGGCTAGGGCTTGCTGGTGTGAGGACTTTAGAGTCTGCGGTTTCCAAAGCCAGAGCTGTGATAGATTGAGGGACACAGCCAGGAGCACCTGGGTCTTCAGGTGGGAGGGGAGAGAGTGGAGATAGGAGATTTCATGGTAGATTCCATAATGCCAGGTATTATCCGTCCAAGTAAGAAGGCTTGGAAGGCCGGAAAACCTGTATCAAAATTAACCGAGTTAACGGATTTAAACCAAACAGTTGATCAAAAATGGGTCACAGCTGCTCCAGTCTGCCAGCTGAAACCAGCTCCCCCTTTCAAACTGACATTGATAAATTGATGTAATATGAGGGTTACCCAATATGAGCTTGTTAATCATTATGGTCGTCAGAGACTAGTCACACAAGGGTTCTTTGCAACTTGGACCAGATACTTACTTAGCGACGTAGAAGGAATATGAGGTCAGGACTCAGGTGGTATTTCTTAGTCAATTTTTCTGATATATATTGAATAGTTTTCCCTGTTTCAACTCTAAGAGTTGAGTCCTTTTAAATTTACTCAATAAAAATCAATTATCCCAAGTTCTAAATTTTAAATTTTAAAAATGCATCCTGTGATTGGGCTGTTACGGTATATCCTGTACAATCTGATTCTGAACCATATCATTTCAGGAAGATGGGGCCCAGCATTGGGAACTTTGTTGTTGGTGCCTCCAAATTTCAATTTCATGCCAGCCAATTTTGCAGCTCCTCCCCCCATTCTTGAAACAGAAAATTGTGTTCCTTCTCAATGCCCAGAATTCTACACTGAAGATGCATTAATGCTTTCCCAGGTCATTTATCTTGGTTTACTCTGGTTAGGACTACTGGTTCTACTTAATCCTGGAGTTTTAATTGGAAATTTCACAAAAAAATATCTGAAGCCGCGTTGGTGGTTAATAATTAATTCTATGTGGATTTGGTTTGTAATTCCCCATCATTTAGAAACAGCTTCATATTATCCAGTAATTTCTGTCACATTACTCAACTCTTCTACTTCTGAGTTTTTGGAAGCAGTTTGTCATAAATTTGTGTTTCTTTTCTCCTGCTCTGTTGAGATATCTGTGTTTACTATGTTTATTTGCATCAGTTCATTTCTGAGTTTTCAGTTTGGGCTTTTCTTTAATTTGTGGTTTCCATCTCCGGTTGCAGTTGTAGAGACTGGATCCTCTGTTTCCTATTTCCGTCACGTCATGTTATTTTGGTGTCCAGATTATTTTCCTGCTCCACCCACTGATGAAATTTTGCATGAAGTTTTTTCAGTATTATCATTTTAATCTGGCTCTAGCCTTAGTCACAATTCCCAAGTTTACCACGTGATGACAAAGGTTTCTGAAGATGCCCGTGAATGGTTGTTGTCTGCAGTGGAGCATAATACACGTGTTTTAACTGAGAGTGAATCTTTATACCCCTTGTTAAAAATTTGTGTGTATCTATTGAGGAGCTCAAAGTATATTGTAAGCTGTACGCCTTCCACTAGGGTACAACTCTGCTTTTGGTATTCCTTCCTCAGTTTCTTACCTACTGCTGTACAATCAATATCTCTGAGGTGAATAAACTCTCAGAGTTGTGGTTAGCAGTTGACCAGACTGCCCAAGATTTGGCAGTTTGGGATTCCCTGTTAACCACAAATGAGGCCCTGGTAAGCCAAATTCTTTCTCTGGTCTTAAATCCATCTACTTCCAACCAAGGTACGTTGGTAATTGAAGATAAGCCCACTGCACACTCCTGGTTTTCTGGTTCCGGTCCTGCAATAGTTCCTTCCCACCAAAGGCAGGATTGTTCTCTCTCTAGCTTGTCTCAGCTACAATTGGCGTTGGTGAACAAACCCGGTGATGTGAAGGAGGTCCCTGTAGTGTCTGGTCCTGATAGTTCCTTGGCAATGCTTCAGCACGTTGTACCTGAAAAATCATCTGTGATTACATCCAAAGAGTTTCCCCTTGTGCCTATTGATTGTGATAACCCCATTTTTCTGGCTGCTGTCCAAGAAATGATTGAGCGTTACTTCCAGGAGCATCCTGCCTCCTTAGCTGCTGTCTGTACCGCCAATGAAAAACAAGACCCTGCCAAGATTGCTACCTTTGCTGCAAAAAAATCTACTTCTGGTTACTTCTTGTTCTATGGTAGCATTGATAATGGTCAGACTATCTATCAGCCAGCTATTTTATTGGATATGGGTGCTTCTAAAAATTTCATGAGTGTAGGACTGCCAACTTGCTACAACTCAAGTACCACCCGGGAATGCTTGTTAGGGGTGGGAACTGTCAAATTTTTCCCTCTTTCCAGCTGAAGAAGCCAGTTACTTTTATAGTTGCAGGTCAGTCCTTTACTGCAAGATTTTCTGTTTGCTCTACTCTGATGTATCCTATCATTTTGGGAGCAAGTTGGTGGAGAGATCATAATGTATTGACCTTACTGGAGAAAAATGAGCTGCAGGTGGAACATTCTTTGGGTATAACTGTTTTTATTCCACTGTTGGATATGTCTAAATCAGAGCAATCATCACAGACCATACAATTGTTTCCTGTCCCTGACCCTGTAAGTTTGGATTTACCAGCATGCTTACAACCCTGGTCCGCGGCATTTGACGCCACCAGAGGCAAGGTCCTTCCCAAGCACACTCAGTTTGACTTTGACTTTAAGGTTACTGTTGATCTTGTTAGAATTGCGTCTCCTATTTACCCTTTAACCTTGAAGGAAGAAGCATGTTTGGAAGAGTAGACTTGTGACATGTTGGCAAAAGGCTGCATTTTCAATAAGGCTTTGTTGATCTGCTCCCCATTATTGTTTGTTCAGAAGTCTGATGGGTCTCTTTGTCCTTGTGTTGACTACAGGAATTTGAATAACATTACAATTCCAGATCCTTATCCTTTACCCCTTGAAGCACAGATCTCTAGGTGTGTTGAGAAGGCCAAGGTATTCTCAAACCTGGATCTGTTGAATGCTTTCAATCAAATAAGGATTGCAGAAGGAATGGAATGGTTAACAGCATTTAGAACCAAGAAGTTTATCTTCCAGTTCTGTGTAATTCTTTTTGGATTAAATTATGCCCCAGCTTGCTTTCAGTGGTTAATTAATTCAGTCCTGGGGGATCTCCTAGTTGTTTGCGCCATTGCATATATGGATGATATCTTGGTGTTTTCTCTGGATGAGGAGACTCTTAAGGCTCACTTGTTGGCAGTTGTAGAGCGCATTCTCCAAGAAAACTTGATCATCAAAAGGAGTAAGTGTGAATTCTTTAAACGTAAGGTTACCTTTCTGGGTAATATTATCTTTGAGGATGGCCACACCATTGCCCCTGACAAGGAAGCTACAGTTTGAGAGTATGCTACGCCTGTGACAGTATCCCAAATTTGTAGTTTTTTTTGGGTACATGTACGTTCTTAAAGAAATTCACCCCCCCACTTGTCTGAGGTGGCTGCCCCTTTATATTTGGCTAGTGGAAAGACAACTTTAGTCTGGACGCCTGAGTGCACAAGTGCCTTCTCAGCAGTCAAGGCTCTTTTGTTGTCCTCCCCAGTGCTAAGACATATGAATCCTGAGCTTCCTTTTGTGGTTTCCACCAATGCATCTAAATACGCTGTGGCTGGTGTGCTTTTGCAGATGGCTAGTGATGGGATTGAAAGACCTGTAGGGTATTTCTCCCAGAAGATGAAGGCTCAAGAACGCAACTACATGATTTACAACAAGGAATTGTTGGCTGTTATGGAATCGTTAAAGCATTGGCATCACCATCTCATGTTGGAACATCATCCATTTGTAGTAAGAACTGACCACAAAGCTCTTCTATATTATTGACAACCCAGGGTTTTGTCAGGTTGTCAATCCAGATGGCATGGTGACCTGTCAAGATACAAGTTCTGCTACAAGTTTATTAAGGGATCTGACAATTGTTTGGCCAATGCACTAAGCAGGAATCATTCCCATCTCCCAGATGTTAGTATGGATTCTGAGTTCAACACACATATTATGATTCCAGACAAGGCTGTGGTGCCTTTTGTACTGTCTCTGCCGGCTACGTTGGCTACCATGTCTTTAGCTGAGGGCGCAGACCTGGACTTGTATTCCAAGGTCAAGTTTCTGCAACCTTTGTCCAAAGGCTATGATAGGCTATTAGAGCTAGCATGCGCAAACCCAGTGGGTCAGCCTCAGGGTTATCATAAGATTGGTTCAGTCTTATATAATCAAGGTTGCTTGTGGGTTCCTGAGGGCACTATTTGGGATGAAATCATGGAGGCTAATCATACCTGTCCAACGGCTGGTCACCCAGGGAAAAACAAAACAGTGGAACTAAACTGCCACCAGTTTTCCTGGAAAGGTTTAACTGTGCAGGTAGCAACCTTTGTTTGAGATTACCTGGTATGTGTTTGATCCAAGGCCAGTTGTAACAAGACAACTGGGTTATTGGTTCCACTACAGCCTGCTGCAGGACCCTGGATGTCTGTGTCAGTGGATTTCATCAGTGAGTTTCCCAATTCCAATGGGTTTAACACAATCATGGTGGTAGTCAATTGTTTCACAAAGATGGCACACTTTGTACCTTTCTCAACCACAATTACTTTGGTGGAGACAGCTAGGTTGTTTGTGAATAGAATCTTTTCCTTACATGGCATCCCAATGGATATTGTAAGTGACTGTGGTCCTCAATTTATTGCTCAGTTATGTGAAGCCTTTACTGGAATTCTTGGAATCAAATTATGCTGTTCCACAGCCTTTCACCACCAATCTGATGGACAAACTGAGAGGTTAAACCAAAGTTTGGAGGTCTACCTATGCTACTACACTAATGCGCGACAAGATGACTGGTGTGATAATTTACCCATGGCAGAGTTCACATATAATAATGCCCCGCACACGTCAACTCAAGTATCGCCATTTTATGCCAACGTGGGTTACAATCCTTCTTCTAACATGGGCCCTTGTTTGGTTAGCAATGTGGAAGCTGCAACTGATCAAGCCGCTGCATTGAAGCAGGTCCATCAGGAGCTTCAAGTTACTCTCGCCGCCGCCATGACAACTTACAAGCAATACACAGATTGTAAGCGCCAGGAGGGGCCAACTTACAGGCCAGGTGATCTAGTCATGGTTGATGCTTGCAATATGAAGCTTAAGGTTCTCTGTTGTAAATTAGGTCCCAAGCAAGTTGGTCCCTTCAAGGTAGAACATCAGATTGATCCCTCTGCCTATCAGCTAGATTTATCTCCTGCTTTCAAGATTTTCCATACCTTCCATGAGTGTCTTCTTACTCCCTTCAAAGGAAAAGAGACTCCCTCTTCCCAACCCATTCTTGTGGAAGGTGAACCTGAGTATGGGTTAAATCTTATTCTGGCTTCCCGCAAGAACTGCCGCCGATTGGAATATTTAGTGTCTTGGAAAGGTTATCCTGATTCTGAAAACTCATGGGTTCCCCACTACAATTGTTCAAATTCCTCAGATCTGATCCGTGAGTTCTACAAGCGCAATCCCAATGCTATTGGTCACCCTGAACTTGCCTTAAATGCAATGAAACTCCCACCTGCCCATAAGAATTTCTCCTTATCCCATCTCCCAGATGGTGGTATTGTGCCTAGGGCTAAAGCAGAGGGTAATGTCATGGTAGATTCCATAATGCCAAGTATTGTCCGACCAAGTAAGAAGGTTCGGAAGGCCAGAAAACCTGTATTGAAATTGACCAAGTTAACAGATTTAAACCAAACAGTTGATCAAAAATGGGTCACAGCTGCTCCAGTCCTCCAGCTGAAACCAGCTCCCCCTTTCAAACTGACGTTGATAAATTGATGTAATATGAGGGTCACCAATATGAGCTTGTTAATCAGTATGGTCGTCAGAGACTAGTCACACAAGGGTTCTTTGCAACTTGGACCAGATACTTACTTAGCAACATAGAAGGAATAGGAGGTCAGGACTCAGGTGGTATTGCTTAGTCAATTTTTCTGATATATATTGAATAGTTTTCCCTGTTTCAACTCTAAGAGTTGAGTCCTCCTAAATTTACTCAATAAAAATCAATTATCCCAAGTTCTAAATTTTAAATTTTAAAAATGCATCCTGTGATTGGGCTGTTACAGTATATCCCGTACAATCTGATTCTGAACCAAATCATTTCAGGAAGAAGGGGCCCAGCATCAGGAACTTTGTTGTTGGCGCCTCCAAATGTCAATTTAATGCCAGCCAATTTTGCAGCTCCTCCCCCCATTCTTGAAACAGAAAATTGTGTCCCTTCTTAATTCCCAGAATTCTACGCTGAAGATGCATTGATGCTTTCCCAGGTCATTTATATTGGTTTACTCTGGTTAGGACTACTGGTTCTACTTAATCCTGGAGTTTTAATTGGAAATTTCACAAAAAAATATCTGAAGCTGTGTTGGTGGTTAATAATCAATTCTATGTGGATTTAGTTTGTAATTCCCCATCATTTAGAAACAGCTTCATATTATCCAGTAATTTATGTCACAGGGGAGGCATATGTACATGAGCAACCAGGGATTTCTCCTCATCCTGGTTGCTTAGCAGTTTTTTGGCTCCTCATCTTGAGAGGCCTCCTCATCCTCTTGATCTCCTTCTGAATCATATTCCTCTGCTCCTACGTGGTGTACCTTGGGTGCTGGTTGCTTGCATTCTCTAGACATGTGTCCTAGCTTTCCACACTTATAGCAAGTGTGGTTGCTATTGATACCAGCTGTTCCTTGAGTGGTAGAGCTTTTCCCAGCCTTAGGCTTGTCAAAGAAAGATTGCTTGTTTCTATTCTCTTGGAATGCTCTTGGTCCAGAGGGCATGGGCACTTCAAAGTCATCCTTGAATGTGAGCAGGTGGCGGATCAGGTCAAAGACATTGTGGGCTCCATAGATTCCAGACTTCAGAGCAAGAGAGAGGTTCTTGTTAGGTTGTACTGCATTGAGCAGAGCAGACTTAACATCAATGAAGGAGGCAGCCTTCAGGAAGATCAAAGTTGGGGCCTCTAGATAGAACCTATCAGCAAACTCCTGCATGGTTTCTCCCTTTTTGATGCCTTCCTTCACAAAGTCTATTTTCCGGTTGTTGAGGGCCTCTTCACTGCCAAACTCATCCATTAATGCCTTGGAGACGTTGGCAAAGGTCCATCCACGCTCTGGGAGTCTAGGCATGATGATGGTTTGGGTTTCAGAATCTAGGCAGTTGAAGATGGCAGAGTTCCTCATTGCCTCATCAGCCCCATACATTGTGTTCTCATACAATCTCAAAAACATGGTGACATTACTTTTCCTATCAAATTTTGGCAAATTGACAGGTTTGAAGTTAGGGGTCACGCTGCTTGTGTTGAACAATTGTCTGATGGGAGAGCGTTGCTTCTGGAAGCTTGATACCTAGCTTCTGAGGCAGCCTGGCTTTCCTACAATCTGGTTTGCTCAGGAGTAGCCAGGGGGCTCTCACTACTCTCTAGTACTGCTTCAGTCATCATGATGTTCCTAGGGACATTTTTCTGGGCAGCATCATCTTCATCATAGCTATGGTAGGATTCATTGCCAGAGGAGTGTGCCTGGCTACCCAAGGAAAGTCTACTAATTGACCTAGGTTCCTCAAAATGTACAGTCCTTCCTCTAGGCGGGGAGCCTGGTAGACAAGCAGTAAGGTGGTCAATCTGATCTTAGAGAGTGAAGAGAGTGGCTCTAGTGTCCTTGAGCTCTTCTCTGATGACTTGGTTTTCTTTTATCAGTCCATCTACTTCATCTTCTAAGCCTTGGATCTGTTGATGGGTGGTCTCAGTAAAAGTCTGGTTGACCTGCTCTAAGGCGGCCTGTCTCTGTTGGTCATGCTTGGGACCAGCATGGATGGCCTTAAGATCCTTGAGTCCTTTGGCTAATTGATCCTGGAAAGTGCGTAGGTCCCCATACAAGAAGGTATTATCCTGTTGGAGTTCCTGCATGTCCTTCTCCAAGGAGGGAAAGCAACTGAAGAGTTCTATCACCTCTTTATGGAGCATGCTGTTGTCAACCCCAGTGGTCTCGTCTGCTGTAGTACCAGTGGTTATCTTTTCCAGTTCCTGTAAAATGGCCTGAAAGAGGTCTCTGGAGCTTTTAACGTGTCCAGTTACTACAGAGATCCAATGTGGATCCAACCCATAATTGTTAAGGATTTGTTGAACCACCTGGGGAATGTAGTTGTGGAAGGATTGTTCCATGGTCTCCATGAACTGGGTGGAAGACATCTGGTTTCTGACCAGCTCAGAAATCTGTTGGTTGACCAGACCAAAGTTTGAACTGAGGTCAGAGTACAAGGTCTGTAAGAAGTTCTGTTGGGCCGCAATCAATTGCCCTTGATGCAGAAGAACATTCTCTTGACGTGCAAGGTGGACACAATTATGACAGATAGCAGGGTGTACAAAGTAGTATAGATACTCCTTTATTTGGTCAATTGTCTTCATGTCCTTCTTGAGCTGGTTTGAAGTGATGTGGCTCAAGGTTTGGAATCTCTCCCTGATGGAGGGTCCATACAATGGCAGGATTGCCAGGCAGGCCAAGTTTTCTCCATCTTGTACTACTCCTTCATCCATTCCTTGGATGGTAGAGTCCAAAATTTGGGAGGAGGGTAAAATATTGGCGTTAACAGGGTTGGGGATTGCCACATTCAAATTTAGGGGTTGGTAGCATTGAATGGAGGGAGGTCTTTGCACATCTCCCATGAACTGGCCCAGTACAGGCAGCTCCTGGGGATTTTGGGGAGAACCATCCTGGTTGGTGATCTCCAGGAAGGATAGTTCTGGCGTCTGCTGGAGTATGCTTTGCAGGTAGGCTAAAGAAGAAGCAGAGAGTGGACCATTCCCTTCCTGGGCTGAAACAGGACTATTGTGGGAGTGTCCTTCAGGTTTGATGTGTTCAGAAGAATACATTCTAGGAGTGAGCACCAAATGTTGTGAATTGGCCTGGTGGATGTCTTTTATTGCTTGGTAGAGTATAGTAATAGGCCTAAACACGAATTAATACAGGTCCAATGACTCTGTAGTTTTTATCTTTAATTAATAGGTAACAACTGAGTTGAGTAAAGGCAAGAATTAATATGTGAAAAGTGTTTTTTATTTGGAAAGAAAGGAATTTTTATATACCATTCAGGCTGCATGATGGATGCAGAAGTGTTATTAACACCTGCACCATTGTTAGGAACATTACATAATCTTCTGATATCCACCAGGCTCTTGTATATGTACTCTTTCCATCTTAGGACAATCCGGACAATCTGACAGAGAAGAGTGGGTGCGCATTACCCCGGAGTGGCTTCAGCTTGCAGCTGCCCATTACAGAAGCTAATAGTAATTCCCAAACCTAATCCAACTTGGATGTAATAGTATGGCCAACCTATTGTAACATCCAAGATACAATTAGAATTACAAATCTGTTGGATCCAACAGATTTGGGTGCAAACCAGTTTAGTCTTGACTATCAGGATTAATTACACTGATAGCTTTGACCATTATACACATGCCGTCTAATTTACAACACAGTCCGTTTCAATGGATTATATTGTGGAGCTGCCCCCTTCTAATTTGTTCAATGCAATCCTAGTCATGATAGATAGATTTGCTAAAATGTCCTATTTTGTCCCTACCACCACCCACTTCACTGTCGCAGAGACAGCTAGACATTTCCCCGACCGCATCCTAACCCAACATGGCATTCCAGCAGAAATCATCACTGATAGAGGACCACAATTCACCTCCAACTACTGGGCTCAGGTGATGAAGGATTTGGGGGTAAAGCGCTGTGTATTAACCTCCTACCACCCACAGACTGATGGCCAGACTGAACAAGTTAACCAAATACTTGAACAGTACCTACAATGCTATGCCAACACCAACCAAGATAACTGGGCCAAGATGCTACCCATGGCACATTATGCCTACAACAGCAAAGACCATGCATCTACTGGAATGTCCCCTTTCAAAGCCAACTACGGGTTTAACTCCACATGGGACCCTGGCATTGGAAACAAGGAAACCAACCCATCTGGATGCGCCTGGATTGAACAGATCCACAACATCCAGACTATATGCCTAGCAAACCTGAACCAAGCAGTACAGACATACAATGCCTTTGCTGATCAAAAACAGACCCCTGGTAAACCCCTCCAAGTTGGAGACAAGGTCTATTTGGATTCCTGTAACGTGCCCCTGCATGTGCCTTGCAGAAAACTAGCTCACAGAAGAAGCAGACCACACAAGATCACCAAGCTCATTGGAGAAGTTGACTTCAAGTTAGACCTACCCCCCACATGGAAGATCTGTAATGTGTTCCACCGTGCCCTGCTGTTCAAAAAAGATGAAAACTTCCTTCCCCACCAGAAGATCAAGTCAAGCCCCCTACCAATCTGGAAGGACCACTCAATTGAGTACAAATTTGAGTACATCCACGGTAACTGGGTCCACTACAAGACCCCCCAGTACTACATCAAGTGGTCGGACTACCCCCCCCCCAGAAGAAAGCACCTGGGAACCCTTGAGCAACCTAACCAATGCCAAACAGGCCATCCAACAATACCTTGAGAAGAAGGCCCTGAAAGGGGAAATTTTGGGGGAAGAAGGGGATGATGTCAGGAATGACAATTTGGATGCTCCTAAATCTCAAAATACAGAATCAGAGTCAAACCCTGGACAAAACCCTTTGCAGACCGCCAGACTCATAGGCTGGGAATGCAATAACCCACTACTAGTTAATGAAGTTGCTGCCAGCCTGCCAGGACCCAAACCCTTAGCTGCCCTGCAGGATTCTGCAAGAAAACTGCCAGTGCAAGATGCCGGGAATTTCCCTGAGGTGCCAACGCCTTACACCGGCGGTTTGCCTGGTGAAATAGACAATTTATCCCTGAAAGTTATTCTGAACTCCCCCAAAGTCCCGGGGAAGGCACTGAACCCAAAGAGACACCCAATACCCAAATCAATAAACATAAGGATTTGAAGTCTTCTCATCCCAAAGCAGCCAGTGGCAAATTGCCAGTGCCAAGCGCCACACTGCCATCTGAGACACCCAATGCCAACCTGCCCAAGCCCAGAAAACTCAACCAGGTAGTGAAGCCTGGCAGCGTGGTATAAATACCTGCCAGGCCAAGATCAACCCCATTGTCATTTTTAAATAAAGGTTATGAGATATTGGTTTCCCCAACTATTGTGGTATTTTATTCTTGCCATCTTCCAGTTAACCCCAAGATTGTCTGCCCCCCCTGCCAGCCCGCCAGCTACGTACCGCCCACCAGGTGCCCCCTTTGGTCCTGTCTATTTCACAGAGTACCACTTAAAGCCTGAGTACAAGGACTACACCGCCAACAACATACTAGCCTGGGATCCCTTGGCCAGAACTACTGAGTTAACCAGATACAACCAAGAAGGCCCTTGGTACGTTACCAAACCCCGCCTGTTCAGAGATAAATACAACTTCCTTCCCGCCTACTAAATGGACATAAACCACCCGTCACCCCCAAACAAATGCCTGCCTCTGCCGCCAAGCTCCCACTGGACCATACCAACAAACTTTTTGGAATTGTATATATTACTCTCACAGAAGTAATAGATGCTATCTTCCCGGCCGCCAGTCTGTGGTCGTGGGTGGGCAAGTCAATGTCCTATCTCGTTAAGTTAGCACCAATCCTTTGGTGGGCTCTGCCCACCCAGTCCACAACCCGCCAGTTCCCAAACACTAGCAAACCGGCTAATCAGGGTTGGTTCCCTGACAGTATTGGGTCTTCAGGCTCATAAGCTTTCCATCACCAGGATTTATCTTTAGGGATTGTAAATTAAGGGGTCAGCTATCTGAGGCTTGGGTTGTAAAGTTACTCCCCTCTTTGTCCTAGAATAGGACAATCTTCTCCCAGTGTACAAAGAAAACCGCTCAAAACCCAGCCAAACCGCACATATTTTTGAGAATTTAGCTCACACTTTAGATGAAAGATTTATATTGGCATACTCTGTAGACTCTCCTGTCTTCACTGCCTTTCCCAGGAAGGAAACACTAATTAACTTGGATTACTTATTAGCATGGTACCAACCATTGTTAAAGACTATTAGAGCCTGCCAATCAGAACAACCCACATTGCAGCCCCCAATTCCAAATGAACCTCCTGAATCCCAAAATCACTCCAGCCAATCAAATGGAGTTTTGGAAATTAGTCTTAAAATTTACTGCCACCCTGGCTTTGTCCAGCAAAATTTCCCCCAACCAATCAGATCAAATCAGCTGACCAGATGATCTTCAAATTTCAACCCATTTCTTTAAGTCAAGCAAGGAGACTTTTAGTGTTAGAGTAATGTAAATTAGATATAAGCTCAAATAGAAGTTGTGGGGATAAATCACCCATACTAAAATCAGAACTGAGAAAAATTATGTGCACTGAAGCTTTAAACCTACAAATCTATGAAGGAAGGGAATAAAACAGGAAACAAAGATGATGAGCAACACAGAGAACAGAAGATGTAAATGAGCCACTGAAAATAAATGGTTTTAAGATAAGGGGTACAAAACCTTCTGGTCCTTCTTAGAGACTTTTCTCAACTATGCCAAGACAGCGGAGGCTATGGCCTGACAAGGGGGTATTTTTGACCCCAAGGTAGCTTTCATATATTGGGGAATGACTTTATTGATATTAGGTAAAACTATCTTAAAACCAGTTATCAGAGGGAAAATGGGGGGACTATAACTCAACTGGGAGAGAAAAACTCAAATCTGATTAGCTGATCAGAAATATTTTCACCTCTTGGTTGAAGACCTCTGCCAAAGCATTGATGCCGTCTTAGCTCAATATTTTTGGGCAACCAGCTGGGCAACCACCAAGAACTATAGGGTAGTGATATCTTGTGACCTTCAGGCATAATTATTTGGGCAAATTTGGGGAGATGCAGGTTATTTTCTTCACTTGCAATAAGAGCTTCCTTCACCCATTTTTTATCAGCAACTGTCAGAAAATCTGCAGACTGTGGTATCTTATCATCCACCAGATGATATCCTAAGTCTTCTAACATTAGGAAAGTACAGAGAACCTGTGAATTTGATGTAACCTTTGGCCCAGAATATTTTGTTGTCATCAGAAGTAGCAAGTCTGACAGGGCCCAAGGCCCAAAGGATTTGGGACGGTTCTTCCCACTTATGGATATAGTTTCATAAGTTGTTGTCTCTATATTTTACTATAGGAATTAATGATTTATGGCAACAGTATGATCTTTTGCTCTCCACTTAATTAGAATCAAACTAGGGAAAGAATTTGGAATATCAACTCTTTATTAGACAGCTGATACTGAGTTGGCCTGGCTGCCTGCGTTTATCTGAGTTAGCTCACAATGCTAGAAAAGTCTGAAGTATCTTTAGGGCATTGTGGTAGGAGTCCCAACCTTGGGTGTGTGCGATTTGTGAATGAAGCTCACCTGGCAACTTCCACACCTCAGTATCCTTTCTGATGCTGTACAATTATCCCTCAACCTGAGCGTAGTAGCTGTCTACCTAGACCACGCTCCAGGGCTAGCTAGCCAGACTGGCTACTAGTCAGTGGAGATAATTGTTCCTCAATCAGAGCTACTCTAATACAATAGGCTCAGGGTCTTTTATCTTATAGTGTTTGGCCTGACAGCCCAGTTTGTGATGAACTCTTCTAGAAGTTTTTCAGATGATGGCCCATATGATGGCCCTTGTTCTAGGATATAATTAAAGTTTAGAATAGTAATTATTATGAGAAACATGTTTGAGATGGTTGTTGAGGTGGACTAATTAATTGCACAATATCTTCATGTTTCTCTCATTAATTAGGAATAGTGAGTATATTAATGCCAGGATATGATTTGATCATTGATTCCACAAACCTGCGGCCTGCATTATTTTGTTAAAACCATTCCTAAGAGCAATTAACTACTGGCCCACATTATTTTGTTGAATCCATTAATTAGTCAATATCCAGAAATCCTGATAGCAACCAAATTTAAATAATCTAATTTTTTTAAAGGTTTTGCTGCTTTCCTTTTCCTATTCTTTTTCTTTGGGTGATCTATCCCAGGAAAAAATGACACTACCGTGACATTTAGTCCCCTGCTTGTTCATTCTCTTATTCAATAAAACTTTAGAGTTTTAAAACAAAAATTTAAACTTTATTGGCCCATTAGAGCTCTTGTTTGAGTCCTTTGAATCATTAAAAGTGTTATTCCAACATCTAAGTTTCCTTACCTTCCCTTTGGCTTGTTCAAACCTGGCAGTCTCTTCTGAATCCTTAAGAAAAGTGTTAGCATATAGTGTTTACTCTGAGTACTTAAACTCTCAAAATTACAGTTTGAACCTGAAATTTAAGTTAATAGTCAATATAAAAACTTAATTTTATTAAATTTCCCTTATTCTTGTTTGATTTCAAACCCACTTTCATTTTAGTTATTGCCCAAGTCTTCCAAGACTATCCTCAAGTCCTCCTTAAGCTTCCTGCTTCAATTATGCTTGAAGTTCCTGGTGACTACACTACCCAAATTAAATTTTATAGCTTTGAGGCTCAGAAACTGCACTCCTAGACTACAAATTTCTTAGAGACTACAAATATGATACTCCCTGTTCTTAAATTTGTTATGTTTTCCTTGGCTCCATTTTTGCTGCTTATTTGGTCCACTTTCTCAGACCTTTGGGCCCGGGTTTTCTCTTCTGTGCGCCTTGTGAGAGATGACCCTTCTAGGCTCTTGTATCTTTCAAATAATCTTCTCTCTTCCTGGGAGACCCTTGTCAAGAGCCTGAATTGTGATAATCTGGACTTGCACTCCCCTGACTTTGACCCATATGCTTCTCCTATTAAGGAAGTGCTTGTGTCTCCTTCCCCTCAGTTGGAAGAAGAGATCATTGTGTTCCACCAGGCACCTGAGGCTCTGAAACGCTCCCCCACACACACACCATGGTTGCTTGCGGGCCTGATGCTGATGGGACTGAATGCCTACTTTTTGCAGTTATCCCCTGTGTCTTTCCTTTGGTCCCCTGTTAGAGCGGCTGTCCAAGTGATCCACTGGGCGGCATCTTGGTGGTTTATCTCACCAGGATGGGATCCAAATTTAGTCAGTTTAGCCCGCCTCTCTCACATGGATGAGCGGATTTTTTTGAGGTTGAAGCAGCAAAATGACACCAGAACAGATCATCTGTTCACCGGCAGAATCAAAATAATGGGTATTGAATTCCTTCTGGTTATGAGAACTAATCCTGGGGGAAGTTTGATTGCTGGTATTCTTCTCAGTGGTGAGAAGGTGACAGTTTTCTGGTTTTTTATTGGTTACCATTTATTAAGGAATTACTGAAGATTTAATTATTAAAGATGCCACTTCATCATAAAGGCAGTGATCTTTTGATGTCCTAGTAATTTTTTTATGGCAGACTGGTACAGTAGTTTCTAAAGCTCTGGCACTAAAAAGCTCATCTGTAAGAAAAAACAACTAAATTGTAAACAAAATCAACTCAGATGCAGACAAAATAAAAAATAAGTTTACATTGATTAAAAGCAGATTTGGGTTCACTTCCATTCCATTTTCTTCTGAGTTGATTTTGTTTTAATATCAACTATTTTCACTTAAATCTCAGTTGTTTTTGCCAGCAGATTGTTTTTTTGCTTAGCACCAGAGCTTTGAAAACTACTGCAGGAGAATTTCATCAGAAACAAGAATGTTATGGTAGAAAGACAAATGTAAGGGATAACACACCCTTGGAAAACAAGGAACCAACAAAGAGCTTCTGCCAAATCCTTAACATTAGACAGTTTAAATGCCGTTATTGACAAAAAATGGGTTAAAGCTGAAGTCGCTCAAATAGCCCCGGAAAATCTAGACTTGCCCTACTTTTTGTCAATTAATTATGACAATAAAATCATGTGTTATACATTATTTGGAGATGGTTATGCTCAAACTGCTGATTGCTAAAAATTTAAGAATGATGAAATCATCAAGTTGAATTCTAATGAAAGGACCTCCAGCTGCTGAAATATTCTTGCCAGCCAATCAGACATTGTAAATTTCCACCTCCCTCATCCTAAAATCACTTAAAAAAATTCCCATATTCCCCTCTAAAAACTTTCTTCCAGATATCTTACTCACTTTGGAAAATAAATTTTTTCCCCAAACAATGCTAGCTCATCTGAGGCTGTTTGCCCCTGTCCTTGAGAGATTGTCCTCTGTCATGGTCAAGGTTGCCATCAACTCCTTGGCAGCTCTCTGGCCCACCCTTTATATGCAGACACCTGTGGATTCTTCTTCTAATTTGCCCCTGCAAATCATTTGCACACTAAAATTTTTTACTTTCATCTTCTGTTATACTATCACTGGCTTCAAGATGTTGAAACTGCCCTCCTAATTTGCCCTCCTGCTTCTCAAGCAACTCACAATTTGTTTATTGTATTCCCATTATAGTTCCTTGAATCATGTAGCTTACCACTTTACTCTAACATAGAATCCTGGAACAATCACAGAAAAAGCCAAGCCACAAAACAACAATTGCCCAGGATGACCAAGGTTTGATCCTTGTCCTGTGTCTTGATCCATAGTAGAGAAGAAATTAGAATTAATGACTGCTGGAGAGAGGCTTCATGGCAGGCTGCTCCTTCTTCCACACCTCTGGGGCCAACCCATGACTGCAGGTGTGTCCCCACTGTTAGGACGGCACCTGAAACATGCACAAGTTTGATTTTTATTCTGTTTATTTGTGACATTGACTTTAAGTGTGGTTATGTCTATTCCTGGTTATTGATACATTTGATATGTCACATTAAAAATATTTGCGGCTCATTGTCTACTGATGTTACTGAAAAAACTCACACTAGGTATGTTTTTTTCTATTAATGACTTTAGTTTGTCTATCTCAACAGCTCTGAAAAGTAAATTATAGTATTTTTGCATCAAGAGTAGATATATGTTACTACCCTATGAGGCACTATTCCTGGGAAATGACTTGCACTTCATAGTAGACTAGTTAGCTGTGACATCTCAGCTGGCAGGCTTGGCTTGATACATCTTGGATATATGTCTTAAGGGATCAAGACAAGTCGCAGAGTTTCTTTTCTAATTTTGAACTTTACCAGTGAGTCTATTTTGGAGGTATGGAATTTTTAATTTTTTAAACCACTTTAATAGATTGAAAAGCTTTAATCATTCTTATCAAATGTAAAAATCCAAGGGTATTTTAATACGTAAAGTTTATTACCCATTAAATTTAGCATACAATTTGATCTCTTTTTTGGACAAAAATGATTTTTTATTTACATTCAAATAGGATGGTGTAAAAGGTGTATTTTTGTTAGATATTGAAGGAAATGACGACATAACAATATTTAATGAAACATGATCTTTCCACGCATTTTTCTTGTCGTGATGCTGGCTAACTTGATAGTAAATGTTGCGATGCTATTTTGAGTCCACTATGGCACATGCACTCTAATTTTCTCAAAAGAAGTCAAGAGAAAAATATATGCTAGATATGTTCAGTTTTCCCCCTTTAAAGATAATTTCTTGGATTAAATGAAATAAATAAATAACAAATGATGCTTCATTAAAATTGGTAAAGGTCGCGATCCATCGAGATGGCTGGTCCTTTTATTTAGATCACGATGGCGTTTGTCTCACTCATCATGACTAACCAGGGCTCCCATGTGGAATCAAATCACGAATAATTCGATCATCTAGAAATGTGAGATTAAAGTGTGACTCATCAAAAAAAGTATGGCGTTTAATAAATAGAACTTGTAAAAAGTAACTTTGACTCAAACGACTAGTAAATTGTGACTTGTATAAAATTCAGGTGCTTTAAGACAACGAGGCAGCTCATTTATGAATTTATACCATGCTGGTCTTGTTCAAAACCCTATTTGGAACTTATTGATGAACACAAAAGTTTCTGCTTCGATTTCGAGATTGCTGCCTGAAACCTGATATGCATTAAAAACATGTATATCTTACATCAAATAAAAAGCCCATCATGTATTGACCTCTTTTTGTATCAAAAACCCTCTCATTGAGATACTATTGAATGTCTTCCAATAACAATTCGTCTGTTTCAACAGCCACCTTTGAGGTGAAGGCCGGCATGGCAAAGATGCTCAAGGTACGATATCATTTGCTTCTTTTAAAAAACTCCAGTTAACCTTATTGTCTCCAATAGGGAGGCGTCATCATGGATGTTGTAGATGTCGAACAAGCCCGTATAGCTGAAGAAGCTGGTGCATGTGCCGTCATGGCACTGGAGAGAGTCCCTGCTGATATTCGTAAAGATGGCGGTGTTGCTCGCATGTCTGATCCAGATATGATCAAGAAGATCAAAGAGGCAGTTACTATTCCGGTTATGGCTAAGGCTAGAATAGGACATTTCGTTGAAGCTCAGGTAGATATTATTTTATTATTCTCGCATTTCCATTATTAATTTCTTTTCAGATTCTTCAAGCTATCGGAGTCGACTATATTGATGAAAGTGAAGTCCTTACCCCTGCAGATGAAGATCATCACATACATAAGCATGAATTTAAGGTGCCTTTTGTTTGTGGGGCCAAAGATCTTGGTGAAGCCTTACGTCGCATATCAGAAGGAGCTGCTTTCATCCGCACTAAGGTAATAATATTGCTCTTAGAAAAACATAAATATGAATGTGAACAAATTTATTCATAGGGAGAGGCTGGAACAGGAAATGTTGTCGAGGCTGTTCGGCACATGCGCACCGTGACTTCTCAAATTCGGAGAGCACAAGGAATGTCTGATCAAGAGCTATATGCTTATGCTAAAGAAATTCGCGCTCCCTATGATGTCCTTAAGGAAACCGCTAGATTGGGACGTTTACCCGTAGTCAATTTTGCTGCTGGGGGAGTCGCAACTCCTGCGGATGCTGCGCTGATGATGCAACTGGGCTGCGACGGCGTTTTTGTTGGTTCGGTATTCTATTTTGATCTGAATTATTTTTTAATGCTTTAACTAGGGTATTTTCAAGTCTGGCGATGTGGTTAAGAGAGCTAAGGCTATTGTCCAGGCCGTTACACATTACAATGACCCTGCCAAACTTGCAGAAGTTTCTGAAAACCTTGGCGAAGCTATGGTAGGAATTAACTGTGACACACTTCCAGAAGGACAGAAATATTCAAAACGTGGATGGTAGATAAGGTAATTCAGCTACGATGACCACGTAAAGTATGAATAAAACAAGTGTGTCTAAGATAGAATATAGATAATTTATTTAAATAGGTTTTAGGCCATGGCTTTGATTTTATCAATATTTGAACAATATTTTGTTAAAGTTCAACGGCGGCCTTTTAAGAAACGTGAACATTGAATTTATTAATGCAAAGCTTAGGATTAATTTTAATCTTTTTATAACGCTGAAGTATCATTGAAAAATATTTTTACTTAAACTATTGATTTATTATATATTTAAAAAGTAGAAATGCTCACTAAATTAAACAAAAAAGCACAAGCTCTGTAATTATTTATCGATATGTTAAAGTATGTTTAAGTAATAAGTTAATGTAAAAATTTAAAATATATTTTTATAGGGAATAAAAGCAACTTCAAAAACTTTATGAATGATTTTTTAACGCAGCTCAAAGCATAGATCGAGTAAGGAAAATAGATAATTCAGACATGATGTATGGGAAATAACAAGCATAAAATCTACCTGAGCCTTCAGGTGACATTTCATCATTGTACAAGAGGTATTCTCAGGTTTTTGCCAGGCTTTATCTACCAGACTTTCCACGCATGTTAAAACGTACAAATTAATATCAGTTATACCAAAATTAGAAGTCATACACTGAAGAAAATAATATCCTTCAATTATGATAGAGATATTAAAGCTGTGGATAGGTGAATCAGATCAAGCTACTTATGTGTGAACATACATACTACACATAAATCTCACCATGAAATCTAAATCAAGTATTAAAGGAAAGAAAATCAACTTAATCCAATACAAAAACTATTGCCTTTGCTATTTTTATGAGGGTACACATAATTTGCACACAAAAAAATCAAAGTCCACAACCAAATTCTTTATGCAATAATAAGCTAATTCAGAATGTTCATTCTAAACAAAAATAGATGCTTTAAATAAACAGCTTGGCTTAGGCTATCCGAACTAATACAGGAAATCTGAAACCGATCTTGAGTGCAAGTATTATTAGTGTTCTTTTTGAAAGTATTTTTAAATGTGGGAAAATACACTAGTTTTCAAAGCTGTGAGAACAAGAGAAAAAACCATCTGTAAACAAAATGAATTCAACCTAAGTGAAACACAACTGGGATGAATTGCAGATTGCAAATAATTTTAAGGTAATCAGTTAGTTGGCAAATTTACAAACAAGGAGTGTAAGCCTAGACTAAGGAACTACTGTAAATTTAGAACCTAAACATAAAAATGCGGGATTGTCAAATCCTTGGTCCAAATTTCAAATCACTTTTGCGGGCAACTCAGCTGAGTGAAAATTAAAAAATTTAATAAAATCAACCATTTAATTTGACTTTTTTTGATTTATTTAAATTGGCAAATTTCAAATCCCTTGAGCAGATAACTCAACTAACAAAAGACAAAACACAACAAGCAAATGTGGGATACATAGATCATAAATGCAGAATTCTAATGTACAATTTGAAATTTCCTGTATGTCTAACAAATCATGGACATCATGTAAAAATTAACAAATCTGAAATTGCAGGATTGTCAAATCCAAGAACCAAATTTCAAATCAAAAATAAGGTGAATTTGAAATAAATATAATTTATGGGTGTCTCAAAAAGGATGTTAAAGGATCTAAAGTGGATTTGTGCTGATTCTTTTAGGAAGCACAGGCATTCTCAAAAATCACCCTATTCCAATTTAGGACAGTGTTGCAACCGAGTTTCCAGACTTGCCTGCTAATGTATCTTACGATACACAGGGGTCGCTCACTGAGCCGCCCCTTGACGTATCTAACGTTATGGATTAATCTGATGGCAATACCAAATGGTGGGTACTTCATCCTAATTAGGAGCGCTACCAATTTAACTTGCTGATCCCCACATGAGTTATTCCTTGGCTTTGAACCTTACATGGAACTTCCCACTATGCCACCCCCTTGTGGCTTTCTCCATATGGTATATTAACCATAATGTTTTATAATAAACAATACCTTATTCTTATTATTCTGTCCTTTCTATTAGACTGTTGTCTTCCCCAATTCCAAATACTGAATCCTAATTAGTTCAGTTGCAACAACGGCTAAAATTTAGATCCTACTATTCAGCAACTTACCATATTTAACAATAAAATTGACTAAAATATACATTCCTCTTCTTGAGTTTAATTTTTTAATAAAAATTTATTATATCTTCTTCCAACACCAACCAAGTCAACAAGCTATTCCCTGGCCTTGAAAAAATTATGCAGGGCTACACTGGGTCTCTTAACAGTGAAGCCTCTGTCTATGGCCACTCCCAACCCGCAGGCCCCTCTGCAAGCCCCACCCAGGAGTGTGTTCTTTCTCCTGCAACTTCCAGCATGGCCCTGTTTGCCCATCATGCACAGGCAGCCGCCAACCCAAATCCTGTATCAACAATGGCATATGGAACCAGCCATTTGTGCCATGGGGTCACCCAGAGAGCCCAGAATCCCAAAACAGCCAATCAGATGGCACTGCATGGTTCTCAAGGCAGACACACCCTGCCTCCACCCAATCAGCCTGCAAGATGCAGAAGAAAGCTAATTACCCCAGAGATTGTTCTCAAAATGGTTGAAAAGCAAGGGATGCTTATGTCTCTCAGGGAAATTGCAGCCGCAATGGGGTTTGCAAAGTCCACTGTGGCTGCAAACCTGCAAGCTCACGCCAACTGTGGCCCCCCTACCAAGAAGACCCCAACTGGTGTCCGTTCTTTGACTGAAGGTGAAAAAGCCCACCCTCTCATGATGGCTATTATGGAGTGTGACCCGCGGATGCCCCTGGTCCAGGTCTGTCTCCAACTGGGACTCCACAGCATTTTCACCAATAAGAGAACAGTGAATTTGTGGATGCACAGAGTTGTGGTTGCTGCCAGACTCTTATCCAATCAGGTTCTCAGTGGCCTCATTTTGGTGGACACTGACTTCTATGATTCTACAATCATCAATTTTATCAAAGAGAGGGCAATGAGGGCCCATAATGACGTGTCTTCCTGTCAAACGCCAAGATTTTGGCAAGTATTCAAGACTTTGGGGAAAAGCACATCCTGTAAATCCACTGCCACATTTGGCCTTGGATCAAACTGTTTTTTTCTGCCACACCAAAAAGGCCCAAAAATTACAGCCAAGCCCCTTAATTCTCTAGGAGATTTAGCTCATACTGTTGATGAGAGATTTGTTCTAGCCTACCCTGCAGACCTCCTGGCTCTGGTTGTTCCCTCCTGGGAAGAAATGTTGATTGGTTTGGACTACTTGTTGGCCTGGTGTCACCCACTTTTAAAAACTATCAGATCCAACCAATCAAGTTTTGTCATATTGACACACAAAAACTCAAGTGAATTTCAAGTGCCTGAAAGTTCCTCCAGCCAATCAGGTAGTATTGCAGAAATTAAGATGAAACTCTCCAGTCTCCCTGGCCCTGACCTGCAAAAATTTCTCCCCCAGCCAATTGGATTCAAGCCCTGTAGTCATGTGATCCCTTCCCCTGCAACACACTCTCTTTTTACACAGCAAGGGGACTTTCAGTCCCTTACTTGTCTATTTTCCAATTAGATTAAAGTTTGGAACTGTTTGAAAATAATTTTAATTTTACTTTGCTGAAACCCCAGTTTGGAGTTTCTCTAGTTTAAAAATTAAAGTGTTAGTTGTGCTTGTAAAGCTTACCTTGTACCTGCCCTGTTTGAACCTGAAATCTCTTCTGGGACCCTCAGCAGAAGCTTGGGTGTATAGTTACCTTGTGTTTATGCTTTTGCCCTCAAAACTAGCTCTCAAACTTAAAATTTGAGTAAATTTTCATTATAATATCTATTATTATTTTAAATTTTCTTTAAACTTCTTATTTTCAAACCCGCTTTCATTTTTTGTGATATCCAAGACACCCGAGACTATGATGAAGCCCTCCAAACCCAGTATGCTGCTTCTTTTGCCCTCCTGCTTGTGGTTGCTCCTGCTGAACTTACTTTTATTGCTTGCAATTTTAAAAACTTCATCAATCTTTCCCAAATTTTGTGGAGATCACAACTATGATACTCCCAGTCATTAAATTTGTTGTATTTTCCTTGGCTCCTTTTTTGCTGCTCTTGTGGTTGACCTCGCCAGATCTGTGGACAAAAATCTTCTCTTCTGCGTGGCTTGTAGGTGAAGATCTATCTAGCCTCTTGAACCTCCCCAGTGATCTCCTTTTTTCTGGAAAGGCTGTGGTTAAGAGCTTGACTTGTGATAACCTGGACCTGGATGTTGTTGACTATGCCTCTCCTGCTCCTGTGGGCAAGAAGACGTCAATGCCCTCTCTCCCTGACCTGAAGAAGAGCAACTCAGTGCCCTTGTGCGCTCCTGTGGTGCTTCCTCCCACTTCCACTCATATGCCATGGTTGCTCACTGGCTTGGTGCTGATGAGATTGAATGTATACTTCCCTCAGCTGTCTCCTGTGTCCTCCCTATGGTCCCCCCTTTGAGCGGCTGTTCCAGTCCTCCACTGGGCGGCATCCTGGTGGTTTGTTTTGCCAGGATGGGAGCTGAACTTAGTTAGTTTAGCCCCCTCTCTCACACATCCAGTCTGACGTATATAAGCACGGGATAAATTTATATCAATTTGTTGGGGTTTTGTTGGCAGTTTCTCCATTGGGTGTCAATCATTACTCCACGTTGTCAAACACAGCAGATGGGTATGCCTACCAGACAGAGCTCAAGGTCATGCTGGAGGAGTGGGCTACCCAAAACACCGCGTACACAGTTGTACTGAGTGCCTAGATAGAGCAGCAGGAATGGGCAACCCAAGAAATCAGGGCTGCAGGGCATACCTGTTGGTCCTATCCCATCAACCACGCTGACATGCATCTTGAAGATGTATGTCTCTATAATTTTGGTTCCGCTCTCAGGCACTTAAAGCCTGCCACATACAATGAACTGTGCACCTGAATCAATAAGGGTTATGAGCTTTTCCCTTCTGTATTTGTCCAGGACCTATCAGATCTTGTCATTTCTATGCAAGTGATAGTGATAAGTCCAGAAAAGACTCCCATCTCCCTCATGCCAATCCATTTGTTTCACCAAGCCTGCATATGTGACAGAAGATAAATTTTAGCAATTGAAGCAATTGCTCTTGCTGCCCCTTCCCAGTCAACAAACCCTGCCTCCCCAACCCCCCATCAAGCCACCCGCCTTCTAACACTGACTCTCAAATCACTGCCCATTCCCTCCCCACTATCTCTGATGCTGTCCCTTTCACAGGCGCAGATGAAGGCAATGTTCATTCTGCCCATTCCCTCCCCTTCTTATCCTTTGATCAGTAAAATAAAACTTTTCTTTGTGACAACTTATTGAAGTCAATATTAAATCTTCCAATTTATAATTAATAATATTTTCTTTTTACATTATCAGCATTTCCCATAATTAATACAATGTTGTACATTTTATGAATAACTTAAAATTATTAGCATGAATATTTTTCATCATCATTAATAAATTAAAGACAATAAATGTAAATATTGCATTAGAATATTGCAATTAGACGTCAACTATAGATATTTAGGCTGTCAGGGACCCACTTAACAGGGAACAAGTTCCATATTTGGTGGGCCAAGGCCCCTAAGTTGAGTCCTGCTATTACTGAACCAACAGGTACCGTGATCATTGCAAGATGACCTAAGTGGCCCAGGTAGGCAAATCTTCCCAGCATAGAGCTGAAGCAACCAAGTATATAATATCCCACCATGTATGTTAACAGATAGAAGGAGGCATAGGGCCTAACCAACAAAGGTTCTGCGAGAGGAGGAGTGAAAGTACAACCATAATAGAATTTTTGTCCCCAGTGGCCAGAAGGGTACTTAAAACATCCATGGGCTAGAGGTTTCTTTTGGTGAGCATTGTTGGGAGAGGAATTGTGCCAGTCAGTAGTTGGTGTTGGGTTCTCCAAGGATAACACCACAGAAAAGAAAGCAGCTAGAAACCAGAAAAGGAATGTAATTCCTTTCATGGCTTCAAAATAAGAGATCAGAAGATAGGTATGGCAAATATAGAATGGATAAAGTCTTTATTGTTGAAACAAGTAGAAATAGTAGATATGGTACTCTTAAATACCCTAATGGATGTCTGAGAACATTTAAGAGGGCAAAGTGATAAGAGGGGATTTACATTACTGGTTCACTGAACTTATGGCTGAAATTTATAATCTTACCATGTCTGAGTGGGTCTGGAACTTAATGAAATATATAAGGCTCTTATATAAAGAAAGACAATATTGATAAGCCAAAAGGCTAGAAACAATTAAGCGGTGCTCCTGGTGGTTATCCATGATATTCCAGTACGGAGCTTAGTCCAAATGAGTGGAAAGCGGGTCCCAGAGCGCCAAGCATGATTTGAGCAGCCAATCAGAAGGTGAGCAGTAAGTGACGTTGTCCTTTATACTATTGACCTTTTTGAAAACAAATTGAAGTTTGAAAGTGAAATTAAAATCAATTAGGTTTTTATAAATAGGTAAATTAAAAGGAACAGTTGCTTCTGTATTAACACTAGGTTCATTCTTAGGGTCCTGGGTTCAAATCTTGTTCCAACCAGGGTTAGGGAACCAACTGGTGTCAAAAGTATTGTTGTTGTATGGTTGTCTCTTGGTCTCATTTCCCAATTTACCAATCAAAAAATGGAGTCAGGGAAGGAATCCCTGATATAGACATTGTGTGCATAACTCAATGCATTTTGTTTAATAAAATTCATTGTAAACTTGGTCTTTTTCAATGTAATTTATATAAATGGACTGTGTTTATATTAGAGAGCCATTAACACTTAGTACAAATATTGATACATAATGTATTTTAAAGCCTGTATATTTACCTATTGGTAATAATTCTGTAAACTTTTTAGTTGGATTTTGCAAGGTAATAATAATGTAATGAGTTAATAAATTACTATTTATTATCATTAATTGGCTGATTTTCTTTGCTGAGGCAATGGTGCATTTTCTGATATTTACGCACAGGTTTTCAATTGGTTGGTTTCACATCCAATCACACAGGCAATAGGAAACCCGTTTGCTACCCTGAGACCGGATGTGGTTGGGATGGCAACCACATTTCCTATTGCCTGTGTGATTAGATAGGAAGCCAACCAATTGGATACCAGTGCATAAATATCAGAAAATGCACAATTGCCATAGCAAAGAAAATCAGCCAATTAATGGTAATAAATTTCAATTTATTGATCTAATATATTATTATTACCTCAAAAAATCTGGCTAGAAATTTTACAGAATTATTATCAATAGGTAAATATTCAGGCTTTAAAATGCACTATGTATCAATATTTGTACTAAGCGGCAATGGCTCCCTAATATAACCACCGTCCATTTATATAAATTATAATAAAAAAGGCCTTGTTTACAATGAACTTTATTATACATAATGCATTGAGTTATGCACATAATATCTAAATATCAGGATTTAACACATGCCTGCAATATTCTAATATAACATTTACATTTATGGTCTTTAATTTATTATTGATAATTAAAAATATTCATGTGTTGATGGTAGTACTATAAAAATCAGTTTTTTGATTTAATTCAAACAACATGTCAAATATCTAAAGCCTAATCAATAAACTAGAGTCAGTCCTCCAAAAGGTTGTTGAGCTCAAACATAAAATCAGGGAAATTGTATTAAATCAGCTGGGAAATGAGGGAAGGGCTTTGGTCCAGCAAAATGAAATCACAAAAAATAGCCTGGTAACAATAATCAAAGTTGAGCACAAGGAAATAGTTTTAAATCTTCAATAGGAAATACTCAAGAGGTTAGATTTCAAAAGGGAAAGTTACAACTTATGGGAATTTGTGAAAACCAGCAGACAGAATACTCAAAAATCAAATTGATTAAAGGAAATGAAAGCTCAAAGGAAATTAACTCAAATGAAGAGGAAACCAGTCAAATAAAAACAGACAAAGATGAAGCACAATCAAGAAGCAGAAGAGCTACAATAAACAATGAAAATGTATCAGATGAAAATCAAGGGGAAGAACAAGTAACACAAAAAATAAAGAAGATCAAGCCCAGAAAAACAAATGAAGAGCAGCCGATGCTCATGAAGTTTGCTGAAGGGGTTCCTGTGACTGAGGGGGCCACAGAGGAAACAATCAGTAAGTCTTTTTATGTTTTACTTATATTTACTTTAGTTATAACTAGGAATGGGGACGAGGTCACAGAAGTGGCGGCTTTCATGCCAAGTTGGTTTTACGGGGGTTACCAATCACTGGTAGCCCCTGTAAAGCAAATAAATAAAAATGAAACAAATAAAATAATTAAAATGAATATGAATAATTTCACAAATCTAGAAGCAAAAGCCAGGGAATATTTACCACCTGCAGGGTGCTTGCCATGAATTAGGGAAGCATACAAAATAGGAGCAAATATCAATTTCAAAGAGATAACTGAAATTTGTGGTGATATCAAAATAAACTTTAATGAATATATTTATGAAAGTATACAACAATTTCCCTTTTCAAATATCAATGAATATGAAAAAAACCTAATAAAAACCAACTTTCAAATAGGAACTGAAATATTAAAACTGAAATTATTAATGAATTATTTAAAGCATTATCAAATAAAGTCAGGGATGCAGTCCTCGTGAATACGCTTAAACCTTTATTCTTTTGTTTGCAGAGGCATGGGGGGCAGATGCAAGTTGGGCACCTCCTGGTACAATATTTAAATTCAGTCAAACATCCTATATAAACAGTTTTGTTCAAGTGTACAAGAAATTGTGCATGTTCTCCAAAAAATATACCTTGCAAAGGATTCACGTTGCAGTATACCTAGGAATCCTTCTACATTGCATATTAAAAACCAATGTCAAAAAGTTGGAGGATGTACCTATACAGCTTGATATATGCCAATTAGAACTAGAACACCAGAAGACACCATGGGGGTATAGGACAGTTGAGCACGTCCTGTACAACTCCTTTGCAATGGCATTGTTATATGAGTACTATGTGCCTCCCAAAAAGAATCTGCTGATCAATTTGTTACCCACCTCCCTTTTATTAAGCGTTTGGCAACCACCAGGGTGCAGGGCGCCACCCCTCTAGCAATTGCATCCAGGGTTGTCCACCACGTACAGAAGAGTATGTGGATCCAATTAGACGCTCTAGCCAAAAATTTGATTTCAGGGTATAATTCCCCAGAATAATCACATTCCACTTGCAAGTTGCATCTCCCTAATAAATTTTCTTTCCCTTGCAATTTAACTTTTTAATTTTTATTTTTTATTTTTTATTTTAAATATTAAAATTTTAATATTTAAATAATAATAGTAATATATCTAAATATATTATAAGACATAAGTTATAGTTGCAAACACATCAAATAATAAAAAATAATTAAAAATGTTTTTATTTACTAGCTTGTCAAGTACAGGTTCCTTTATTACATAGTTAAACATTGAGAACTGAATTTATCTGCAACAGACAGCCTGCTCCACTTATTTTAAAAACAAGTGATTGTTTAGAACTTGAATTACTTTTCCCTTGTAATATAATTTGATGAATAGATTTTCTATGCTTGACCCATGTCATAAAACTAATTAGTAAGAGATACATGAAAATCATTGGTTTTTGTGTCGTGTGGCTATAGTGGCACTGAAATATTAAGGATCAGATGATGACTTGCAAGGTCCAATTTGTGGCTTAAAAAACCAAAGAACCAACAAGGATTCACAATTATTTAAATAAAATAAATCTATTTCTACCTTTTTTAATTTTTTTATTTGTTAACTCTACAGTCAATACACTATTTGGTGGATTATAATAAAAAATACATATCTCTATATCTAGAATAATTAATTTTAATTATATTTTTTACTAATTCTTATATGTCTATAATACAACCAAACATCATATCATTATATATAAATAATAAAGTTTTGAGTCCTAAAGAAAAACAAAATATATAACAATAAAAAAATAAAAACTGGGCCCCCCATTTATCTGATTGGCTCAGAGGCAAGGGCTTTGGGGAGGAAGGATTCTGAGTGCTCATAGAAAGCCGCCACCACATCAGGTGGCATTGCAAATTAGCTAATCTCAAGAATATTGAAGAGATCCTTGGTGTTCTGAGGGAGGTCTTTCTTTACCTTATTTTTGATCCACCCAAAGACCTCCTTGATTGGATTCAGGAATGGGGTAATATGGTGGGAGAAAGAGGAGTCTCATTTGGAAATCAGTAAGCTGGTGGTTGGAGGTGTGGCTGTTTTTTTCAATGGGTAGAAGCTCAGAAACAACCAGATCCACTTTGTGGAGCCCAACATTATCCAACACAACAATTTTGGTTGTGTCTCTGTAATTAATCTGGAGGTACTCCTTCACAGCTTGGAGAAAATCAAGGAATTTCCTGATATTGTAGGAACCCTTGATCATCTGGTATTGATCCAAACTGCGAGGACCAAGAAACACTACCATTGAATAGGTCTGGGAACAGAAAGCTACACAATGGGCTACACTGTCCTTGGACCCCTTCTCAACTCACCCATGCCTAGACCTGATTGAGGAGGAAAACAATGATTTGTCAATATAGAAGAACAGGAAATTCCTGGTCTTCTTAAGAGCCAGATAGGTCTCAGCATAAATGCGTCAATCCCTGATGGTCTTCTTGCTGTTCCTATTGTACAGAGAAACCCCCAGTACTTTCCATGAGAAGCCCAAATCAACCATTGCTTTGCAGACAAGGGTTTTGGAAACAGAAAGCCCAGACTCTGTGACCAGCATTGATTGGACAGCAAGCGTGTCCAGGTGGCAATCCTTGGGTACCCACTGTTTTATTGCCTTGAAATGCATAGGCTGCAAGAGTTTGGGTTGTCTTTTTGCCTTGGGGGATTCAGCAATTTGCCCAGTGTTGCCATAATTTTTGTTGATGTTGCCAATATATCTGGCTGTGACCCCAAATCAGGACGCAATATCCCAAACTGCCATTCCCCCATTCAAGCAGTTGATGAGAACTTCACACTCACTATCCGTCAACTGACGCTGACCCTTGACAGGTACCGCGGATCCTGGCTGGCTGGCTGGCTCAACACAGGGGATGGGGACCTTTGTGTAGAAGGTGGGATCACGATTGGTTGCGCTGGCGTCATCAATGGTGGCATATGACACAGGTGCAGATGACTCCTCAATTGTGGCCAATGTCTCATAGGAGGTGTCAAAGACGCAGGGACATGCAATAGCAACTCTTAGATCCAGAGTGCAGGGCTGGGTGACAACTGGGTACATAGTGGAGGTGTAAGTAACCTCATTGTTCCCTGTGATCTTGGTATAGGAGACTTTGGTGGCAGGCCTTGAGAGTGGCTTCTGTCTGGGATTCAGGCTGATTGATCTGGCTTGGGATGCAGGAGGTGGTTGACTGGCGCTGACACCTTGGGAGGCCTGTGTGTCAGCATTACTCCCCTTGAGTTTTGTTCTGGGTCTGTTCTTGGACTCTCTGGGACACCCTTGTGGACAGGCTGCCCCGCGGGCTGGTGCAGGAGCTGGTTGGGAATGTGATTGCCGGTCCATAAAAATAAAATGAAAAATATTTTTTAGATTAAATATTTATTTATTTAGATTTTAGGGTTTTTGGGTAGTTGTTTTCTCTTGATTTAACCTTTAATAGTAACAGAATTTCTATATCTGTGATTTGAAGTGCATAATATTGTATACTTTCTGGGTTTGGATAATTTTAAAGTTTAATCACTTTTTATGTCTAAACATGGTTATTGAGATTAAATTTTTAGTTTGATTTTAAATGTGGTGGAGCTTCTTGATTTGGGTTGGTGTTTCCTAGTGTGCTTACTGTATATTGAATTTGGATTCCAGTTCCCGGAATTAATATTTGAGCTTATTAGTGGAATTCAAAAGTGATTTGAAATCTGGTTCATGGATTTGACAATCCCGCAATTCCAAAAAACATAGTAAACTTAATAAAAATGGCTGATGGATTTGAACGCTTCAAATCTGATTCCATTTAATTCATTTTGTCCATTGGAAATGTGCAGTTCAAATTAAACTTTTCAAAGTGTTTACAAATTCCCGCATTTTTAAAAATCCAAATAAAAATACAAAGAATTCAATTTAATTAAAAAAAGGCTATCCCACAAAAGTGATTCAAAAGTTGGACCAAGGATTTGACAATCCTGCATTTTTACGTTCAGGTTATGAATTTACAGTAAAAAATTAAATCAAATATAATACCAAAAAATCTTAAACTGCAAATAGAACAACTCAGCAAAGTAAGCAAGCTAGATTTTGATTGTTCCAGAATTATAGATCATTCACTTGGGATATTGTAGATTCAGAACCTAAAGGTAAAAATGCAGGATTTTCAAATTCTTTTGTGTGAACTCACCAACTTACTGGAATATTTTTTATCCTCTTATATAAAAAAGTAAGTTGTTCTGGGATGAAAATTACTCCAGTAAGTTGGTGAGGTCACACAAAAGAATTTGACAATCCTGCATTTTTACCTTTAGGCTCTGAATTTACAGTAATGATGAGGCACTAACCTGTACATAGAATGTAAAAAGATCAGATCCACCCCCAAATGTAACTTCATAAACATAAAATTAAATGAATTCACACAATAGTACTATTTTTTCTAAGCTATGGCGCTAAGAAAAACTCATCTGTACGCAAAAGTAACTCAGATGGAAATGAAATCAACTCATCTGAAAGTGAAATGAACCCAATGGAAGCAAAACATAAGTAAGCCCAAATCTGCTCTTAATCAATGTAAAATTATTGTTTTATTTTATCTGCATATGAGTTGATTTTGTTTAAAATTTAGTTGTTTTTGATTATGGATGAGTTTTTTTGCTTAGTGCCATAGCTTTGAAATCTACTGTATCATATTTATATCCTAAAAAATCAAAACCTTCATTAAGAGATTGAAGGCTATCCAATTTAGGAACAATAATATCTGATCAATTTTAAAGGCTCTTTATTTGAGTATAATGATTTTAGGGACTGTCTAATTTAGAACATGCAATTGCAATATAATTAAGACCAGCAAAATTAAAACTTCTTCTTTTAGTGATTTTTGATTGCCTTTATTTCAAAATAGTCTTCACTAGTGATAGACATTTTGATGGGCTCAAGAAGCAATATTTGGGCAGACCAGGGTCAATAAACTGGGGTAAAATTACACCAAAACCCCCAATTATACCTAGATCTTTGGTATTGTTGTGAAATCCACAATTACTCTCTCTAAAGAAATGAATTCCCCATAGAAACACCCCAATCAATGAATAATTGATGGCACTTTTATAATAGCTAATGCTGCACAGAGATCAAACATTTTGAATCCTAAGAAATACATTACCTGGATAAGCCCCATGGCTGCCATGATATACTTAAACAATATGTGCCTTAGCATGATACTATATGTAAGAAATATGTGGATTGTGGTATTTTATCATCCACCAAGATGAGAATCTAAGTACTCAAACATTAGGAAGATACTGTCAGGATACTAGGAGTACCGTGGGGCTCCAGCAGGTGAGGGACAAGTCAAAGCAGGTACTGGCATGGCCCACCAGATGATGGGACCTAACTTTATCTGGTAGGAAAAGGCCTTCCCAGCCACAGCCCAAGGTCCAGCTGCTGGCAAGGCAGAGTCAATCAATCCCGTGAGCGCAAGGTAAAGCACTCCCAGGAATTGACTACCCTGGCTAGAGGCATCAGAAGTGGGGGGCTTGAGATGGTTGGTTTGGGTGTCAGGGGCGGTTCCATGGGGACCAAGTAGGCGGCAGGATTGTTGTACTTCCCGTTGAAGATCAAAGGGTAGATGGTAATTGCTTTGCCGTCTCAGACAATTTGGTAGGGTTCCTTGGGAGCGTTTGGGCGGGTGTATCACTGCAATTCTTCCAATGTCCAGGGTTCATGGTCAGGATTGGCGGGATACTCAGTGAAATGCACAGGGCCAAATGGAGCGTTGGGTGGACAGTAGTAGTCAAAGGCTTTGGTTTTATCAACTGGAGTCTGAATATCTATCCTAGTAGAGGGGTACTGACGCTTGGGTGTATGCAGATGGAAGAGTATCAAAAATAGGTATGGAAACAGATTGGTGGACCAAAGGTTCATAACAACTTTATTTGGTAAGGATGATAATACAGAACTTTTTCAAGTGCTTCTGATTTATATAATTACTCACATGCAGGTGCCTCTGGGTATTCTTCTGATGCTATCTGTGTGGCAAGGCTTGGCATTTCAGGTTCTGCTGTTTGGTTGGCTGCTTCATGGGTATTTTTGGGGTTTTCATAAACAGTTGTTTGGCTTTTTGATGGTCCATCTTGGCTTGGCTGGTCATTGATTTTAGCAGGTTTGGCTTCTGGGGTTTTGGGGTTTTTTTTTCAATTTGATCACCATTTTTGGACTGGCTTGACAGGCTCTCTTGAGCCCAAAGAACTTGATTAAAAAAGGGGTCCCCAATTGGGGACCCCAAATTAATTAATGAAGGGTGGGCTTGGTCTGAGTTTACTGGGCAGCTAAAAATAGCCTGCCAAGGCCCAGCCAAACCCACCAAGGCTTGGGCGTAGCTTTTGGGGCCCAAAGTGAGCCCCTCAGCTACCACCAGGGCAGGAATAGTTCCTGAACCTGGATTTTCTTCAAAAAGCAAAAATCCAGGTGTGGACAAATCTCTCCCGCCCGCTAGCCCTGCCTGGTGGCTAGGAGCGGGTTTGATTCCCACCTGGGGCTTTGAAACTGTTACTTTTGTAACAGATATAGGAGAACCTGTGACTTTGGTGTAATATTAGGCCTAAAATAAATTGGTGTGGTCATCATAAGTAGCAAGTCTGACTGGGATCAATGCCCAGAAGCAATGAGATACTCTTTCTACTTCTGGATTAAGGTTCATAGTTTGACTCTATATATTGATATAGTAGTCTATACTTTATGGAAATACTATAGTATTTTTCTCTTCTACTAAATTTTTATTGAGAGGAAGGACTTTAGTGATTAGATAGACTACACTTCATTGTAAAGTCTAATAGGAACTGATATGAACTACTAGTCTTTATTCATAGACCAATACTGAGGCTGGTCCAGCTGCCCATGTTATTTCTGCAACACAGCAGTGGACTAACCTTAAGTGGTTTTTATCAGGAAGCCTTGTAGCGCAACAATGGATACTGAAGGGCTTTGGACCCAAGACATTAGTCTGAAGTAAGGCAGCAGCTTCCACACTCATGTTCTCAATGAGCAGAGTCAAGTGTGACCTGGGTCACAGCCCAGAGCTAGCCATATAATGGAGCTGCTAGTTGGTGGAGGTGATTGTTTCACTGAATCATAGCTGCTCTAATACAATAGGCCCAGATATTTTCATCTTAGAGTGTTTGACCTGGTAGCCAAATCTATGATAGGCTCTTCTAGGTGTTTTTCAGATGATGGCCCATAGAAAGTCCCTTTAAGGATTGACAATTATTTCCCCCTTGAAACCTGGGCCCACAGGCGGGATTTGAAACCTGACCCTGAATCCCAGCAGGCTGCTGGCCCCAAGGACTGAGGGACTGCCTTCCCGCGTTTTCCTGGGGTCAAGCCCCTGCAAGCTGAAGCCAAGAATGATGGCCCAAATGGTGAAGAAAGCCAAACCAAAGGAATCATTTCACCAAATGAGGGGAAAATTAAGGCGCCTAATGGAGGCAACAAAATTCTGACCATTAGCTTCATGAGCTTGAAGTCTACACCAGTGGCCAATCAAGAGCCATCCCCTGAAGAAGCCACAGGCCTGTGGCCCAACCCCATGACCACAACCCTAGAGCAAGATAATCAAGTCACCAATTCAAGATCTTTGACCAAAAAAAGAGCTCCTGGACCAGATTGTGAGAGAGGGGGCTAAACTAACTAAGTTTGGCTCCCATCCTGGGGGAAGAATCCACCAGGACACTATCCAGTGAAGAACTGGGATGGCCACTCAAAGTGGCGCCCACAAGGAGGACACAGCAGATAATTGGGGAAATTAGGAGCCCAAGCCCATCAGAATCATCCTGCTGAGCAGCCAGGGGGCACACTTAGGGGTAGAATCTGGACCAACCTTATCTCCTCCTGGGGCCAGTACAACTGGGACCTCAGAGGAGAGGGGAAACGGGGAAGGTGGGACTGGTGACACTGAGGGAGACAGGTCAGGAGCCATGAGGTCAAGGTTGTCACAGGTGAGGCTTCTTACAACCTTCTCACTAGTGGTGAGGATATCTTGAGCTCAGCCAGGGAGGTCACCAAATATGTGTAGGAATTAATTAGGTTTAGCACCCACATGATGGAATGAATGTGAGATGCGCCCCCAGAGGTTGCAGGTGGTGCACCATATTAACACCAAGGCTGGTGCCAAGGTGAACACCACAAACTTGGCAAAGGGCACCAACATTTTGCTTAATCAAATACTTACACCAGCAGGAAAAATGATTTTTCTAAACTTCTTCTTATTCTTGGGGGCTTGAATTGGTGACCAAAAAGAGGCCAAAGTCAAGTGGGATGGTCCTAAGAGGCAAACAGGACACAGAGAACGGCAACCACATGGAGAGGGACTTTGAAGACAGAGTTTTGAAGCTTTAGAGCGTATATGAAGCTCAGGAAGAAGCAAGAGCAAAAGAAAAACAAAATCAAAATTCAAGCAGGTAACTACACTAAATAAACTACTAAACTTTAAGTTCAAATGTCTATATTTTAAAGCGAAAGCAAAAGGCTTTAAAGTTGACGCTGGCAACGTATAGGGGGCTCCAGGAAGACACACAGAGGCCTGGGAACAAAGGAATAAGGTAAGGAAAGTTGAATTTCTACTAAAAATCTTAGGAAGTAAAAGGGGCCAAAGAAGGGACCCAAAAACCTTAAAATTCTAAAGTGAAAACCCAAACTTTATTTTGAAAAATGAGCAAGCAGGGGACTGAAAGTCCCCTGTCTTGCTTTAAGGGAGGAGTTTAGAATTCAGGGTCACCTGACCCAAAGCGCGGATTTTATTGGCTGCAGGAGAAATTTTGCAAGGTGAATCCAGTGAGTTGGAGGGTTTTGCAGTAATTTCCAACTTTGACTCTGATTTTCTGGCATTGTTGGGATGATTTAAATCAGCATCCAATCCATTTGGATTGAAATTTGATGATTTAGCACTAGCGCAACCTGATTATTTAGACTTAATTAATTTCAAGTGCAGACAAGCCCAAGCCAAAAAATAGTCTAAATTAATCAGAGATTCCTCTCAAGTGGGAACCAAGTTCAACACATTGGTATTTACCACCTGGAAGGGTATGCTAATACCAATTCTCATCAATTGTATGGGCTAAATCCTCAAAGGAATTAAGGGGCTTGGCTGGCTTCTGAGGAGATTTCTTGGTGCAATGTGGGAAGATTGTCCTATCCAAGGCCTTAGGGGGAGTTCCTTTACACGGATGCCATTTTGCAGCCTTTGAACCCAAGCACCCAGATCCCCCAGGCCCACTTTTCCCAATGCCCTGATGAACCCCCATGGAAAATATTAAGTTTGAAGGTGGGATGCTATATATACCAAATGATCTCATGCTCCAAACTTATTGCCTTTTTGAATAAAGGTTATGTTATTTTGGCTTTCACAGCTGTTGCTTACTGTAAATTCATAACCTAAGCGTAAAAATGCAGGATTGTCAAATCCTTGGTCCAAATTTTGAATCACTTTTGCAGGATGGCCTTTTTTAATTAAATTGATTTTTTTGTACAGTAGTTTTAAAAGCTATGCCAACAAGCAAAAATACCTCAGATTTAAACAAAATGATTTCAGATTTAAACAAAATCCAAGTTGCGCAAGATTTAGGATTCAATTAATTTAAATATTTTTGGATAATAAATGAACTGTCAAACCAAAAACAAAATTTAACTAACTCATTATACAAAATTAAAGCAAACATCAAGCGGGTAGTTCAAACCACAAATGAAATGAACTGACACAACAAGTGAAATGGATGGATGCTATTCTGGAGTATATTATAATCCAAGCAGGATTCATATGAGACACCAACAGAAGGACCAAAATGAAACAAAATTTGAGCAATCTAGAAGCAAGATTCCACAAGCACAAAACAAAATGAACTCACACAAGATGTGTAGTATGAGCAGGTTAAAATAGAAAAATAACAGTATAACAGCCAATTGACAGCTATCCAATTTAGGAAAAGAGGCATTTTATCCATTTTCATGGCTCCAGATTTGTATGGAATGGTCTTGAGAACTTTCCAAATATGGAATTGCAATTACAATAAAAATAAATCATTAAATTTTAAAATTTCTACTTTTAGTGATTTTATCCTAGGTTTTATTTCAATATGGTTTTCAATAGCAACATCTTCAACCACACCAGCAGCCAAGCCAGCTTCAATGAAGGCAAGGCTCAGAACGTGGAGGCACCTGTTTACACCCAAGCCTTTGAGGCGGGTAACGAGGAAGCTGACCTGTCACTGTCCCCTGACCCATATGGCTTTGACTTGTTTGAGAGTCACTTAGCGTCTAGCTCTGCCCTTGCTCCCACATCTACCCCTGCACAAGCTGCCCGTCAACCAACCAATCAGGATGACAACCTTGATTTGGAACAACTTCCTGCCACTGTCTAACCTTCCCCCCCTCAGCTAATCAGGCTTCAGCTCCCCTGGCCCAGCGCCCCTAATGCAGAATAATCACTGCCCAAATTCTTCAGGAAATTGTGGCACTCAACCTGCAGGGTCTATCCTGGGATCAGATAGCCAGCCAATTACAATTCACCCGGGCTACTGTCATGCAGGAATTCAACAAACTGATGAATAAGGGAAATCTGATTGGGACAGCCAAGAAGCCAAAGAAGGCCACAGAGTCCCAGATCAATGAGGCATACCCAATAATGCTTGACCTCCTCCAGTGGGACCCCAAGCTTCCCTTGACCCAGGTCTGGAAGCAACTTGCGCACCATGGCATTTGGGTGTCTGAGCGCATGGTGCAGCTCTGGATGCACGGAAAGGTGGCTTCAATTAGGATTCTTACAAATTTTGCCGGCAACCAATGGGATGGCGCTGAGGATTCCCCATATGACACCGCAATCGAATCAACCCTGGTCAGATGCTTGAAAAGTCTAACAGATGACATCATGTTTGTCTTGTACTACAAGTTATTGATTGCATTTGACAATTTTGGTGAGCAAGAAAAAGCAGCCACCAAGAATGGAAGGAAGAAGGTCAAGAAGGGGACATTCATTGGTGCATTTCTGGCTGTTTCAGCCAAGGGGTTTGTCTACTATTGGACAAACCCTGATTTCATCAATGGGTACTCATATGGCCACATCCTTGGTGGATTGCTTGACTCCTGGGATGACTCAAATTCCAAATACCAGGGTTTCTTGAGCCACCAGATGGAGGGTAGCTCCACTGCCCTCTAGGCCATCCAGGAACGCGAGCACCAGGCCTCTGTGTACCCAGCTGGTCACACTGACATCCATCTGGCAGATGTTGTGTTCTTTAATATTGGAGATACACTCTGGGAGCACTGCCCTCAGGCTTTCAACAACCTCTATCTTGGGGTCCTTGATCACAATTTTCTCTTTAGTCACCAAATGGTGGCTGACTTGTTTGCGCAAATAGTTTTCCATGTGAACATGGGCAACCAATCATGTAAGGATAAGCGCCTTCCACCTTGGGCCACTGCCATCTACCAGCCCATCCAGCCAATGACCAATGAGGAATATAAAAGCATTATATGGCAGCCATAACATGAAATCCTCCTGCCTCCACCTCCGCCACCAACACCCCTAACCTGCAAGTCCAAACCACCCAATCCCGGACCCCCCAGGCCAGCACCGCCTCCATGTCTTCCTTCCTGCGTTATTCTGCCACCTAGGCATCACTCTCCCCCGCCCCAATAAACCCCTGCCACCAAACATTTTCTATTTATATTATCTTTTTTTGAATTTCAATTGTTCATGTTCTCTTTGTTTATAGTTAGTTCTATTCTTTATGTTCAGCTTATTTCTATAAAATCATATATTTACTATGTCATGTATCTAGATCCAGAAAATGGTTATTTTTAGCACTTAAACATAGCTCCTTGTAAAAATATTAACAACAATTTAGCTGATCACCAAATTGTTGTTAATATTTTCACAAGGGGCTATGTCAAGCGCCAAAAATAATATGGTAATCAAGGAAACAATGCCAACACAAAGCAAATGACACATATTGAGATGAGCGTAAAACATAAAAAATGGGTAAAAAGATGGGATAATGTAGTAGATGGGAAAACAAAAAGGAATAAACAAAGAGGCAACAATATCAAAATAATACATAATTTATTGGGGCAAAAGCTATAAAAACATATGGAAAGATTAGTAAAAAAACCAAATGAGAGAACTCAAAGACCTTGACTTGGCAATTGCCAAAATCAAGGACTATAACTGCAAGGTCAAAGCCAAAGTTAAGTCTGACGTCCTCACTGGGGACAAAATTGACAAGGTGTCTGCAAAGGCACTAATGACAAAAATGCCAGACACCCCAGAGAAGACCATCAAGCGTCTTCTCAACATCCAGAAGACAGTGGTCAAGGGCCTCCAGTTCAAGGTGTATAATCTTTCTCCGCCATCTGTTTGGGTTGACAACCCGGAGATGTATGAACATCTCAAACCAGCCAAGCGTGCCAGGGCAGAGGATACTGAATTGCCAGCACAATTGATTATGCCAAGAATGGCCAAGCCGGCCAAGGCTGTGGGCAAGGAAGAAACACAAGAAGGTAGCCTAAATAAAAAAATTAATAAATTTTCAAAATACTTACCTTTTATCTTAAAAAATGTAGACAGCAAACTCCGCCAAGTCCTGGTCCCCTTTGTCCCAGCCACCTTTTATGCAAATTATGCCACTAATGTGGCCAAGAAATTGTATCTGTCCCCCCTGTTGTGCAGGAGCTGGAGGACTGTATCTACGGGTCCTTTCCTATATCCATGGAGGCATTGGCTGGGCTTTTGCATGGTGAGGGGGAAGCTGAGTGGGAAGTTACTGCCTACAAGGGTGCCCATCTGGTCTGCCTGGACCCAGTTAAACTCAGTGGAGTTTACTGTGTAAACTCCATTGAGCTTGTTTGGGACCTCCTGGCAACGCTCCCATTCAAGAATATACCAGAGATGGGCTGAGCTCATGTGGCTGCTTGCTTCTGCTTCCCGTTGGAGCATACCATCTCTTACCTGTTGGAGAACTTTGGGCGCACAGTGTCAAAATTGGCTGTTGCAGACACAACAGCCGTAAAGAAGACAAAAATCCTCCTGGTGCACTTTAGGCTGGCCTGGAGTGCCAACAAGACGGGGGTCCCTGCAGCTATGGAGCTGACCTTTGCCAAAACCAAGCACGAGAAGAAGATTAGCGCTGTATACAACAAATTGTGCAAGTTTACAGAAGCCTTTGCTGGACAAAGGCTTCACCTTGTTGTTTACCTTAGGTATCTTTTCTTCTTTGGGATGAGCGCCAGTGTAGAGGGCCTAGACGGGGTCCTTCTTGGGGTCAACGAGGGCAGGCTCTCACTGGACAGGAAGAAGGTCCCCCCGGGGTATGACTCAGTGGATCATGTCATCCAGGACGCCCTGGTCCTGGCTGGCATCTTTGGGTTTGCAGCCCCGCCAGAAAAGCTGCTCCTCCATTCCTACCTCACCATCCTTCCTTTTACCAGCAGGCGCAAATACTTTAATAAGGGTGTATCCACCGTCCACAGTGTGGCAGTGGAGATTGTGCGCCACCTCCATTGTGGGGTGGGTACATACCACCGAACCCATTATAGGCGCACTTAATTTTATCTCTATATCAATAAATATATTTATACTCTGCTATATTTTTATATTATAAATAATTTTTCAAAGAATATTTTAGCAAACAAGATTTGCAAAATATATTGCGGAAATGGGGTTCATAAAAATATAAAATAATACAGTAATAAAATAAATTTCAACCTTACAATTTATATTTAATTTTTATAAGACTATTTTATATTTATTTGACAAAAGTGATATAAATATATTTGTGTAATCCAATATCAAGCATTTGGGATTACCTCAGATGGCATAATAAAATAATATATAATAAAATAAATAAATTACTTACATCTATTGATGGTCCTTCTGAATGTGATTGCGGGCGTGGAACCATCTAAATATAAAATGATAACCAATAAATCTTGAATAGTAAATTAGAGAATATAAAAAAAGTTGGACACACTAAGCCTTTAATTGATTGGCTGTTTGGCTAGGCATTCAGGGATGAACAAATCAGCGTGGCCATAGAATTTGGCCACAGTCTCAGCTGGGAGGGTATGGATCCCGGCCTGCAGCAAATCAAACAGGTCCTTGGTCCCTATTGGGGTTCCTCACGTGACAACTTGCTTGAGCCACCCAAAGACTTCCTCAATGGGATTTAGGAAGAGCAAATAGGCAGGGAGGAAGAGAAGGTGAAAATTTGCTGTGGCCAATTGCTGGGGGCCCACTGCAATGCTGGTGTCAATTGATGGAAGTTCTTCAAGAATGTCAACCACTTTGTGGAGACCAACATTGTCCAACACAATGACATTGGTGAAGCTAGGGCTCGTGCACCTCAGGTGCTCCTGGACCAATTGGAGAAATGATAGAAAGGTCCTGCTATTATGTGAACCCAATATCATTTGGTAGAGCTTGACCCCCTTTGGACCGAGGAGAGCCACCATCAAGTAGGCTGTGGCGCAGACTGCAGCACGCTAAGCCATCCTGTCATTGGAGCCTTTGGGGACATAGCCATACCCATTGCACATTGACAAGGCAAATGCTGATTTGTCAATATAGTAAAATTTTACCGTACCCTTGGCTTTGAGGGCAGTGTACGCCTCTGCATATTTTTTCCGGGTCTCAACATTGGCTGGGCTGTTTCTGTTGTAGGGGGATACCCCAAGCTTTATCCAAGAAAATCACATTCCCTTCACAAGATGGTAGTAAAAAGAAATTGAGGCCTCAATCCCAAAAGTAGATTTGACCATGGCCTGTATATTTGCCAGTTCAAGATGGCAGTCCCAGGTGATCCACTGGGGGATTGCCCATTTGTGCTCCTTGGTGAGCATGGTAGAAACACACAAGGATTTCTCCGCGGCAAGGACACAACCAGTATTGATGAATTTTTGGAAGGTCTTGCTGGCGTACTTGGGATACACTCCAACAAAGGGTGCAGCTGCCTTGTAATCACCCAATTCCTGCATTAGCTTAAGCAGGATGATGCGTTTGATGTCAGGGATGCGCTTCTGGGCGGGCTTTTTAGTGGTGGGGATTGACTTGTTGGCATTGGGAACAACACAGGGCATAGGTACCTTGGTATAGAAGGCTGCAACCTTTTTTAACACCAGCTGTTCTTCATTGGTTTGATAGAACTTGGACTCCTTGTCATCCTCCTGATTGCCATCACTGACGTAGGGCTTGTAGCTAGTATCAAGTACAGGCTTTACCTTCTCCAGTATGGCTGACAGGACTGACACTTGCCGGTACACAACATCAAACACATATGAAGTAAGTTCTACCTCCTTGTTTCTAACTTTCTTTGTAGTGGTGACTTTGGTGGGCTTCCAGATCAGCTTTGGGACCCAAGGGTTTATGCTCAGCACCCTAGCAGCTTGTGCTCCTTGAACTGGCTGTGTCAGTACAGCTTCACTATGGAACTCTCCTCTCCCGTCTCCTGCTTGAGTAGGCACTTGGGTTGCACTAACTCTATTCTTTGACCCGCGGGGACAACCACAACTGCGGCGCACAACAGGTGTATTGGTACTCTGTTGTTGTGTTCCTTCCATTTTAAAATTTAATATATTATTAAATAAATTTCAATTAGGTCACTCCCTAATTTTATTTTTTGCTTTTATCTGAATATGGATATTTAATTAGAGTTTTTCCCATCCAATATCCCAATTATAGATTTTTTATTTCTTAATTTGTTGTTTCTGGTTTTACAACGCCCATTTTAGAATACCCAAAATAATTTCCACCCATTTCCCCAGATTTTATGCCAAATTAAGCACCCAACACAATATTTTTAAAATTTATGTTTCAGATCTTGTGTCTTATTTTAGATACCTTGGTATCATTCATGATTACAATCCATTGCACACATTGCGTGAGTGTTTTTGTTTACATAGTGAGTTGCTATTGTGTTTTGTTTTTGGTTTGAGTTTTGACACACCTTGCTTGGGTGTATTTTGTCACCAATTCACATAGTAAACATATGTACACTGAAAGTCAACTCACAACATTTTGTTTGTAAATCAATGTATTTCAGATTGTATTTTGAATGCTTTTGCTTTGTCTGTGAGCCCTTTGTTGCTGTGTTGACTCATTATGCCCATTAACGCCAATAAACCCTGTTAACAGAGTGTATATTTAACCTGAGAGTTGGATTATGTTTAAATCTGAAATCATTTTGTTTAAATCTGAGGTATTTTTGGTTGTTGCCATAGCTTTTAAAACTACTGTATTATATACTAACTAATCATATATTAATATTATAATTTAAAAATTAAAATTAAAATCAAAATTAAAACTAAAATCAAAAATAAAAAAATAAATTAAAAGAGAAGATTATTTATTAAGGGTATGCTAATTACAAAGGGGAATGCAATCATTCCGGGGTATTATACCCCAAATTTAAAATTTCTGCTAATGTGTCTAATTGGGACCACATACATTTTTGTACGTGGTGGAAAACTCTGGATGCAATTACAAGAGGGGTGGTGCTCAGCACCCCAGTGTTGCTGAGCGCTTAATAAAAGGCAATTGCAAAAGCAAATCAATTAGTAAGTTCTTTTCAGGAGGCACATAATAACCAAAAAGCAATGCCAGTGCAAAGGAGTCATATAGGTTTTGCTTGACTGTCCTGTGCCCCTGCAGTATCCTCTGTTGTTCTAGTGCTAATTGGTATATATCCAGTTGTATTGGTACATCCTCTAATTTTTTAACAAAGTATTTTTAATATGCAAAGTAAAAGTATTCCTAGGTATGTTGCAATGTGAATTCTTTGAGAGGTATATTTTTCTGAAAACATGCATAACTTTTTATATTTTTGAACTAATCTGTTGATGTAGGATGTGTTGCTGAACTTGAAGATGATTCTGGGAGGCGCCCAGCTTGTATCTGCCATCCATGCCTTGTCAAAGGAAATAAATAAAGGCTTGAACTTATTCACAAGGATTGTGTCCCTAACTTTATTTGATAATGCTTTAAACACTTTGTTAAAATTTTCAGTTTTGAGATATTCTGGTCCTATTTGAAATTCTGTTTTTTGAGTTTTTTTCATATTCATTTATATTTGCAAATGGGAAACATTCACAGCATTTATAAATATATTCATCAAAATTCATCTTGATATCCACTTGAATTTCATTAATTTCCTTAAAGGTGATTATTCTACCTAGCTTGTAGGCTTCCCTAACCTACAGCAAGCACCCTGTGGGTGCCACATATTCCTTTTTCTTTGACTCCTTATTTTCAAATTCATTCATGTTCATTTGTATTATTTTGTAATTTCATGCCCATAATGGTGCAAGGTTATAAACTAAAGTGTGTAAAGCATTAGGGTTAAGATTCAGAAGGTATAAAAAGGTAGGTACAGTCTGTAATATAATTTTACAGAATCCTGCTAAAAACTTGTACTGAGTTACAAAAAGAGTGATATAATTTAAGAATCCTAAAAAAAAGGTAAAAAAAGTAGTTAACAATGAACAATAGTAACTAAGGGAATGTTGATATTGGGATACTCTCCATCAGCAAAATGATAATGTAACTATTAAAAGATTTCTTAATGGAAAATAATGGATACAACAAGCCTAAGGCTTGTTGTTTTACAAATTCCATTTTTTAACTAGGAAGAAAGAAAAGAATAAAGCTTAGAATGAATTAATAAAAATTGAAATAACCCAGATTTAAGATCTGAAGTTAAAAATTGATAAAGATTAAAGGTAAGAAATCACTTAGAATTTTGGCTTAAATCATACTCTTTACAAGTTCTTTATTATACAGGTGTGTTGTTCTCAGTTTGTAAATGATAGGCAGGGAGGAAAACAGCAAAAAAAGAGCAACTGGAGAAAACCTGTGGAAGAACCTGGAGGAGAAGGGGAACTGAAGCACAGAGCAGCTGAAGATCAGCAACATAAGCTGGAGAAGAGCAAGCAACTGAGTAATGGAGTTGCAAAAAGGTAATTCAAATTTAAAGAAGAAAATATAAGCTATTTTAAATATCTATGTAAAGGATAACAACAACAATGACAATTCAAACATGAATTGACAGAAACAAGGTAACTTAATTAGACTACTTAAAAATTAACTTTTGATTTTAAAATTTTATTATTAAATTAAAGAAAGATCAAGACAAAGCAAAAATAAGAAAATAAAAATAATCAAAGAGCCTGCCCTTTGGGGCAGGGCATGACATATTTTATTAATTTCATTTTGATTTATTTGTTATACAGGGGCTACCAATGATTGGTAACCCCCATAAAACTAATTGGGCGTAAAGGCTGCCACTCCAGCAGCTTCATCCCCATTTCTTGTTATAACTAAATTAAGTAAAAGTAAAACATAAATAAACTTACTAATTGTTTCCCCTGCAGCCCCCTCAGCCACAGGTGCTCCTTTGGTGAACTTCATGAGTGTTGGCTGCTCTTCATTTGATTTTCTGGGCTTGATTTTTCTAATTTTCTGTGCTACTTGTGCTTCCTCTTGATTTTCATTTGATAAATTTTCATGGTTTATTGTAGTGATTCTGCTTCTTGATTGTGCTTCATTTTCATCTGTTTCCATTTGATCAGTTTCCTCTTCATTTGTGTTAATTTCCTTTGGAATTTCAGTTCCTTCAATCAATTTGAAATTTTGAGTATTCTTTCTGTTGTTTTTTGCAAACTCCCACAAGTTGTAACTTTCATTGTTGAAATTCAAACATTTGAGTATTTCCTTTTGTAGATTTAAAACTATTTCCTTGTGCTCAACTTTGATTATTGTCACCAGGCTATTTTTTGTGGTTTCATTTTGCTTGACCAAAGCCCTTCCCTTATTTCCCAGCTGACTTAATACAATTTCCCTTACATTAGTTTTAAAAGCTATGGCAACAAGCAAAAATACTTCAGATTTAAACAAAGAAACTCATATTTAAACAAAATTAAAAGTAATAAATTTATATTGATTTACAATAGATTTATTTATTTTTAATTTTGTTTAGATCTGAGTTTCTTTATTTAAATCTGAAGTATTTTTGCTTGTTGCCATAGCTTTTAAAACTACTGTATGTTATGTTCAAGCTCAACAACCTTTTGGAGGGCTGACTCTAATTTGTTGATAAGGCTTTAGATATTTGACATGTTGTTTGAATTAAATCAAAAAACTGGTTTTTATAGTACTATCATCAACACATGAATATTTTTCATTATCAATAATAAATTAAAGACCATAAATGTAAATGTTATATTAGAATATTACAGGCATGATTTAAATCCTGATATTTAGATATTATGTGCATAACTCAATGCATTATTTATAATAAATCTCATTGTATACAAGGTCTTTTTTATTATAATTTATATAAATGGACGGTGGTTATATTAGGGAGCCATTGCTGCTTAGTACAAATATTGATACATAGTGCATTTTACAGCCTGAATATTTACCTATTGATAATAATTCTGTAAACTTTCTAGCCAGATTTTTTGAGGTAATAATAATATATTAGATCAATAAATTGAAATTTATTACCATTAATTGGCTGATTTTCTTTGCTGTGGCAATTGTGCATTTTCTGATATTTCTGCACTGGTATCCAATTGGTTGGTTTCCTATCCAATCACTCAGGCAATAGGAAATGTGGTTGCCATCCCAACCACATCTGGCTCAGGATGGCAACTTGGTTTCCTATTGCCTGTGTGATTGGATGTGAAACCAACCAATTGGAAACCAGTGCGTAAATATCAGAAAATGCACAATTGCCACAGCAAAGAAAATCAGCAAACAATGGTAATAAATTTCAATTTATTGATCTAATATATTATTATTACCTCAAAAAATCTGGCTAGAAAGTTTACAGAATTATTATCAATAGGTAAATATTCAGGCTGTAAAATGCACTATGTATCAATATTTGTACTAAGCAGCAATGGCTCCCTAATATAACCACCGTCCATTTATATAAATTATAATAAAAAAGGCCTTGTATACAATGAGATTTATTATAAATAATGCATTGAGTTATGCACATAATATCTAAATATCAGGATTTGATGTATAATTTCTATATTTTAATACAATATTTACATTTATGGTCTTTAATTTATTAATAATGATGAAAAAATATGTATGCTAATAATTTTAAGTTATTCATAAAATGTACAACATTGTATTAATTATGGGAAATGCTAATAATGTAAAAAGAAAATATTATTAATTATAAATTGGAAGACTTAATATTGACTTAGATAAGTTGTCACAAAGAAAAGATTTATTTACTAATCAAAGGACAGAAAGGGGAGGGAATGGGCAGAATGAACATTGCCTTCATCTGCGCCTGTGAAAGGGATGCCATCAGAGATAGTGGGGAGGGAATGGGCGGTGGTTTGGGAGTCAGTGTTGAAAGGCAGGTGAATGATGGGGGGTTGGGGAGGCAGGGTTTGTTGACTGGGAAGGGGCAGCAAGAGCAATTGCTTCAATTGCTCAAATTTGTCTTCTGTCACATATGTGGGCTTGCTGAAACAAATGTATTGGCATGGGGGAGAGGTGGGGGTCCTTTCTGGACTTATCACTATCACTTGCATAGAAGATGATGAGATCAAATAAGTCCTGGAAAAATACAGAAGGGAAAAGCTCATAACCCTTATTGATTCAGGTGCACAGTTCATTGTATGTGGCAGGCTTTAAGCGCCTGAGAGCCAAACCAAAATTGTAAAGACATACATCTGCAAGATGCATGTCAGCGTGGTTGGTGGGGTAGGACTAACTGGTATGCCCCACAGCCCTAATTTCCTTGGTTGCCCATTCCCGCTGTTCCATATCAGCACTCAGTACAACTGTGTACATGGTGTTTTGGGTAGCCCACTCCTCCAGCATGACCTTGAGCTCTGTCTGGTAGGCATACTGTGATGATCCACATGTAAAAGGTCTTGCAGGTGAGGGTTGATTTGGCTTCAAATAAAGTTACTACGCTGAAGATTGACATTGTGTTGTTAGAGGTAGAGGCCTAGTAGGGAATGATGGCTACTGGGGAAGGTAAGGCCTAGCTAGTAGGTGTAGAGACTACTAGGGGCAGATGTTGTCTCCACCCAGAAGAATATATTGGCTGCTGTGGACTAGATTTCCTCACCCAGCAGGGAACTTTAGCTGCTTGGGGTAGGAGTGTCCAGCCTGATGGATAGTGTGTGCTTCTCAGGCTGGAGGATGTTTAGACCCTGGCAGGTAACACAGGCTGCCAGTGTAGAAGTGTGTTCTAGCATGGTAGGTAACTTGCCTACCAGTGCTATAAGTTTTAGACCCCTGGCAGGTAGCACAAGCTGCCAGAGAGGGGAGGTGCTTTGAGAGCTCTATGTACCCTGATACAATTACAGAAGGTCTGTGAACAAGCATCCTACCTAAAAGACTGGTAGGATGTCCTTGTTTATGTCCCTATAGGAGCTTTAAGGGGGCCCCTGAGTGAGTATTGAAGGGCATGGATTTGCTCAGAGGTGTCACCAAGGCGGTTGCTTGGGGAAGCAGATGCGGAACATGGTGTGATCAGGCCTCTGGGAAGTAAAGCTGATTACTTTGCTACTGAAAGACCAGACTTAATCACCTGGGTGAGTAAAGACAGCAACATAGGCTTTATTAATCTATGATTGGATTGCCTAAGTGGATTGCCACTTGCAAGGGCCCAGTAAAGCACCAGTTCAATTTAGACTCATGCCTGGGTCTACAGGTTCTGGTAACAGGGACTGAGATAAAGAACCAAGGTGGTTCATAGCATGGGATCAGCAGAGAAGACTAGTAAGAAGGACTGTATGATCACAGTGAAGACTAGTTGAGGGACTGTTTGTTCATGTTGAAGTTTGGGACCAAGATGGTTCATTGTGCAGTTGGAACCAAGGTGGTTCATAGTGAGGATAAGCTGAAGGACTGGAAGATTATGACGCAGGATTAGCTGATCATGGTGCAAGAGCATCCAGAGAATTAGAAGATCAGGATGCAGGAGTTGCTGTAGGTTTGATGGGTAAAAGGAGATGCTTGAAGACTGGAATAGGCTGTTTGTTGATTGAAATGGACTGATTGATGACTAGGCTGAAGAGCTGAAAAGTTGTGGTTGAAGAACTGGCAGAAGGACCAGAAGATGATAGTGCATAATTAGCTATGAAGCTAAAAGATGACTTAGAAGGACTAGACAGACTGTATTCAGAGGCTAAAATACTGATTTTGGTTTCTTAGGAGAGAAAATATTAAGAAAAGAAGAAAAAGGAGCCAGAAAGAGGCCAGAAACAGAACAGAGAAACTGTGAGGGCAAATAAGCAAAATTTTCCAAGAACAACAAGGAGAGATGAAGGGCAAGCAACAGGTGAGTTCAAAGTTGGAAAACATTGAAGAAAATGAGGAGCAACTTGGAGAAACATTGTAAAATCAAGGGTTCAAAATCCCCCTATGTAAAACATAGGCAGAAGCGCTCAAGATTTGCTGGAGAAATGTGACAGGAATCACAGCAAAACCGTTTGAAACACAGAGCAGTTGTTTACCCGGAGCAAGACAGCTTCAGGTTCAAAACATAGTCAAGAGCAAGTCATTTGGGCAAACTGTTTGGCAAAACAGTTGAATCAAGGAGTGTGATTGGCTGCAAGCCAAAGTTTATTTGATCAGTGTTTTGAAGGCTTTAACTTAAGAGTTGAAGCCTAAAAAATGAGGAGCAGAAACAGAAAATTTGGGGCTTTTGTTGGCTAAAGTAAGTTACAAAGTTTAATATATTGTAGAAAAAGAAAAACATGATAGTATAAGCTTTGTAAGACAAGAGTTCTGAGAAGGAATTTGGACTTGGAAAAGGAGCCATAAAAGGGGGAGCTATCTGAGGCTTCTCAGGGACTAGATCAAGTTGATTACAAAGGCCACCAGGACTACAGAAGGAGCTGAAACCCAAGCTAAAGGTGAAGAAGCCTAAGATACAGCAGACAGGGCTAAGGATAAGAAGACTGAGCTGGAACAAACCACATGAGCCCAAGACAAAGGTGCAGGAGCCCAAGAACAAGTACAATGAGTCCAAGATATTGTTGAAGGACTCCAAGTATTGGCAAACTCATATTATTTCCCTTACCCAGGCATTATAGCAGAAGGTTTCTAAGGGTATCTTCCTTCTGATTGTGAATAAAATCTTATTATGACCCCTGCCCAAATTTTCCTGTGATCAAAATACAAGCCCTATGAGTGAGTTGCCCAATATCTTTTACCCTAGTCATGGGTAAGAATATACCTATCATCAAAATTTCAGGATATTTGCCACCAGTAAGTCTTTGGAGTAGTGGGAGAGATTGACTAGGCATCTTGAGATGACAGATAGGGGAAGGGAGTTTATAGGGAATGAATTAATAGGTTGTTAAAAGACTGGTATAGGCCCACAGAGAGGTTAGCACCTGCTGAAGTACAGGTGCATGGTGGGGATGTCTGTCTAGTAATTGGAAAAGTGCTGGAAGAGTTTGCAGTCATGTAGGCTAAGTACAAGCTTCTAGCAAACCACTCACCACTGCTGGGGAATGATGGCTCCTCAGCGCCAGTCCCTGGATATGACCCAGAACACACTTTGGGGACTGGCAATCAGGAGCCCCACACATTAATATCTGCAGTGTTTGATATTGATTAGTAATAATTGATACCAAATGGGGGAAACTTCCAACAAAACCCCAAAAAATTGATACAAAATTGGGCTACACTTGTAAATATCAGATTGGAAAAGCTTTTATCCATAATTTTGGATACTTGCAGAAATATTAGCATACAACAGGAAGATAACATCATTGCTCATCCTCATTGCCCTACATTCTATAAAATTAATAATGGGAGAATTTTAGGGGTCATTATCCACCAAGCTGGGGCCAATGAGAACTTTATTGGACAAGATTCTAGCAGCAATCACTACTCTGTGAATCCACAAATTGACTGTTCTCTTATTTGTGAAAATGCTATGAAGTCCCAGTTGGAGACAAACCTGTACCAGGGGCATTCACAGGTCATGTTTCATGATGGCCATCATAAGGGGATGGGCTTTTTTTGCTATCAGTTGACGTACAGGCTTCAGTTGGGGTCTTCTTGGGAGGAGGGCCACAGTTGGCATGGGATTGCAGGGTTGCAGCCACAGTGGACTTTGCAAAACCTATTGCGGCCGCAATTTCCCCAATGGACATAAGCATCCCTTGCTTTTCAACCATTTTGAGAACCATTTCTGAGGTAATTAGCTTTCTTGTGCATCTTGCAGGCTGGTTGGCTGGAGGTGGGATGTGTCTGTCTTGGGAACCTGAAAGTGCCATCTGATTGGCTGTTTCTGGATTTCAGCTTACTTGGGTGGCTCCTTGGCTCAATTTCCCAATTCCAGATGCTAGTGTTGATACATGATTTGAGTTAGCAGCTGACTGTGTGTGATGGATAAACAGGACTAAACTTGAGGACACAGGAGAAAGAACACACTCCTGGGTAGTGCTTGGGGGAGGGGCCTGAGGGTTGGGAATGACTATAGAGGAAGGCTTCACTATTAGAAGACCCAGTGTAGCCCTGTATGAGGTTGTCAAGGCCAGGGAACAGCACATTTATTTGGTAGTTGTTAAAAGAAGACATAATAAATGTTTATTAAAAATTTTAAACTTAAAAAGAGACGTGTATATTTTAATCAATTTTATTGTTAAGTATGTTTAGTTGGTGAATATTATGCTCAAAATTTTAGCTGTCCTAAATTGGAATAGGGTGATTTTTGAGAACGTCTATGATTTCTAAAAGAATTAGCACAAATCCACTCTAGATCCTTTAGCATCCTTTTTGAGACACCCATAAATTTTATTTATTTCAAATTCATTGCAATTATGATTTGAAATTTAGTTCTTGGATTTGACAATCCCACAATTTCAGATTTGTTAATTTTACATGATTTCTATGATTTGTTTGAAATACAGGAAATTTCAAATTGTACATTAGAATCCCACATTTATGATCTATGTATCCTGCATTTACTTGTTATGTTTTGTCTTTTGTTAGTTGAGTTATCTGCTCAAGAGATTTGAAATTTGCCAATTTAAATAAACCAAAAAAGTCAAATTAAATGGTTGATTTTATTAAATGTTTTAATTTTCACTCAGCAGAGTTTCCCGCAAAAGTGATTCAAAATTTGGACCAAGTATTTGACAATCCCACATTTTTATGTTTAGGTTCTGAATTTACAGTATTTTATCTTTGTCATCTATCAATACAGTACAAGATCACCTGGCCCTTCTGCCCTCATAATTCTGTCCCCCAGGTGTCCCCTTTGGTCCCATTTACTTCACAGGGTACCCTTTGAACCCTGAGTATAAGGAATACATCCCAGAAAAGATTCTTGAACTAGATCCCTTGGCCTGCATAAAATCAGCAGTTAGATACAACTGTCAAGGGCCTTGAATTCTATCATTACCTAAATTGTTTAGGGGCAAGTTCAACTACCTGCCTGCCTATAAACTTGATATGAAACCACCTGTGGCCCCCAAACCAATGCCTGTTGTGAGAGAGGGGGGCTAAACTAACTAAGTTTGGCTCCCATCCTGGTGAGACAAACCACCAGGATGCTGCCCAGCGGAGTACTGGGATAGCTGCTCTGAGAGGGGACCAAAGAGAGGACACAGGAGAAAGTTGAAGAAAGTACACATTCATTCCATCAATAAGAGGCCAGTGACTAACCAAGACATACTAGTGGGGATGGAGACTGACACCACAGGTGCTTGAAGGGGCACTGTATCATCACTCTTCAAAGAGGGAGGTGAGGACACAGGTATCACCTCCCGTACAGGAGCAGCCAGAATATGATCAGTGGCATGCAAGTCCAAGTCATTGCAGGTCAAGCTCTTGACTAGAGCTTCCCCAGAGATAAGGAGGTCACTAGGAAGGCGCAAGAGACTAGAGGGATTTTCACCCATGAGGTGTGCTGAAGAGGAGATACAAAGTCACAAATTGGGAGAGGTGATCCACAGAAGAAACACAAATCAGGCCAAGGAAAATACCACAAACTTTAAAATAGGGACAATCATGGTTAGAAACACCAGAAAATTTGGAATTTTTTGGTATAACCTGTTCCCCTGAATATCTTAAGATCATGTGAAAAGTGGGGTGCCAGCAAGAAACTAAAAGCAAAAACATACCAGGAGATTGGGGAGTGCTTGGAGATGGTCTCTAGAAGCTTGGACAGTGGCAGGAGCAAAAGCAAAGTTGAAAACAAAAGAATTCAAGGTTATTTAAAAGTAAAAGTGGATTTATACTGAGATTTAACTAGATTTTCTGATTTTAAAGCTGGTTTTGAAAGCAGAAAAGGAACTATATAGTAACTATACGCCAAAACCTCTACTAGGAGTTCCAGAGGAGGTGCTGGGTTTGAAACACAATTACACAAGGTAAGATTCAATAGAACACTGAAACATTTTCATATAGATTATAGGAACTTCAAAGACAAGTTTCCAGACAAACAAATAAAAATAAATGAGTATAAACAAGTTTTAGAACTTTTAATGATATTGAAAATTGACAAGCAGGGGACTCAAAGTCCCCTTGCTTTGTTAAAAGGGGGGAGTTGCTAGAGAGTTGTTCACATGACCACTTGAGTTGCATTCAATTGGCTAAAGGAGAAATTTTGCTAGCCAAAACCAGGGGTGCTAGAGAGTTCCAAACTAATTTCCACAGCTCCACCTGATTGACTGGGGGCCATCCCAGGCATTTCAGAGTTATTTGACTTTCTGTGTGTTGATGTGGCATCTTTTGATTGGCCGTTTCTGATTATTTTTAAAAGTGGGCAACACCATGCCAAAAAATAATCCAAATTAGTTAGTGTTTCTTCCAAGGGCAGGGCAACCAGAGCTGAAGGATCTGCTGGGTAAACCAGAACAAATCTCTCATCCACAGTGTGCGCCAAATCTCCTAAGGAATTAAGCGGCTTGGTTGTTGTTTTGGAACTTTTCTTGGTACAGAGGGGGGAAATGGTTCTATCTCAGGCCAAAGGGGGCAGTGAATTTACACCCTCCTTTTTACCAAGCCTCCTAACTAACTATTCTAGCAAGCTGTTTGGGATTGTGTATATCACTCTCATGGGGGTGATTGATACTATAATCCCAGCTGCCGGCCTGTGGTTCTGGCTGGAAAAGTTAATGTCCTACCTTATTAAGTTAGCTCCAATCTTGTGGTGGGCTCTGCCCACAAAATCCTTGGCCTGTGTGTTCCCAGAAAGCAATGGGCCAGCCACCAAAGACTGGATCCCTGACAGCATGGATGGCATCATTTCATGCAATGAGAGTTCATGCAGGGGGATTAATTTTGCTCACTTTAGCTCTTTATTGGCTTTTTTAACCTGGCTTAATTTATTAAGATAAATTGTAGGTGCTGCCAAGAGCTCTTGAATGAGTGTTTGGGCATGGAAATTCATTGATTAGCGGCTGAGATATAATTTCATGAATTACTTTATCTATGCAACCATGACATCATACTTAATGAAGCAGTGGTATCTCAATCTGTCATTTTGTGATTCTCCCCTTTTGCACTAGAAGGTGCTTACCTTTTGCTTTGATAATCATTCAGGGCTATATCAAGAGTGATCCTGACACAGATAGGCAAGGTTGTCACTTAAAGACAAGGCAAGGCCAGATCCAAGGCCTCATGAAATGTGTACCAGGCCACCATTAACAGGGAGCTAAAAACTTTGTCTTCTCTTGAAGCCTACCATAAGTATCTCAAGTCCAACTTTTGGCTTTAACCCAAGATTAGCAAGATCTCTTTCCTCCTTAAGTATGAGCAGGAAAAATACTCTATAAGCTATATGATCTGGCCAACCAGGTCCCTCCTACCAAGCCTTCCACAAGGCTCACCCTCTTTATCAAAGCTATCTAGACTGTCACCAAATTGAAGTTCAAGGTCTCTAAGATCAAGCGGCACCTTGAGCTAATTATAACTGCCCTGCTTGAACAGGGCAAGATGAAGAAGGCTAAAAAGCCTGAGGAATAAACCATGCTTTGCTTTGCTTATATATTTTTAATTTTAATTTTTTACTTTTTATTTTTAATTTCTAATTTTTTATTTTAAATATTAATAACTTTTTTTAGGTATAACTATTAAGTTTCAGGTGAAAATTTATAGATGAAAGTGAACAAAATGTCTTAATTTTTGCTAATTTACTAGTGAAATTTAAGATAATTTCAGTTGTGCCTATATGAAGTATATTAAATAAATATTATTATTTTCTCAAATTTTTTAATTTATATATTTTTGTTTGTCTTTATTCTAGTATTGTTAGAAATTTAATTTTTATGGCAATAAACAAGTGTTTATAGTTAAGAGTTTTTTTACATTGTAAAATGAGAAAAAAGCCATTTTGTTTTTATTCTTAGTAGATAAGGCAAGCTTTTTATTGCACTTTTGAGCTCTCTAGGGGCACTTTAGTATAATATAGCAGTATGTATTCTTTTTATATCAAAATTTTTTAGTACATTGAGTACCATTATTTAAAAAAGTGTTGTCTTCCAGGAGTTGATCAGAAGAAACCCCAAATTCTTACTTTACTTAATAGAGACTACCAGGAGGGTAGGACACGCCATTTTGATTACGGCATCTTGAAAAATGCTATTTCAAAATACGCCATCTCAATTTTTGCTATCTCAATTTTATAGTAAAAACACCATTTTGATTTACGGCATTGCAACTAAGAAAAGCTGGTTTTAAAATTTTAAATTTTTTGAATACCAAAAATAACCCAAAAAATTCTCAAAAATATAATTTAAAAAAACCTCTTAGGCTTAAAAAATGCCTCAGGACTTCAAATATGCAATAAAAAAGGTGTCAATAAGTAGCAACAGGGTTTTGTAAAGCCCAAAAGTTAAAGTATACCCAAAAACAACCATTTTCATCTATTATAACTATAAACTATACTTTAAAATAAGCATATAATTGTACCAAATACTAAAAAAGTCAAAGAATGATAAAATTAAAGGAAAGAAGAGATAAGATAGAATAGTGTTTATTGGAAAAGGGCTCAAACATTGGTAGAAAGTGCAACTGATATAGCTTGGAGATGCTCAAGCTTTCTATCCTTAGGATAGTATACAAGAACAACCTTGCTGATCTCTATGTACTTTTTAACTGCCTTAGTCTTCTTGGGGGGTTGCCCTTGGACTTCATGCCAATCTTGAAGAGGCTGGCATAGATGGCTTGCTGGGGTTTTAGATGAATCATTATCTTGTTGAATTTAGGGATCTGAACCCCGATCCTTGTAGAAAACTGACTATGCCACCCTTCAAGGGAAGAGATGGTCTTGATGTGGCCATCTTTTACCTGCTTATAGCAGTTCCACTAGATTGAGTCACCGCCTTTTCTGATGCGTTGTGCTTCCTGAAAAATACCAACCCATTGAGTTTCAAAATACTCAATAAAAGGCGCAAAGGCTGCCTGGTTGGCAAGGATATAAGGATGGTAGATGAGGGTGTAGTAAAAGGCATTGGTCTCCTCCTTTCTCATAAGGGCAAGGGCAGCAAAGCAGTTAAACACGTCCTTGGCTTCTTTAGTGCCTTCAGAGTTGACCAGCTCATGAAGATCAGAGCACTTTTGGAGGCAGTGGCAGCGTGCCTGCCGGAAGTGAAAGTAGAATCCCTGGGGGGAGCTCTTGAAGACTCTAATGAAAGAATTTTCCTGAGCCTGTTTGATATCTAATACCAGATGTTTGTGGTAGAAAAGTCTTTCTGGCTGCTTCCTGGTTGGGGTGGCTTCTTCTTCCTGTGGCTGGGCCTTTTTCTTGCGCCCTCTAGTTTCCTTTGGCTCCTCTTTGATGGTTGGGGGGATCTCATCCAACTTGGCCTTCAAAATTGAAAGAGCACAGACATAAGTTTCCTGCTCCTTATTTGGGAGGAAAAAGAAGATCAGGGAAAGAACTAGATTTACCACCTGCCTTTGAATGTTCCAAAGCTGGTTAATTATCTTTGGGCAGGCAGAGAAAGTTCCATCTCCAAGCCAGGTCTTGCAGTTGAGAAGGTTTCAAAGTTCCTGGAAGGTAGCAAAGCAAGTAATTTGCTCATGTGCATGCTGGCTGTTGTTGTGGAGAAGAAATCTCTCCTCATGACAAGATAGTTTTTATTCCTCTGTAAGGATCAATTGCTCAATTGATGAAGCACTGACGCCTTCAGTGCTCAGAGTATATCTCTGATCAGTGAGATATCTCTGTAATTTGGAGGCGCCACCAACAGTGGCAAGTTGGGTGTCATTTAAATTAAGGAGGGCATCATTGACGGCCTTGGTAGTGGTTTGATATTTGGTGGTTGGGATGATCTGGCAAAGAAACCAGCGTATCACTTGATACAAGGGATCAAAAGGCTTGGTGCAGTCATGCCCAGTAGTCATGGCTTTGAATCTAGTGAACCTGTATATAGTGAGCCTAGCAGGGCACCCAACATTATCACATTTATATTGATGTTGGCGGATTGGTTTATTTTCATTGTTACAGCTGAAGCTGTAACCCTTGTAAACAAAGCTGGCTCCTCCTTTCTTAATCATTATGGGGTAGCTGGCTGGGTATGTGGTGGGCACTGTCATGGCCTGCCTTGACATGGTAGCTTTAAAAAGTCACATTTTAAAAGCTTGTATTGATAAAACTACTTCTTGCTGTCAGAAATCTACCTTGATGATCTCCCTAGGTGCCCTAGATAAAAATTTATGAAAATTTAAAGAGCCAAGTTCAAAAACCCTGTCAACATTTCCCAAAATGGTTGCAAGATTGGATTTCAAATCAAGACAAGCAACAATTAGTGAGTGGGCAAATCCAATCATATCTCAGCTTTCAGAGATCAGTTTTGGACGTTCTTATGCTCAAATAAAAGCCCCAGATGAAGAGAATCCATCCAAAGTATTTTTTAATACCCACTGAAGCAAAGCGCAAAGTTCAAATCTGACCAAAGGAATATGATTAGAATTAGTCAGCTGATGTCTCAAACTTTTAGCATGACCCCCCAGATAGAGAGACAAGGACCTTCAGGAATAATCTGGAAGAATCTCAAAGACCAATTTAATTGGTATAAAAAGAACCTAGTTCCCTTTTTTCCATTGTGATCATTCTTGGTCTGAATAATAAATAAATGACTTCTCTTAGACTATAGTTTAAATGGATCAGAGTTGGGAGCCCTTGGGCTCTGACAGGCACAGCAAAGGTGCCATTTCAATTGCAGATATTGTGGATGGTATTTAGGTCCCAGATGTCAGGATACCAGGAGTACCAAGGAGCTCCAGCAGGTGAGGGAGGAGTTGATGTAGGTACTGGCATGGCCCACCATATTGTGACAGAAATTGTGAGATAGTATGAGACTGTTTCTAAATGATGGGGAATTACCACCCAAATCCACATAGAATTAATGATTAACTACCAGTGCAGCTTCAGATATTGTTTTGTGAGATTTCCAATTGAGATACTAGGATTAAGTAAAATAATTAATCCTAACCAAAGTAGCCCAAGATAGATAGCCTGTGAAAGCATCAGAGAATCTTCAAAATAAAATTCAAGACATTGAGATGCTGCACAATTTCTGTTTTCAAAGACAGTGGGACCACTCCAAGATCAGCAGGTATTGAATTAACATTGGGAGGTGCCAACAAGAACATTCCAACTGCAGGGCCCACCTTTCAGTAATGATCTGGCTTAGAATCAGACTGTAGGGAATGTAGCGCAACAATCCAACTACAGGATGCATTTTTAAAAATGTAAATTAGACCAAGGAATATATGATTTTTATTGAGTAAATTTTAGGAGGACTCAACTTTTAGAGTTGAAACAGTGAAAATTATTCAATATATATCAAAAGTTGACTAAGCAATACCACCTGGATCCTGGGCTAATATTCCTTCCACATTGTCAAGTGAGTATCTGGTCCAGGTTTCAAAGAACCCTTGTGTGACCAATTTCTGACAATCATGTTGATTAATAAGCTTGTATCTGATAACCCTCAAATTACGTCAATAGATCAGCGTCAACTTACAGGGGGAATTGGATTAGACCAGAAAACTGGAGCAGCCATAACCCATTTGTAATCAACAGTTTGATTCAAGTCCGTTAAATCAGTTAGCTTTGTTAAAGGTTTCCCGGCTTTCCCAGCTTTCCTACTTGGCCAAATAATCCCTGGCATTATGGAACTTACTGTGACACATATTATGGGACCTAACTTTACAAGGTAGTAAAGGGCCTTCTCAGCCATAGCCCAGGGCACAGCTGCTGGCAAGACAGAATGAATCAACCCTGTGAGCCCCAGATAAAGCACTCCCAGGAATCAACTACTCTGGCCAGTGACATTGGAAGTGGGTGGTATTGAGATGGTTGATTTGGGTGTTGGGGGTGGTTCCATGGGGACCAGGTAGGCAGCAGGATTGTTGTATTTCCCATTGAAGATCAAAGGATAAATGGTGATTACTTTGCTGTCACAGACAATTTGGTAGGGCTCCTTGGGGGCGTTTGGGCAGGTGTACCACTGCAAGTCTTCCAAGGTCCAGGGCTCATGGTCAGGGTTTGGGGGATACTCAGTGAAATGCACAGGGCCAGATGGAGCGTTGGGCAATTGTTGTATTTGTAGTAGCAAGGAATGCTAATTTCTATGAACAGTTAGTCAGGAACCTATTTCTTAATACTATACCTGTTGATGGTATAGTGACAGCCTTTAGATAGGACAGAAGAATATAAGGTATTATGGTAAAACTAGTGCTTTATTTGATAGTAAGGTGCTTATATAGTATAAGGTTGGGGCATTTACACCAGGAGAAAGGAGGCACAGACAGAAGGACTTTCCTAATGGAGGGGAGTGGATAGACACATTAGAAACTCCCGCGCAATGGAACAACTGGTTTCACACAGCTTTCCTTATGGAGGCATGTGGCTTTATTTACGTTGTTTCCATAATTAACCTTGGAAGTAAATCCTGTGTCTATAGCGCATTTAAAAGTTCATTTGAATACCTGTTTTATGGGCATTTTAAATGTAGTCAACCTTATTAAAACCTTCTTGAGAGGAAGCAATTGCACAATTGTTTTGTTGCTTGGTCCCTAAGTGGACGGCTTAATGTCTAATCCATTCAGGATCTGCAGCATTTCCCTCCACTGGATTAGACAACAGGAATAAAAATGGCAGGTGTCTCAAGATGGCAGCTATGATGAACAGTAGCTCTAGAGGAGTTTCAAGAAGAGTCTTGAAGAAGGTACAAGTGGTAATCCCAAATAGGTGCAAGCCTACCAGGCCAGTAGAGGTGGTGAGGTCAACAGCAAAGCAGGTAGTCCTGCATGATGTGGACGGCAGCTATCTGGACTTGGGGGTTCAGCTAAATCAGAAACTGGTGCCTCAGCTGGTCTTAGTGGGGACAAACCCATTATTTGCTGCACTGTTCCTAGCTTTGAGTGAGCCCAGGGAGGTGACAGGAACTGGGTTGCAAAGGGGTAATAATATCCATTGGCAGTTCTCCATGCAGGCAGCAGAAGAATACTTGAAAACTCAGTTGAAGGAATTTCAATTTTAGGGGCAAGTGCTCTCAGTTGTGCAACAGGGGATAGTATCCAACATAGTGAAGTCAGTCCTTTGCGCTTGGGCAACACCTGGGATTACAGAGGCTCAACTAGTCAGTTAGAAGACCTCTGACAACTTTGAGCAGTGTCTTTGACAAGCCTTCCATGAAGTGTTGAAGTCGTACACAGTGGGGGGTACTGCTCATCTGGTACCAATGGTGATGGCTGGCAACCTTGTTCTTCAAGGGATCAACCACTGTGATACCAAATGGGAGAAGAACATGGGAGTTTTCCTTGAGTAGTCCTTGTCTGTTTTCTATGGGGTGGGTGGGTGGTCAGGTCCCAGTATATTATGCCCTTTGCAAGAGTCTTCTATGGGACTGTATCTTATTGGGGGTTGCCTTTCCTGTAGACATTGGGGTCAATCATGTGTCTTGTTTAGTGGGGATTTATTGCCCAATCCTTGGTTATTGGCTTTGTGGATCCCTAGGTAACCAGTTGTGTTTCTTGGCTTTAATTCAGGTGGTAGAACAGTTGGTGAGATATTGGAATAGTCTTTTCAGTCTCTAATAAGCACTTTGTTTCTTCATTCTTATTCCTCATACTTTGGTGCATCACTATTGCAAACAGGACAACAACCCATGGAATTTTTTTTAGGCTTTTATTTTTTTGGGTTGTTGTCCTCATTGAGGCTTACTCTTGATTGCTAGGAGGAGCACACATATATTTAGTGTGTACTCTAGTGATCAATTGCCCAGAATGAGGCTCCTTAAGGGTGTAGGATTCAGAGCCAGTCTTCTGGATAACTTGAACTGGCCCTGCCAAAGGGAGGCCAGTTTGGATTCACAACTGTATCCTCTATTGCTGAAAAAGTAGACTGAGTCTCCTACCAGGTAAGTGGGTAAGGCAGGGCATTTGGATGCAGCTTGTTCTGGGTCCTGCAGCTTATGGTTTAAGTTTACTGTGTAGGCCTCCAATTGCAAGAAAATAAGGGTTGGGACAGCTTGTTGAGGTATGCCTCTGGGGACACAGCAAGGCTGGGCTTTACCAAGGAATATAGTAAAGGGGGAAGCCCTGGTTGCCAACCGTAGAGCAGTTGGAAGGGCGGCTTGCCAGTGGCACAATGATACCCAATGTTATATGAAAAGGTGGCTGAAGGCAGGAAGGTATCACATTCAGTCTCATGTTGGTGACTGAGCTTCTAGAGTATCTGGACCAGGCTCCCATTAGTGAGCTCTACCATGCCATTTGTCTGTGGGTGATAAGGGGTGGATAGTGTCCCACAAATCTCCATCAGTTGGTTGAGGTGGGGGACAATATAACTGGTAAAATTGGTACCATTTTCTGTCAGCAGAATCTGGGGGCAACCATGTTTGTATATGATATTCTCCAGGATGAACGTGGCTGTCACCAGTGAAGATTGGTTGGGAATTACCTTGGCTTCTATCCACCTAACCAGATGATCAACAGCCATATTGATAAACTTGTTGTGGCTGTTGGTAACTGGCAGAGAACCCACTACAACAATGGCTACAGTGTGGAAAGCAAACCCAGGGTGTACAAGCCTGTGTTGGAACTTGGTAACCTTAGGTCTCTCAATGTTGCAGTCATGAAAGGTGGTCAGTGTATCTACTACATCAGTGTGCATTCCTTCCCAGAAGCAGTGTTGCTGTAACAGAGCTAACGTCTTCTGTATACCACCATGACCAGTAGTCTTGTGAGCGGCCACCACTGAGTCCATGTTTAGGGATGAGCATATGTAAGGTAGCCAAGAGTCTCCACAAAGCTTCTTGAGTTATCCCTAGAGACCTTGGTATCAACAGCCAACTTCTTGAGAGCTCTCTGTATCTCTACTGACTCCTCCCCTCACAAAGAAGGATCCTCCATAAGTTTGTCATAGAGAATGTCAGCCATGAGGATACTAAGGCAACAGTGGGAAGGCGGGAGAGACAGTCAGCATTCTGATGGGCTGCTCCAGCTTGATGAATTATTTTGTAGTCATAAGCCTGAAGTTTAATGACCCAACGTGCCAGATATCCCTCAGGGTCCTTGAGGGTCTTCAGCCATTGCAGGGAGGCATGGTCTGTTACAACTGTGAAGTGTACCCCATGGAGGGAGACTCTGAATTGTTGATAGGAGTATATTAAAGCCAGGCACTCTCATTTAGTGACAGTGTAGTTTCTCTCATGGACATTAAGTGTACACAAGCAGTATCCCACAGGGTGTTCAAGTCCTTCAGAGTCTAGTTGGGAGAAGACACCACCAATTGCAGTCAGGCTAGCATCTGTATGAAACACAAACGGCTTGACAAAGTCAGGGTAGGCTAGCACAGGGGCTGAAATCAGTGTTCCCTTGAGAGCATTGAAAGCAGATTGGCACGCTGGGCTCCAGAAGAGCTCCTTATCAGCTCAGAGGAGCTGAAAAAGAGGTTTACCCAGGAATGCAAAGTTGGGGATGAAGCAACAGTAGTACCAAATCATCCCCAGGAAGACCTGCACATCCTGCTTATTGGCCGGGATCTGCATCTTCTCAATGACTTCCACCTTCAGAGGTACAGGGCAGAGTCCATCTTGGCTAATGATGAACCCCAAGAACTCAAGGTGCTCCTTGAAGAAGTTGCACTTGCGTGGCTTGAGCTTGAGATTAGCTACAAGTAACCTCTGGACAACTTCTTCCAAGTGCTGCAGATATTCATTAAAAGTTTGGGAGAACACATTAATATCATCCAGATAGACCAGGACGCTGGTGAGTTTAAGGTCACCCATTACCGCGTCCATAGTCTGTTAGAAGGTAGCCGGGGAATTAGACAGACCTTGGGGCATCCTTGTGGGTTGTAATAAACCTTAGTCAGTGATGTTTGCACATTTCTCTTGGTCAGCAGGGGGTAGATCAATCTGCTAGTACCCACTGATAAGGTCCATGGCACTGAAGAACTTGGCACCACCCAGTTGGTCCAAGGTATTGTCAATGCAAGGGAGAGGATATGAATCCTTCTTGGTAACAGCATTCAGCTAGCGGTAGTCAATCACCACACAGTTGCTACAATTCTTCTTTTTGACAATCAGGAGAGGGGAAGCCAAAGGGCTTTTACTGGGGACTAGTAAGCCAGATCCCAATAGTTTCTGGAGCTCCTTGTTGGCTACAGCATGATTGGCTTGACTACGTCATATAGGTCTGGAGCAGATAAATGAGCTGCCTTGGATGTCAATATAATGGGCAAAATCTGCAGCCTTGCCCAGGTCATAATCATCCTTGGCAAACACATCCTTATACTGAGCAAAGAGATCCATGGATTGATCATTTTGCTCTTCAGAGAGGCCAGATAGGGAGTTGCGGCTTATGATTACTAGCACCAGTGGTTGTTCACAGGGTAGGCCCAGCTCAGAGAAGTCTGCAAAAGGGGCGGTCTCCTGCAGGTTATCATGTTCTTCCAGGCGTATATAAGCCAGGAGTTGATCTTGGAGACAACCATGGCTTCATGACTCATGTTGGCCAAAAGTATGAGCACTTCCTTCTCACTTGGCATGAGGATTCCTGGTACAACCCATGGTTCTAGTCTGGAGGCGTTATGGATGCCAAATATTTCTCCATGAGTATCAGCAGGTAGAGCTAGCAAGAGGCCTGTATTGTGGATCACTGAGAGCCAGGTGGGATAGTCACATTACAGGAGGCGTAGACTGGGATTCCTTTGGCTTACCCAACCAAGAGAGGTAGTACCTTGACCTTCTTACTACGCAGTGTATAGGTCACTAGCAGTTCTCCATTTGTGTACTCCAGGTTGATGTAGTGCAGACAGCGTAAGGGCAGGTCAGAAGGGTGGTTTCTATGATAGAACATTGGGATAGAGTGGCCCAGTATCCAAAATGTATGGTCTCCATGGTTGGTCACAGTGCCATACTGGACCATGAAGCTAGTCCCAATAAGAATGTCATAGCCGTTGTTTTCCAGAACTATAGCAGGAGCAGTGACCATTAGCTTCCCAAAGCAAAGAGGGAGGGAAGAGTAGGCTCCTTTTGCTCTGGCTGTCTGTGGCCCAGCAGTACCAAACTCTTCATGATAGGCTAGGTCCAGTGCCAGTTTAAGCTTCTTAACCAGCTGTGAGGATATAGTATTCCCAGGAGCATCAGTATCCAGTATGGCCCAAACGTGGGTTTTGTTCACTACCAGGTTGATATAGGTACAATCCTGGCAGTCCTCTCTTCTCTCAACAATCTTAGAGACCTGGTGGACGCTCAGTCCCTTGAACTTCTCCAGGAAGGTAGCCATGGCAGCTCCCACAGCTGGGCTTACTTCCTTGAGGGACTCTAGAAGGGCCAAGACGTGTACTGTCCAAAGCAGTTTGGTCAGTTGTTCAGCACTGTCCTCCTCATGAGTGACTTCAACACCTGGTTGAGCCAGTTGTTTGGCATAGGGTAAGGACACTGTTTTCTGAGCTATTTGGGGGATCACCACCTCAAATCAAAGTGTAGTCCAATGAGTTTAAGTGTTGACAGTGAGGACTCAATGTAAGAGGTCCTCTTGAACTCCTTCAGACTCTGCATCCTTGTGTATTGGTTGGGAGTTAAAGTCAATCAGGGAGGGTTTGTCCTTAGGGGTTGCCTCAGAGGAAGGTAAAGCGGCAGGCCTCTGGGCAGGTTTGTCAGGGGCAGCAGTATGAGGGGAGATGAGGGTGTCAAAATTACAAAGGCAGCCAAGGATTTCTCCTTTTCCTGGCTACTTAGTAGTTTTTTGACTGATCCTCATTGTCCTCCTCAATATTGGCGTCCCTAGCATAGTACGCCTCAGCGTCTTCCATGCCTACATGGTGGACCTTTTGGCAAGGGTTCTTAAATTCCCAAGAGAAGTGGCCAGCCATACCACATTTAAAGCAAGTACGAGGAGCGCTGTTGGCTGGGGTGGGTCTAACCTTGTCAGAAGGCTTGGGCATCTCCACAGCCACGCGGGGTCTGTACTCAGCTTGCTGACAGGGGCGGCCTTCAGGGAGAGGGTTATCAAACTCCCCCTTGTAGGTGCATAGAAGGAAAATCAGATCTGACATGGTGCAAGCGTTGTAAATGCTTGACTTAAGAGCCAGGGATAGCTCCCAGTTGACATGTACAGCAATGAAGAGTGCTGACTGCACATCAATAAATTGTATAGCACTCATAGACAAAAGGGTTTGAGCTTCAAGGTAGAACCTAGAAGTGAAGTCTTCTAGGGTTTCCCCCACCTTTAGCTTGGTGTCAGTGAAGTCTATCTTGCAACCAAGAAGGGCTTCTTGGCTACCAAATTCTTCTGTTAGGGCCCTGGAGACGTTTGCAAAGTCCAGCCATTCTCAGGGAGACATGGAAAGATAATGGTTTGAGTCTCAGCATCCAGACAGTTGATAACTGTGGAATCCCTCATGGTGTTGTCAGCGCCCTACATGGAGTTCTGGTATAGGCATAAGAACATGGCCACATTACTCTTGCGGTCAAACTTGGGGAGATTGACAGGCTTGAAGTTGTTGGAGCCATGTTGGATGGGAGCAGGAGTGATCCTCACTAGGGAGCTGATGAGATTGGGAACAGCTGAGGGTAGAAGCAGCAAACCTAGCCTCAGAGGCATGTCAACAGTTTTTCTCTTGCTGAGCTTTGTGGTCATCTTCTCTGTCCTGAGCAGCCCCAGAGGCTTCAGGAGTGGCCAGGACGTTGTCCTCAGACTCCAACACAGGCTCCAATACTTGTACAGTGTTGGGGGACAACCAAGTGTGGCCATCATTGCTTCCGTAGCTATGATAGAACTTAGGGCTGGAGAACCTTAGTGGACTGTGGAGACTCTTGGAGTTGATGGACATAGCCTGTAAGTTGGTGGCAATAATCTTACTGTCCATTCTATCCAATTGGCTATGAAAGGCGTCCAGAAGAAGTCACTGCTTATCCAGCTCATCCTGATAGACCTTGTTCTCCTGACAGGTGATATCCAAGTCATCTTCCAGAGAGGTAATGCACCTTTCATGGGTGGCAAGCTCGGCTTGAAGCAAGGCTATCACTTTCTTATCCTTCCTGGCTTGGGTCTGGCCATCTGCTCTGTCATGAAATTTTCAAAGTTTGAGACAATCCTGAAGCTCTGACACAGTGTGGTAGCTATTTAACAGGAAGGCAATTTTGGTGCTTTGCTGGACCAGTTCTGTCTGCATCTTCTTGTAGTAATCAAAGAGCTCAAGGATGTCACAGCCAAGGAGGTGGCTAGAGGGGGAGCTGTCTGTAGCAGTAGATGTGAGGGTGAACAAGGGGATGGTGGCAAGGCAATAGGCTAGGACATCCACCTCATGAGCCAGGCTTTGAACTGTGGGGCCAGTCTCAAGCACGTGGGTGGTAACCACACTAATCCAATTGGTGTCTACACCCTGATGGGTGAGGGTCTGTACCACATGCGCTGGAAATATTTTAGCTATTCCCCTCTCAATGGCGTCAACCCATTGCAGCATGGTATTCTGGGTGTTGGTAACTTTGGCCAGGTTTTGATTCACTGTGGTGAAAGTATTTCCAAGCTCAGAGTAAAGGACCTGGAGGAACGTTTGTTGGTTAGATACCAGTATTCCCTGGTTGTGCACTAGGCTTTGGATGCAACCCAGGTGCATTTGGCTGTGAAATACAGCAGGGTGAGTGAACTTTTGTAAATAGTCCTTGATATGTTTGATGATGCGGAGGTCATGAAAAAGTTAGTCAGGGTTGACCTGGGAGAGGTTCTGAAAGAAAACCAGGAAGTTATCAGCAGAAGGTTGCTGAATAGCCAGATGTTCAGAGCAAGCACCATTGCCAGCAGCACCAGAATCTAAAGCTTGGATGGTACTATGGATGTCATCCTCAGAAGGAGAGGAGTTGGCGTTTATCTTCAAAGGGGCAGGGGCTTGCAGGATCAAGGGTTGACCAAAAACAATGGCTTGGGGACACTGATGTTCTGGCATGAAGTGGCTAAGGGGGGCCATAGGGAGTGCCTGCTCTTTCTCCAGCATGAACATTGGCAGCAGTGAAGGCCGCTGCCTGCTGATAGGGGGAAGCAGTGGCAGAAGGCTCAGAAAGGGGCATTCCTCCCTCCTCATTGAAAGAACCGCAGGGTAGGGGCTGTTGATGTGGAAAGACATGAGCGCCAATGCCATTTTTTTAGCAGCAAGGGGTACTAATTTCTACAAAAAGTTAGTCAGGAACCTATTTCTTAATACTATACCTGTTGATGGTATAGTGGCAACCTTTAGATAGGACAGAAGAATATAAGGTATTATGACAAAACTAGTTCTCTATTTGATATTGAGGTGCTTATATTGTATAAGGCAGGGGAATTTACACCAGGGGAAAGGAGGCACAGACAGAAGGACTTTCCTAATGGAGGAGAGTGGACAGGCATATTAGAAAGTCCCACGCAATGGAAAAGCCAGTTTAACACAGCTTTCCTTATGGAGGCATGTGGCTTTATTTACGTTGTTTCCATAATTAACCTTGGAAGTAAATCCTGTGTCTATAGCACATTCAAAAGACCATTTAAACACCTGTTTTATGGGCGTTTAAACGTAGTTAACCTTATTAAAACTGTCTTGAGAGAAAGCAATTCCGCAATTGTTTCATTGCTTGATCCCTAAGTGAATGACTTAATGTCTAATCCATTCAGGATCTGCAACTGTCAGGGCCTCAAATTTGAAGCCCAGAACGGAGTTCAAACCCCCGCTCTTGGCCGCCAAGCAAAAGCAAGGGCAGCTGAGAAAGCCTGCTGGGGGATTCAAACCCCCAACCACCCACCAGGGCAGGCAAGGGCTGCTTCAAACTTCACTGGCCTATTTGGGCAGTTTGAAGCAACCTGAAGATGGGTCCTGTCCTGGGGCCAGCTTTAATGCTGGCTCAGGGGAGCTTGCGGCTCCCAGCGGCATTAGAGCACCCAGCCCCAATGCCTTAAATGGGTTGGGTGCATCCAATGCCACCCTCAATCAGATCTGCTGCAGAATTAAACCAGAAAATCTGAAAATTTTCAGATTCCTGCTGCTGCATCTGCAGCACCTCATACTTTTTCCCCCACCCCCAATCAATCCAATTGCACAGATGTGCTAGTCAACCATCTTGCAGCCATTGAGGATGCAGTAAATGCAACCAATAAATTGGCTGATAACAGCACCTCAGTTAAGCTGCAAGACTCAGTAATTCTTGCAGTCAATAACCAAGTAGAATTTCAGGCTGAAGATGCCAACTAATTATTCACCAGCCACTAACAGAGTTCCCCTGCTCAGGCCAAGTCACCCAAATTCCAATCCACACTTTCCAAGCCACTTCCCACTACTTCCCAGAAGCCAGTACCCAAGAGTTGGAACTCCAAAAGCCCTCAAGGATTAAGCAGTAGTATATTCCAAGGTAGATCAGACAAATGGTATAAAACCCACTTTCCCCCACTTAAATCAAGTGCAGACAACGTCAAATAAAGTTAAGAAATCTTTCAGCCTTGTTTGCATTATTAGGATTTCAATTTATACACCACTTGAGCAGAAGTCAAACCTGAAGACTAGAGTACCACCCTAGACCTACCCCTATAGACTACCAGCCAGGTCCAGATCCTGGAATGGCTGGCATTCCCTATGACGTCCCTGCTCCTCCTATCCCACAGCCCTACAACCACAGTAGAGCTGGGAAGGTCATCTTGACTATCCTCAGTCTGGCCAAAGTTGTCATTCCCAACCTTGGTGCCTACCGTCCTTTAGCTGCTGGATTGCTTTAACTAACCTGTTCAGCTCCATTCTTCTACTGGTCCCTTGTTACCTGTTACCCAGATGGATTCAGCTCCCCTTTGATGTCTTGGTACATGACAGCCACCAGCCATGACAGCAACAGTGGGCAATATTAATCAAAGGCTTTGGTTTTGTCAACTGGAGTCCGGCTATCTATCCCTGTGATTAGGTACTGACGCTTTGGTGTTTGCAGATGGAAGAGTATCAAAAATAAGTATGGAAGCAGATTGGTGAACCAAAGGTTCATAACAACTTTATTGGTAAGGATGAAAATACAAAACTTTTCCAGGTGCTTCTGATTTATATAATTACTCACATGCAAGTGCCTATGGGAATTTTTATGGTGCTAACTGTGTGGCAAGGCTTGGCATCTCAGGTTCTGCTGTTTGGTTTGCTGCTTCATGGTCATTTTTGGGGTTTTCAGGAAAAGTTGTTTGGCTTTTTGGTAGTCCATCTTGGCTTGGCTGGCCATTAGTTCTGGCAGGTTTGTCTTCTGGGGTTATAGGTGTTTTACCTATTTGATCACCAATTTTTGACTGGCTTGACAGGCTTTCCTGAGGCCAAAAACTTGATTAAAAAAGGGGTTCCCAATTGGGAACCCCAAATTACCTGAAGGAGGGTGGGCTTAAACTGGGTTTACTGGGCAGCTAAAATTAGTCTGCCCAGGCCCAGCCAAGGCTTGGGTGTAGCTTTTGGGGCCCAGAATGGGCCCTGCAGCTGCCACCAGGGTAGGAATGATTCCTGCACCTGGATTTTTGCTTTTTGAAGAAAATCCAGGTGCAGGCAAATCTCCCCCACCCGCTAGTACCTCCTTTCAGATAGGAGCAGGTCTGATTCCTTCCTGGGGCTTCAAAACTGTTACTTTTGTAACACCAGAGCTCAATTTGCTCATCTTCAGGAGCATCAGGCCCAGGATCCTGTTTCTCTTCCTCTTCAGGCTCTGAGGTGGGATCAGAGTAGCAGTTGAAGTTGAAAAACTTCTCTTGGGGGTCTGAAGGGGAGTAAACAAAAGGAGAGTGGGAAGGGGTTGGGCTTGTTTCCTCAGGTTCAGGGGAAGGTGTGGGTGTGAGAGAGGGGGGCTAAACTAACTAAGCTTGGCTCCCATCCTGGCAAGATGAACCACCAGGATGCCACCCAGTGGAGTACTGGGATGGCTGCTCAGAGAGAGGACCAAAGAGAGGACACAGGGGAAAGCTGAGGAAAGTATGCATTCAAACCCATCAACACTAATCCGGTGAGCAACCAGGGCATGCAAGTGGGAGCAGGAGGAAATTTCACAGGTTCTTGGGGGGTACAAAGTTGTTCCCATCCAAGCTGGGGAGGGTGGACACTGGCGCCTCCTCCAATGAAGGGACAGGCACAGTGTAGTCAACAGCATGAAAGTCCAAGTCATTATGTGTTAAGCTCTTGACAATTGTCTCCCCTGAAATGAGAAGTTCACCAGGAAGATGCAGGAGAATAGAGGGATTTTCCCCCACAAGACAAGCAGAAGAGGAGATACAAGACCATAAATCAGGGGAAGTTGTCCAAAGAAGCAACAAAAAAGGAGCCAGAGAAAACACTACAAATTTCAGAACAAGGAGAATCATAATTGCAAAATCCACAAGATTTAGAATCTAGAAGTGCAATTTTTAAGTCTCAAATAAATAACATTTTGGTTAGGTGAGGTAGCCACAAGAAGAAAAAACCAGTCACAATAGAAGGGGACACTTGGGGGCCTTAGCAACAGTCTTGGATGGCTTGGACGGGTGTAGGAGCAAAAGCAGGTTCAAAAATTGATAAAATCATGAAAAACTCAAAACTATAATAAGATTTATAAAAAAATTTGAATAAAAATTTAAGTCCAAACTGTGTTTTTGAAATCAAAAGCAAATATCACAATGATTAGGTGTTAACTTCAAACTTAGGGATTCTGAAGAGGCTGTAGGGTTCAAGAAGGGCCATAAAAAGGTAAGCTTTAAAAAGGCAAACACTAACACTTTTGCTTTAAATAAAAGAGACTCCAAACAGAGTCAAAAAAATCTAGGTTTTTAAAAGACTGTTTCCAGGATTTATTTAATTTGAAGAATTGATAAGCAGGGGACTCAAAGTCCCCTTGCTTTGTTAAAAGGGAGTGAGTTACTAAGGAATGAATCACATGACCACTTGGATTTCATCCAATTGGTTGAGAGAGAAATTTTACTAGCCAAGGCCAGGGGTGCTGGAGAGTTCCAAGGTAATTTCTGAAGCTCCAACTGATTGGCTGGAAGTCATCTCAGATATTACAGATTCATTTGACTTCCTGGACTTTGATGTGGCATATTTTGATTGGCCATTTCTGATTGTTTTTAAAAGTGGGCAACACCATGCCAACAAATAATCCATTTTGATCAGTGTTTCTTCCCAGGGAGTAGCAACCTGAGCCAGGGAATCCGCAGGGTAGGCCATAATAAATCTCTCATCCACAGTGTGCGCCAAATTCCCTAAGGAATTCAGCAACTTGGCTGTTATTTTTGGGCCTTTCTTGGTGCAACAGGGGAAAATGGTGTCGTGAATGCTGCCATTCACCATGTTTTGATTTTGCCTTTGTTGGGTTATTTTGAGGAAAAATCTCTTTCTTTCACTTTTGCCCTTTGAAATGAGGCTGGCTCTAAATTGGGAAATACAATTGCTCAGTTTCCTGATCCTGCGCAACTCACTTACCCCACTTATGCTTGTGGCAAGTGATCCTACTGTCCTGGTATTGTTTTGTGGTATTGCAAACCACTATATAATACATTTCCTATTTTCCAATAAAAATAAGTTCTATTCACATTTTTGTCTTTGTGTCTCCACATACTTTGGCGCCTCTCTAGCCATTTCTAGCAGATATTATTCATTCAGGGCCACAAGGTAATCACATAAACTTTCCTGTCATTCTAACTGAGACTTAGTACAAATCCAATCCTAAGGTTAGTATTGCCCGTTGTGACTCTGTGCCGCGCCTCAGATCACAACAAAAATGGTGCTCACTACAGGAGCTGTAAGCCCCTTGATTACTCCCTTTGCAACTACGTTTTCAGGACTTTTGCCTCCACCTATACAAGAGCCAAATTTGCCTGAAATTACCAGTCCTCCTATTGAGGAAGACATTGCCAACCTGCCTATTGTCCCTACTGTACTGAACCTTGGGAGTGGTCCCTGCCTAGTGGCCTACCCTTTGGGTACCCCTGACTTGGAACAAGTCATGGCAGTAGCCCTTGGGATAGCCCGTGATGGGGCCATCCCTTGCCTTCAGCTTCAATTCAATCAGGCAGAATACTAAAAATTGATTGTAGCACCACAATTTCCCCAGCATCTCCTCTCAGCAGCTGGCTCTGCTGAACATCTATTGTCCTCCTTTGTACAACCTGCCTTATCTCATCATCAAATGGTATTAGGGCTCCACATTCAGGAAATTTTGTTGTTGCAAGCTGCCATCACCCATCACTGGGATCAGTTTGCGGCCTACCAGGGCAACCTCCAGAATTAACTCATACAGAATGGAACATCCTCCATGTCAACAATTTCAAAAATATTTTTTGCTTTATCTTTTATAATTTCAATTAAAAGCTCAAAATAAAAGTCAAACATTGCTTCTATTATCAGTGTCAATTATTTAATCAAGAAAAAAATAATCTTTAATATTGAAAATAAGAAAAATATTTTTGAGAATTGTTGACATGGAGGATGCTCCATTCTGAATGAGTTAATTCTGGAGGTTGCCCCTACCAGCAGTGGATTCATTCCCTGTTTTCCTTAGTATCCAACAATCAGCGCAACTCTGTCACCTCCCAGTCTTGTTTGGTTACTTCCATTGAAAGAATACACCAATTCATCCCTGAGTATGTCAGAGAGCGCCTTCATGAGTTCCACCAACTGGAAAAGCCCCGGCGTGCCCAAGTAGACTCTACTTTAAATGCCTATCTCACTGATTTTGAACGGATTTTGCAACAACTTAAAAAGTTCAGTGCTTATTCCTTTGACCAATTACAGCAAGTAGTGGTCTATTATTCAAAGGGCCTCTGAAAACTTGGCAAGGACTTTGATCAAGAAAGGGCTACTACGGCCGCCACCATTACCAAACTCCAGACTCAAGTAAATGAACTGTCTGCCTTCAAAGCAGATGCCCTGCCTTCTCCTCCATCTGACAAGCTAGCAGATAGAGAACAGAGGCTCTGGGATGCCATTTGAGATTTAAGAGTATCTACCTGCAGTCAGGATTGCCCCCTTAAAGTCCCTCAGCCTGGTCCTCAAGTGCTTGCGCTGACAGCTCAGGTTGCTGAATTATAACAAGAGGTTGCTACTTTGCGTGAGGCAATGACGTCTGTAGTTAGTCCACCTGAAGTTGTGGGAAAAGATGGTTGTTGCCCTGGCTTGTCAGGAGCCCCCCACATCCATTGTGCTAGAGAGTTGATAGCTCTAGCCAATGAAGTGGATCTCCTGAAGCAAGATCACTCTGAGCTTGATAAAGACGTACAAGAACTAAGTGAAGTGGACAATTTAGTAAATGACAGGTTTGCTCCTTGCCTTTTGGTAGGCCTGTCTCTTACTTCCCAACTGGCTGAGCTTTCCTTGGTAGTAACTGCACAGGGTCAGCGCCTGGATGTTACTGAGCAACAGGACGCCCTTGCTAATAATACGGGCACCCGCACTGCTGACACCTTGACCACCCTTGAAGATAGTGTTTGCCAGCTGTGGGCCAGGCAGCCCCCCACCAAGTCAGAAGCAGAATTCTCCCCACTCATAAATGTACTTGATAGCAACAATGGTGGCCCAACTCCAGAAGCTCATTTCAAGCCTACATTTAAGCAATTTTTTGACCCCAGAACCTCAACCATTGTAGCTTTCCTAACTATCTATGAAACTGTCATGAGAAGAGCCTCAGATGAAGTTAAGAAGGACACATTCTGACCTGTCTACACCTGACCTGCCAAGAGGTAGTTGTGCCAGAGCTGCCCACCATTGAAACCTGGGAAGATATGAAGCAGCTTCTTATTGACAAGTTTGGTGGTGACCTTAGAATGGAAGTTAGGAAGGACGCCTTCATGCACATTACCTTCAAACCAAAGGAGACCCTAGCTAAATTTGCAGATAGATTCTACATGAAAGGACAACAACTGATCCCAAGCTGCCAGTTGACCACACATGAAGCATACATGGCTTGCGCTCAAGCCCTCAAGATTAACCAGCTCCTGTGTCTTCACTTCAAGGCCCATAAAGCCATGCTTTCTTCCATGAAAAGCATAAATACACTGTTGCAGGATATACACCTTACCCATTCTGGTACAGTTGTGTAATAGAATTGTGCTGCTTCTACCTCTGGTTTGTCTTCATGTGGGCCGTGTATCCTTACCATGAACTCGCAAAATCTTCTTCAACAACAGGGTTGCCATAACTGTGGACAAATAGGTCACCATTCCCAAGTCTGCACCAATCCTTGAGTTGAAGGAGCTGATCCCAAAGAACAGGCGGGAAAAGAACAGTCAACCTAGAGGCAGAGACACTCTTGGTTGACAATTCTTCCCAGTCTCCTCCAATTCCCCCCTCTATTGCTGACTCTGAGCCTGCTAACAATGAGGCTCCTCCCATTCTTCTGCTATTTCATGACATATCTGATGACTCTGACATGGACAATTCTGATTTAGAAGATCTTGATGCCTATGAGTACTCTGTCCTGGCTGTCCCTGAAACTATTGCAGTCCCTTATAAGCTACGTTCTGGGAAGACTACACGTCCACCAAGCCTCTGCCTGAAGCCAAGAAGGTTGTCTCTTGGCCTTATCTCACCCAAGCCAAGAGATCTCCCATGCTTGTTGAGTCTTCTGAAGAAGCTGCTGAGGTTGCTGACGCTGTGTTCAAAAACGTCTCCATCTTGCTCCCTCTCCAGACAGTCTATAAGGAGTTCCCAGGCCTCAGATGGATGATTGAAAATTGGGGAAAAGAACTAACAGAAGCCCAAGACATTCTGGCTGTCCTCCCCTTTGGTTGCACCACCACTCATGTTGAAATATCCATCCAAAAGATGAAAATTAAGGCTGTCTTAGACATGGGGTCTCCTGTTAATGTTGTCTCCTTGAAGCTTGTCAAGAAGCTCAAACTTGCTCCCAACTTTAACTATCATCAATTGTATGGCACAGCTGGGCTGTCCATGATTTGCGCTATAGGAGCTTATTCTGATCTGCCCATGCAATTTGGCAAGCTGCTCTTGGCCGCGCCTGCTGTTGTCCTGGAGAATGAGAGCTATGACCTGCTAGTTGGTACTCAATTCCTAAGGAAATATAATGGGATCATCAACTTAAAGGACGGCTACCTCTCTATCTTGGGATACAAAGTCCCTCTGATCTTTGAAGAGCCAGTTAAAGTTCCCAGGAAGCGCCTCAAGACATGTGCCTTGGAATATCCCACTGGTGTTTTCACTTTAAAATACCAAACCCATTCCTCCAACATAAAGTGTCCTCCTATGGCTTGCTCTGCATCAGAATGGATTCCTCTCTTGACCACTTCTGATGTGACTATTCCGCCTGGGTCTCAGGCTATCCTAGACTCCCAAATAATGTATGAGCTGTCCGAGCGTACATTCCTAGAGTTTTACTCTCATCCCTTGCTAGGATGCATCAAAACCTATCTCTTTCCAGGAATCTTGGATGTCTCTCATAAAGACCCTGTTCAACTACTGATTGCCAACTTGACTGCTCCCCCCTACATGTGTCTAGAGGGCAGGTTGTTGGCTATGGCAAGTTGTTGAATGCTCCTAACATCCTATCTCTCCATCCCTTTGGTATGTTTCAGGACTTTAACTTACCTGAGGATGAGCCATAAGTCCTATCATTGTTCTTGCCCAAGACTTCCTGCAACTATCTCTGGTTTAACAGAAAGAGGTACTTGACCTCCTGGACCAGTTTTCAGATATCTTTACTAAGGATAGAACAAATTATGGGTTAGCCAAAGGCGTCATTCACCAGATTGATACTGGTGATGCCCCCCTTTTGTGCTAAACCCTACTGCCGCAGTCAAGTAGAAGATGATCAGGTGTCTAAAGAGCTTAAGCAACTTTTAGATGCTGGACTGCTTGCTCCTTCCCAAAGTCCATGGGCTTCCCCCTTGCTCATACTGAAGAAGAAGAATGGAGGTCATTGTATTGTGATGGACTACCAACGCTTGAATTCCTTAACCAAAAATGATTCCTACCTCTTACCATGCATTGACAATGCTCTCTGCTGCCTTGGGGGCTCTAAGTTCTTCTCTGCCATGGATCTGGCTTCTGGATACTGGCAAGTTGATATCTCTCCCAAAATATAGACAGAAGGCTGCGCTCATCACTTCTGAAGGATTGTTTGAGCCCACTTTAATGCCGCAAGGACTCTGCAATGCTCCAGCTACTTTCCAATAAGTCATGTATTCCATTCTCCGTGATTTGAAGCTCTCATGTGTTTTAGTGTACTTAGATGATATAACTGTCTTCAGTGCCACCTTCACTTATCACTTGGCTCATCTCAAATAGGTGTTCATAAAGATTTTTGAGGCTGGACTTAAGTTAAAACCATATAAGTGTGCTTTCTTCAAAGAACGCCTTGAATTCTTGGGCCACAAGGTGACTCAGACAGGAATCTACCCCGTGACTAAGAAAGTTGAAGCCATTGACAAAATGCTTCCGCCCACCAACCTGCAAGAAGTCCAAGTCTTTCTGGGCATGATGGGATACTATAGACAATTTATCCCTGATTTTGCTGACACTAGTGAACCCTTGGTCCAGCTATTGCATAATGTCCCTTTTGAATAGACCTCCAGTCAACAACAAGCCTTTGAAACCCTGAAACAAAAACTCAAAGAGGCTCTCATCTTAGTATATCCTGACTAAGATAAGGAATTCATCTTATATACTGATGCTAGTGACCTGGCTATTGGGGCTATCTTGGCTCAACTGGATGATAAGGGTGTGGATCACCCTGTAACTTATACCTCTTGTGTCCTGAATAAGTATGAGACAAGCTATAGTGTGACTGAGAAGGAGTGCCTTGCTGTGCTGCATGCTGTCAAGCAGTTCTGTCACTATGTGTATGGCACCCATTTCACTGTGGTTACTGACCATGCTTTGCTTAAATGGCCACAACAACTCAAGGAACCTGAAGGACAACTAGCTAGATGGGCTCTCTGATTACAAGGATAAGACTTCACTTTGCTGCACCTCCCCAGGATTCAACATCAGAATGCTGAAGGACTTTCCAAAATGCCCATCCTTGCTCTACACCCTGCTGAAGCTGACCAGTTGTATGAACTAATTGGATACCCTTTGTCATTGGAGAGTGAGACAGAGGAAGTTTAAGTCGCCCTTTCTAAGCTATCTGAAGACACCCTCATTTGTGACAATCAGCTCTTCAAGAAAGTAAAAGACCACTACTTGCCCTATGTAAGGCCTAGTCTTTGCCTTTTGTTGGTGCTGCAAGCTCATAAGGAGCCAGGCATGGGTCTTGGCAACACTCCCATGTCCCGTCTCCAGAAGAATTACTTCTGGGAAAATCTTTGCTTGCTGATCCCAGATGTTATTGCTAGTTGCCATGATTTCCAGCTGCAACATCCTAAAACTGCTGCTCATGAGTTCAAGCTAGTTCCCCCTCAACACGCCTTTCACACTTTTAGTATTGACGCTGTAGGGCCTCTCCCTTGCTTCCGCTCTGGTTGCTGCTTTATCTTAATTGCTATTGATCATTTTAGCAAGTGGGTAGAAGCTTGTCCTACTAAAGACATCACTGACAAGACCACTGCCGCCTTTTTGCTGCAAGATGTATTTTTCCGCCATGGTTGCCCTCAAGTGTTGTTGTCTGACAATGGGACTAACTTCAACGCCAAGTTAGTGACCTTGGTGGTTGAAGCCTTGGGGTCTCACCAGTCTTTCTCTTTCCCCTATAATCATTCCACCAATGGGGCAGTTAATGTTAGAGCAAAACAGTGAGCTGCGTGATTCAAGGACAAATAATGAGGAGATAGTAAACAAATTGTGAGTTGCTTGAGCAACAGGAGACCAAATCAGGAAGACAGTTTAATCATCTTGGCGCCAGTGGTCATGTAGCAGAAGATGGAGGTCAAAATTGTCAGGATGCAAATGATTTTCAGGAGTAAATTAGAGAAAGAATCAGATGGCGTCAACATATAAAGGGCAGGCCAAGGCGCGGCCATGGTATCAATGACAGCCTTGAAAACAATAAACGCTAATCTGTCAAAGACAGGGGCAAACAGCCCCAGATGAGCCAACTTTTTTTTTGAATTTTTTTCTTTATTTCAGTGGAATTAAGTTATTTAGAAACAAGTTTCTAGAGGGGAAATGGGGAAGTCTTAAGGGAGTTCAGGATGGAGCAGGGGGGATTCTGCGGCTTCTAATTGGCTGGCAAGAATATTTTCAGCAGTTGGTGGTCCTGCATTGGAATTCAAGTCGATGACGTCATAATTCAAAAATTTCTGGAAACCAGCAGGTCAAGTGCTGCCATCCCCAAATAGTGTATAACGTGTAATTTTCTTGTCATAATTATTTGGGGAAAAATAAGGCAGGTCCAGATTTTTGAGGGCTATTTGGGCACTCCAGCTTTGACCCATTTTTTGTCTATGACAGCATTTAAGCCGTCAATTTTCTTTCAGGGGTTTGGCTGCGGTTCTTTTCTGATTTTGTGTTTTACAAGGGCGCACTATCCCTTCTATTTGATTTTCTACCGTAACAGTTGAGCGTGCCAACTCAACTCTGGTTTCTATCATGAGAAAGCTTACTTACTCTGACGCCGCCAACTGGGATCTATACTTACCCGCTGCTCTCTTTGCCTATTACCTTAGCAAGCATTGTGTCACTGGGTATTCCCCCTTTGCTATGCTGTATGGTTGCAAGGCCACTACTCCATTGCTCTTGGGGCCCCCCTACTCTCCTCTGATAAGGCCATGAACCCTGATGAGCACATCAAAGATCTATTCAACTGCATCATTGATATACAGGCTACTGCCTTCATGTCCGCCTATAAGACTAAGCTGCTGGAGCTCTCCCCTGACAATGCCAGGAGATCCCCCCTGCCTGAGTTTGCCATTGGAGACCACGTTCTATATTATCAACACAGAGTGAGAGAACAAGCTCATAAGCTAGACTTGTTATGGATTGGGCCCTTAGAAGTGACCTTTAAGTAAGGATCAGAGTATACAGTAAAGCTCCTCTCTAGTGGTTGACCTTTTGCTTGTGTGCATGCTAAGTTCCTCCGCAAGCATCACCCCCTAAGGCCAATCTAGAGGGGGCAATGTCATGAATGCCGCCATTCACCATGTTTTGATTTTGCCTTTGTTGGGTTATTTTGAGGACAAATATCTTTCTTTTGCTTTTGTCCTTTGAAATGAGGCTGGCTTCAAATTGGGAAATACAATTGCTCAGTTTCCTGATCCTGTGTAACTCACTTGCCCCACTCATGCTTGTGGCAAGTGATCCTACTGTCCTGGTATTGTTTTGTGGTATCACAAACCACTATATAATACATTTCCTATTTTCCAATAAAATTAAGTTCTATTCACATTTTTGTCTTTGTGTCTTCACATACTTTGGAGCCTCTCTAGCCACGTCTAGCAGATATTATTCATTCAGGGCCACAAGGTAATTGCATAACCTTCCCTTCCATTCTAATCAAGACTTAGTACAAATCTAATCCTAAGGTTAGAATTTCCTGTTGTGACTCTGTGCCGCGCCTCAGATCATGACAAATGGTTCAATCTAAGGCCAAAGGTGGTAGTGAATTTACAGTGGGTGTCTTGGGGGAGCTTTACCCTTAGCAGGCTGCTTTTTAGGGGTAGTTTTGATCTTTTTGGCCTTGGGAGGAGTGATCTTGGACTTGGTGGCCTTGGGAGCAGCTTTGTTGGTAGGCTTGGGAGGCATCTAAAAGTGAATTAGTATCAAAATATGGAAATTTTTAGGGTTTTTTAAAGAGGAAAATGAGAATGTTTTTAATATAAAAGTAGTAATTCTTTTACATAGAATTGTAGCAAAAGTCTTAAAATATATAATATCAAAATTTTAAAATCTTTTGTTATGTGAAATTTTTTTATCTATTAGTAGTGCAAGTAAGAAAAACTTTGAGTTTTGACTGAAAACTTGCAGTTGAAATGTTGTTTTTGAAGTGACGTAATTGAGGTGCTGTAGCTCAAAAACATAGTTTTTTGGCAATTTTTTATATTAAATTAACAAATTATGTGTGGAGCTACCTCAACCAGACCAAAGAGTAAAACTTGAGTTTCTTAAAAACTAGCTTAAGAAACTGGGGTTAAAAAGTACCCAGTTGTTTAGAGGAGATAAAAAATATATATTTGCAAAGTTTCAGGCAATTTCTTATGCTTTTTTATTAATATGAGTTTTAACGTCAATTTGTACTTTTGTATCATGAATGACATTTCAATACTTGTATTGAAACCCCAAGAGTTGAACCCCAGTTCCCTGAAAGCGGATCAAACCCTCCAGGACAGTCCAGGACCCACTGATCTGTTAAGTCACAGGCTCAAATTGTTAAATTACCCCACAACCCACTAGCCTACTACGGAGGATTCCCTGAATAGTTGCCAGTCTGCTGCTGAACTGGTGCCAATGAAGACCCATACCTACAAAGGAGATGTAACCTGGTTAACAGAGGTTGGGGAAGGATCTACTGCCAACCTGCCAAGAGCTAATACTGGAGTTTTGAAATCAACATTGGAAGCCCTGGAATCAAACCCTGACCCTCCAAAGACTATTTGAGTCACACAAAGTGGACAGGAGCCTGCTCACTTGCTAAATTGCAAACCCCAGTTGATGAGTTACTTCAAGGCCCGCCAGTCTCCCAAGGACAATTCCCCAAATGGTCACCAGATTGATGCTAACCTTGAGCCATCAAAGATCCAAACCTATACAAAGGTTGTAGCTTGCCTTAAGGAGGTTAAAACAAAACCTATTTTTAACTCTGTCAATGACCACCAGCAACTGCCAGCCTTCCGTCCAGAAAGGGTAGTACAATTGAACTACTCAAGTGACATAGTGAACAGTGGTAGCGGAACAAAGCATTACCACTTCTATTTGCCAGAGCAGGCACAACCTGGATCTGCTGCCCTCAAGACTCTAATCCAAGATCCATTCCCCACCAGTGCCTTGTCTGCAAACCTGAATCCTTCAAAAATTGAAGAAGCAAAGTCTCATGGTATAAAAAACCCGGTGGTATGGTGATGACCATATTGTCATTTTTGATAATAAAGTTTTATGAACCTTTGGTTCAAACAAATCTTACCTTATCTAGTCTTAGTGATCTTCCATCTTAACTCTGTTCAAGTAGACTATCAGGCTCTTCCCCCTCTGGAGACCAACCTGCTGATCCTACCCAGACACTATACTGTCTCCCAGGAGCCCCCTTTGGACCTGTGAATTTACTGACTACCTGCCCAACCCAGCCTACGTGGAGTATGACTTGGAGACCATCCTCATTGCTGACCCCTTGGCCAGGACTAGAGAAACTGAATACATAGGATGTGAAGGAAAGTGGTACAAAAGGCCGCCAAGATTGTTCAAAGACAAGTACAATTATCTGCCTGTCTACTTTGTTCCCATGACTCCACCCTTAACCCCATAACCCAACCGCCCAATGGAGACCCCCACCGCTGCAGAGACCACGTCCACTCAACTGTTTGGAGTACCCTATATCACCTTGAAAGGAATGGTGGATTCCATGGTCCCTACCTCTGGACCCTGGTCTTTACTTGGATGATCCATGTCTTACATTATCAAGTTAGCACCCATTCTATGGTGGGCATTACCTGCCGGCTTGGCCCAACCCCATCCCAAGCCGCCCAATGCCTCTACCTATGCCTGGTTTCCTGACATTTTTAAAAGTGGAAAGCAAGAATCACGGTGGGGGAATCAATGTAGCATAGCCTGGCGTCATATGTAATTTTCCCTTATTTTCCCCTATCCATTGTGCGCATCAAATCAATTAGGTGATATGAAACTTGGTGGAATTTGAAGTGACATAAATTGAAATAGCGTAATCACCCCCTTCCATATTAAAATCACTATTAAAATATTTTATTAAGAGAACCCTTATCAATGTATCCATGTATAAGTAAGCTATAAATTACATATAACAAAACTGGTTTTTTTACTCAGCAATGATAATCACTAGAGGGACTATCATAGTGGTATCTTCTTAGGTTGTTCTTAGTATAAGTGTCTTAGATTAATTCTATAAGAACATTTTCTGGCACTATACAACAGGCTTTATTTAAGTTTGGGTATAAGCTTATTTTAGTTAAAGATAAATAGCGTGATTCAAAATGGCGTAAAGTCAAAATGGCGTAAACATGCTCCACACTAAGTGATTTCATATATAAATAAAGTTAGTGAAATAATATTTAATTAATCTGACCTGAAGTGACAGAATTGAGAGGGCATAAATTTGAGATGCTGCATTATAAAGGTATATGTAAATTTTAACTATTTTATTGTTTATTTTATTTTTTTGTGATTCAAAATCACTAATGCAAAAAACGCCATCTCAAATTAATTTGAGATGGCATAAATCAAAGTGCCGTTTTTGAAATGGTGTGTCCTACCCCAGGGAGTTGATTTCCCTACAGTTGCCAGCCAAACGGCTTGCAGTCAATCATTGACGGGATTAAAGTGTAGTGATACCTCATATTTAGATGTACTTTATCACTTTTTATTAGTAAGTTCTCTGGATGTACCTCCCAACTAACTCCTTAATAGATATTTTGATATCTTAATATATAGATTTATGTCTCATGCTACGCTGATAAAATTATGTCAAATATAACAAGTTCTCCAAAAAAGTCTATACTGAAGTATCATGAATATATTTTTGGGATTTCTAAAATATGAGAAAATAAGAATTTTTGGAAGATTTTATAATAAGAAAAGAGTCTTATATAGCTGACAATAGGGTGCATAGTATCTATTTATGTTATGCGATCTTGGTTGGAAGAATTCTTTAGGAGAATAAGGGATAGATCCTAGTAAAATATTTGGATCAAATTTTGAGGCCACCTTTTACTCGGCAATTCAAGTCATTTCTCGGAGAAACAATTTCCTGAAGGTAATATTGCAGCAGCAGTGATAGCATAAATTTACTTGCTCACGAAAAAAAACAGACTGCGATATTGAAGCTAATAGCATCAAGGAGAGCGATAAAATTTAAATTACTTCGATTTAAAAAGTGGGTTTATTCAGCATTTATATTGATATGGTGAAAATGGGAAGCAAGACCTTGCATCGAATCAAAGGGGATGTTTTCATAATCACTCCAGCCAAAAAATCTGTCTCAATTCTCAATGGTCGAACACGCTTCAGATAACCTCTTATCTCTTAAATTTAACTCGTGCCTTATCTAAACCCAGCAAGTTGCGACATCTAAGGTTTACAGCCAAACGAAACTTTGTAAAAATAAATAGTAAGACTCTAAAAAGCTTTTTTGAAATATCTCATAAATGGAGATGATTCAGTCAATATTATTCTCTCTCATAAAGCTCCTAGATCACTCATAAATTTCTATTTTACCAACAAATAAATTGATAGCCTGGCTAAGGCTTTGAATGAAACCTTTCATTATTTACAAAAACGATTCACCTCATTCACTCAACAAAAATTTGACAGTCAAATTTATTTATAGTTTAATTGGCTGATCTGTATGAAGAAGAATATTTACTTCCTTACAACAATGAATATTATGATCCAGATGAATTTCTAGCTGAAGAACAGGTAAAAACATCAAAAAGTTAGATTTTGATATCTCAACTATTGATTTTCACAATGAACTAGTCTAGTGTATTTTAAAGAACAGCTTTTAAATTTTATTCCAAACTAAATTGGCCTTTTCATGACAATAAAATTGCTTTGAATTCATGATAATCCACCTTTCAGCTGATTCCATGTACTTTTAAACACATTGCACCAAACCTTGGCCCCTTTGTTGCTCACAAGGATAAAGATGTAAGTTGTATTTATAGTAATTTCCTTATTTCTGATTTCCCTATTAAAACCTAGGTTCCCAATGACACAGTTGTGGAAGCTCCTTTTTGGCTAGTTCATGCTTTACAAGACGAGTAAGATTTTCACGGTGACATTGTATCTGTCATGTTACAGAAAATCTTATTTTTGTTTAGGCAGTATGTGGTGAGAGGAACTCCTAAAGGGTTTATGCCATCAGTCCAGAACGGCCTGAGGGCATGCTCTGATAACGTTAATATCAACTCCCTCAATCCACATTACTTTAAGCTAGGAAAAAAGTTAGCACATAGGTACAATTTAAATATACTCCTTCAACTATTTTCACTCCAAGATTTTCTTGGCTAAAGCTTGCAAGGAACCATAAATATTGTCACTAAGCTTCATTTAAACATTCCTGCAGGCTAATTAGGGGTATGCTCTACTAGTGGATTATTATTATGCAGATTACTCTTTGAATTTCCTGAATCCTTCTTAAATTGGTTTCATTCTAAGACTGTGTTTAAGCTTATACATAAAAATATTTTAATCTTTGCAAGTCTAAGGATCTTTTTGGCAAATAACCCTAAGCCTAGCCCCCTTTTAAGCGAAGGACCCCGAGGAAACGAAACTGATGCTGCCATGGTGGAATTTCTTGCTGAGACTTATCAAAACCGGCTAGGGCTTGTGTTAGATAAGGCCACTACACATAGGCATCTTAGTGCTGAAGCCTACTCCTTCTTGGCAACCCTTGATGCCTCAGAAAAACACTGTAAGAACATATGAGTTTCAACTACAATCAATACTTTGATAAACTGGGTACTAATTTTTCTTGTAGTATACTATACCTGTCAAGAGGCCTACAACCATATGCAGGAATGGGAAAATGGGCAGCATCCTCCTCCAGCACCTAGATAGTCTGATATCTTTTATATTAAATATTTTGTGAGGATGAAACCTTACTTTAAGTATTTGTTTAAGAGACCTTTTGACTGAGAATGTCGCCTCTAACTTGTTAATTAATGTGTTTACTAGAGGACACATTTAATTTAAGATATGACTCATGGTATGTCCCTTTATCTTTCTAATAGTAGTGTCAGGGATCCACTTAGTAGGAAATAACTTCCCTACTCGTGGCTAGAGCTTGCAGATTAAATCCTGCCATGACTGAGCATATGGGAACTGTAACCATAGCAAGATGTCTAAATTGGCCTGAGAAAGAAAATCTTCCCAACAAAGCACTAAACCTACCTAATAGGTAATATCCTATCAAGTAGGTTAGGAGATGGAAGGATTTATGGGGACAGATGAGGAATAGCTCTGGCTCAACAAGAGGGTTGGGTGGTTCACGTTGGTAGTTATACTTGCAGCCCCACTGGCCAGAGTCATATTGGAACCACCCACTGGCTAGGGCTTCCTTAGCATGGGCAGGGTCGGGTGAGGTATTGTACCAGTCAGTCTGTGCAGATGATCCTTCCCTTGCTAAGGCTCCTAGAACTAGGAGGGTCAGGAGAAGAAGAAGGAATAAATTCCCCTTCATTGAGCAGAATACTGGAGGATAAACAAGTAAGGCTTAAAATAAGGTAAAATATAAAGTAGGCTTTAATGTTGCTAGAACAAGGAAAATAGCTAATACTTAGCTTCCTTAAACAATGTTCATAATGAGAAGAAACCAAGGAAAGAATCATTGGGTTTTGGAGGGTGAGAAACAGGTTTTCACTAAGCTAAAGTAAAACCAGAGGAATTGGAGGCAAAAGGCATTGATATTTCTCCAAATCATTTGGGTAAGGATGGGAGGCAAGAGGAGCCAATAGCAGTAAGAGCCAAATAATAAGAAAAAAGTGGTTCTTATTATTAGAAGCATAAACAGCAGTGGTTAAGTCAACCGCCTTGTGTGAATCAGAGCAGAAAGAGAACAGCAGAGGCTGGAAAAACAGCCAATCAAATGCAAAGTGCATAGCATATATATTCTGATCATCTTATTGCTTTTAAAAACCAATTTAGATGTGAACTTAATCAAAAGAGTATAAAGAACTAAATTAAGTTGATTTTCTTAAACTTAACTTTAACATTCACATTAGGGTCTCAGGTTCAATCCCCAGGTTGAGAGGTAAATAATAATAACATAACACTATTAACATTAGACAAATTTGTTTCTGTCTCTAATGGCCTTTATGCAATAATATTTTCTAACCCATGGGAGTCAGGAATAGCATTCCTGACAAGCAGTTAGCTGTTAGATAACAAAATCATGTGGTTATTATAAAGCTTAAATTAGCTATTTGATTTTTTTGATGAAATTCATCCAAGAAAAGTATTAAGCTTGCCAAATTTGGCTAAATCATTAGTTTCTAAGTAAGCTTGACTCACTTTCTTTATGGGACAGAACAATATCATTTATCATACAATACATTGGATGTAACAGCCCATATCAGCATACCAATCACTCCAAATCAAATTGGACAAGTGTTGCAACATCTATAATTACTAAACTCAGGGAAGTGAATCCCCGAGTGATTCCCTGATTAATAGTTAAGTTGGCGGCACTATTATCAGCTGTCCATCTTATATGGGGATAAAACCTTTTGAGTCCTAAAAAAAACATTACCTGGAAAAGCCCCATGACTACCATGACGTACATGGACAGTATGTGGCTTCCCATGATACTATATAATCCTCAAAATTCATATTGATAAAGTATCATCCTCTTCTTAATTTTCTCATTTATCTCATTTATTATACTTCCCAGAAGCATATACTCAACAGTGGTAGCACAGGTAGGTTATCCACACTTACACAACTTAAAGGAAAATTCCTCCAAAGAAAAGAACCCAGCAGATGGCATTCCCCACCAACTGGAGAAGATATGAAGAAGGTCAGAACTTCCTCATGAGATAAACTGTATTCAACAATATCCTTGTACATACCAAACAGTACAACTTTCTCAGCACACAAGGAGTCCTGAACCCACCTTCAATCCAAGACATGCCTTAGATACCCAACATTGTGTTTTAATGAGTTGCAACTGAACCAATTAGAGTTCAGTATTTGATTGGGGAAGACAACAGTCTAATAGAAAGGACAGGAATGAATAGAATAAGGTATTGTTTATTGTAGAATATTGTGATTAATATACTATATGGGGAAAGCCACAAGACCACAACAGGGTGGCATAGTGGTACTGTTCCATGTAAGGTTTGAAGCAGAGGAATAACTTGTGCGGGGATCAGCAGGTCAAATTGGCAACACTCCTAATTAGGAGGAAGTGCCTGCAATTCAATATTGCCATCAGATTGGCTCATGTTGTTAGATACATCAAGGGGCAACTGATTGAGAGCCCCCTGTGTATCATAAGATACATTGGCAGGCAGGTCTGGAAACTTGGTTGCAACACCCCTCTCCCCTTGCCCCCTGCTTGTTATCAGACACCAGGATTGGAGTCTGCGGGAGATCTGGGAAGGTCCACATAAACAACCTTTGTGTGGGGATGGCGCGGCAGGGGCACAAGCAATTGTGGTGGAGCTTTTTGGTGTTTTCTTGGTCATCTTCAAGCTGATAGGTGTGATTGTCATAGACCGCAGCTATCCTGAAGGGCCCTAAGTGGTTGGGTTCTAACTTGGCCAAATTGGGGTTGAGGATGTAGACAGGGTCACCTATAGCGTATCTGGCTTCAAGGTGCTTTGTCCCTCCTTCAATTTGTTTGTGTTTGATTTCTTGGGCTTTGGAATGCCATTGGTTTAGGGATGGAGTCGTCAACAGTGGGGCTTTCCAGGAACTGTAGACTGTAACTTCCCTTGTTCAACTCCTGTCAGACTGTCAGGCGTTCCAAAGGCCAAAGCGCTGAGACTGAACCCGGTGCCTCTGTTGATTCTTGCTTGTAAAATAAGTAGAGCAGTGGGCAAGTGTTCAGTCCACGTAGTTTGGGGTGCTCCTGTGAGAGCTTGGTAATCAGTTGAAGCAGTGTGCCATTCAATTGCTCTACGCGTCCATTGGCTTGCTGATGATAGGGGGTGATAACTATCTGTTGGAGGGCATTCTTGGCGCAGTAAACCTTCATGGCATGTCCAACAAGTTCAGGGCCACCATCTGTGATGAGATATTTGGGCTGCACAAAGTGGGCCACAATTCCTCTGCCAATGAAGCAGGTGATGGTGGTGGCAGTGTGGTTAGTTGTTGCCCAGACCACTGGTCAACAAGTGAAGTAGTTGATGGCAGTTATAATGTATTTCTTCCCCAGCCTGTCTTCAGGGAGGGCCCAACAACATCAAGGGCCCACTATTTGAAGGGTTCCATGGCCTTGATGGACAGGACAGACTTGGGGGGTGCAGGTTTGGACGTATTCTTCTTGCACAGCACACATGTTTTGAGGAGATCTAAGATATCTTGGCGCATACACAGCCACCAAACCTTTCATTTCATGATCTTGAAGAGGTTGCGACCCTTGATGTGACCCAAGGTACGGTGGTAATGCAATATTGTGTTGCCTTGTTGTGAGGTGGGAATGTAAGGCGTCTTCTCACCTGTCTCTGCCCGGCGGCAGACACTGCCAGCATCAGTGGTGAACTGGCTTTTGTTGTCCTTCAGCTTGGAGATAGTTACTGAGTTAAGGCCTTCATAACAACTTGCTTCAGGACAGAGGTACAGCATTGGCCAATCTGGATCCAAGCCATCATCCCCGGTGATGGATGCTACATAGAGACGTGAGAGGGCGTCAGCTGTGACAAGTTCCTTCCCAGGCTTGTAATCAATGTGCAACTGGTAGGGGGATAGATGCTTGACCCAGCCTGCTTAGCAGCTGTCAAGTGGGACTGCGTGTTGAAGTACTGAATTGACTTGTGGTCTGTCAGGACAGGGGTGGAAAGGTAGCCCCTTCCAGGTAGCAGCGCCACTTCTCAACACAGTGCACAATTGCTGCCAACTCTTTATCATGTATAGGGTAACATTTTTCTGAGTCAGTAAGCTTCCTGGAATTGTATGCCACAGGGAGAAAGACGCCTTTGTCAGTTTCTACCTGTAGTATGCCCCCCTTGGCTCTGCCAGAGGCGTCAGTCTAAAGCTTGTACTGGCAGTTCCAATTGGGGAACTGTAATACCAGTGCAGTTATAAGTCTTTGCTTCAATGTCTCAAAGGCTTACTCTCTGGCAGGGGTCCAATGGATTCACTGTTTAGTGTTTAGGAGCTTGGTGAGAGGTGAGAGGTGCAATTAGTTCCCCACAATTGGGAATAAACTTGCGCACATAGGCAATAATGTCTAGGAAGGTACACACTTGACCCACATTAGTGGGAGGTGGCATGCTGGTGATTGCCTTGATTTTGGCAGGGTTGGGCTTTATCTCTTGGGCAGATATGGTGTGCCCAAGGAACAGCAGCTCCAACTTGAGAAACTCAAATTTGGAGGGTTCAGCTTTTAGCTGATTTTTCTGAAGAGTGTTGAGGATAGCACAGAGGTGTTGGAGGTGCGTGGTTTGACCTTGACTGAAGACAATAATGCCGTCAAGGTACACAACCACACACTTTCCAATTGATTCCTCAAATGCTTGTTAATCAACATGGAAAAGGTGGAAGAAGCAAGGTAATTCTGAAGTTCATGACCCGAGACTCAAACAACCCATAGCGTGTGCAGAAGGCAGTTTTTGCCTCATCCCCTGGTGCAATGTAAACCTGGTTGTACCCTGTGGTGAGATCAATCTTGCTAAAGACCTTCACACCTGCAAGTGTGTCAAACAGGTCATTGATTAACAGCAGGGGGTACTTATTCTTAACTGTCATCTCATTTAGGGTGCGGTAATCTGTGACCAGGCAAAGGGAACTGTCCTTATTGGCTACAAAGAAGACAGCCACCCTGTATGGAGAGAGAAAGGGGCAAATAAAGCCCTTGTCAAGCGCATCCACAAGGTGCTGACAGAGGGTCTCATCTACTTTTGGTGTAAGACAATATAAGAGACGTGCTTTAGGTAACAACCCTTGGAGTTGTACAGCATACTGGATCCCTTGGGGAGGAGTTAGTTGGTCCAGTGTTTTGCTGAAGACATTCTTATACTCCTTGAGGAGTGTGGCAAGCGCTGGTGAAGGTGAAGTGGTCAAGGGAGGGGCCACAGGTGGTTCAGCAAAGATAACTTCAACTGAGCATTGGTTAAAGTCTAGTTTTTCCTCCTTAAAATTGTAAAAGCCTGTTTCTGTTGTTCTGAAAAACACAGTATCATAGAGTAACCTGCTCATTTCAACAGAATAGATCTGAAAGCCCACCCCATTTCTATTGAGGGTGATAGCAGATGTATCCCAGTTGATGTAGGGACAATTGTGACAAAGCCAGTCAAGGCCAGCAATTACATTGTGGCTGAGCCCTGCCATGATTGGCCCAGAGAGCTTAACCTGGATGTTTCCCATTCTCACAGAGAAGGGTAATGTCTCTTGAGTAATTGTCACACTATGGGAATCATCTAATTGTACTGCCTTGAATCTGCTTGGCGCTTGGTCTAATTGTTAAGAATCAGCAAACACCTGGTCAATCATAGTGTGGTTGGTCTTGGTATCCACCAATAGTTTGTGGGTATTCCCAAGAAAACAGAAGGGATAAGCCAAGCGGGTTCTTTATTGAGAGAGTGACTCACTTGAAGTACAGGGTTGTCACTATGAACTTGGAAGACATCAAGGGTTTCAACTTTGTGTACACTGTAGTTGCAGGGGTTTGTTGCAAAGAGGGATTGAGAGTGGGGGTCAAGTGGGGTTGTAGAACCTCTTATAGCTACAACCCCCAGGCTTTTCCCTGGTTCTCAATTTGTGCTAGGTAGAGTCCCCCCTTTCAGGGTGTTTAATCCCATTTTCCTGCTGGCAGTGGCCTACTTGGTTGTGGGCACTGCCAGGTGTTGCACAAGGTTGAGGTGGATCATCATTTGCTCAGCAGAAACCCATCAAAGCCTGATTGTTTGCCTCCACAATGGCCTTGTAACAGTCATTAATGGAGGTGCAACAACCTATGGGGACCCACTTACAGATATGGGGCTTGAGCCCATTGACTATCAGGATCACAAGCATAGTGTTTCTGTTGGTCACGGCTTTGGGGGTGGCAGCAAGAGCTTTCTGCCAGGCAGTAAGATATTCAGGGACAGAACCAGTCTGTTTAATTGCTAGAAGGGGAGTTCCCACCACAATAGGCAAGAAAGTTTTGCTGTAGCTGGACTTCACGGCGTCCCTGAATGCTGCCCAGGTGACCTCAATTTCTTGACTGGCCCAGTTGGTAAACCATACAGCTGCGGGCCCTGTGAGGCGCCCTAACACAGTGGCAACCCACATGGGCTTGGGAACCTGGCAGATACAAAGGCAGGTCTTGGGGGATGGAAGCCAACTGACAATGTTGACCCCTTTGACCCCACCCAAAAAGGATTCTAGCTGGAGGTTAAGCATGCGCTGTTAAAGGTCTGACTGAGGCAGGGTGACGCTGGCATCATAGTGTCCAAGGCAGAGTTGATTATAAACACTTGTAAGAACTAGCTGGTCTTGGTAAATAACATACCTGTTGGGGATGTCCCCCTTGGGAATTGACAGGAAGGTCTCTTGATGAGGAGTAGCCATACAGCCCGTACTCCATCCTTTCTTAGGGGGAAATTTTCTTTTAGGTGGGTTGTGAACCTACTGCTGCTACCACTGTTGCAACTGAACCAATTAGAGTTCAGTATTTGATTGGGGAAAGACAACAGTTTAATAGAAAGGACAAGAATAAATAGAATAGGGTATTGTTTTGTGTAGAATATTGTGATTAATATACTATATGGGGAAAGCCGCAAGGCCACAAGGGGGTGGCATAGTGGTGCTGTTCCATGTAAGGTTTGAAGCTGAGGAATAACTTGTGCAAGGATCAGCAGTTCAAATTGGTAACACTCCTAATTAGGAGGAAGTGCCCGCAATTTGATATTGCCATCAGATTGGCTCATGTTGTTAGATATGTCAAGGGGTAACTTGTTGAGCGCCCCCTGTGTATTGTAAGATATATTGGCAAACAAGTCTGGAAACTAGGTTGTAACAGGTGCCTCTGCTCAGCAGAGATAGGAACCTTATCAGGACTACACTATGAAAATGCCAACGTCTGGATTCAAAGCACACAAAACAAGTTCACACAAGTGAGCTACCCCCAAAGACTCTGGGCAAGTGAAATTGCCTTATGAGTTACTGGGCTGCCTCCTGCTTTGTGAGCAAATGGTTTGAACAACACTCTAGCCACAATTAAGACTGGGAGGTGTTCAAGGCTGCATTTCTCAAAAGATTTCCATGAAGGACTCTGATGTTGTGATCATGACAGAACTCAGAACCTTTAAATGATGGGAACCATTGAGGAGTACATTACAGCATAAAAAGACATATATGATTGAGCTCCTGACACTATCAACTTTGATGAGGCTGGATCACATCTAGATTTTTACAATGGTCTTCTCATAAAAATTAGATGCTAGTTTGATATGAGCCCATGCAAGAACCTCCAAGATGTATTATTGGAAGAAAAATGGGCTGCCCAGAAATCTGACAATCTACACATTCCTAACAAAAGAAAGGAGAGTCCCTCACCCAGAAAGGACACCCATCCAAAAAAATCAACTGAGCCAATATTCTCACTCACAAGGTGGAAAATTTGCAACTCAGGAAGACCAGATGAGTACTGACACTACACCAAAGGAGGGAAAAGCTCAAGTAAGTACTTAGGCAAGCCTCCCTCCCCCACTTTACAAGACTTTTACAGGGACCAAGATGTGGACTCAATAACCAAGATCCAAGTACCCAGAAATCTTATCCTGTTTGCCACCCAAACTGGAAAAAAACTCTTTGCTTATCCTTTCTGTTTTGCATATACCAAGGCATAGCACTATTTGACACTGGAGCAGACCAATACCTAATTGACAAAAATTTCAAATTTCATGAAACTACCTACAACCAAGAGTAACATAAAAGGAGTTATCATGGCAGACAACAAGAGCACCCAAGTCAGTAAGGAGGCAAAGCCTTTCTTAGCACAGATAGGAGATGTTTAAACCACCCTTAGTGTTCTCATTATCAAAATACCTAATTACAATATAGTGCTTGTCTTAGACTGGATGAGAAAGACAAAGCCTCATATTGATTAGGACAGTGTCACACTCACAATACAAAAAGGGGAAGCACCTCACAACATCTACCCAACTTACCTTGATACCCTCATGAGGGACCACATATCTGTAAAGATTAATGAAACAGAAGAAGAAAATGACACAAGTAAAATTGACTGGAATGCCTGCACATTTAAGATCATCCATTTCAAAATTTTGGAAGTCTCACTCAAACAGGATCTAATATGTCAACAACTTGTCCAAGAATTCCCTTCAGTATTTCAGGAGAAACTATTAGGCTTACAACCTGAAAGAGGTACCCACCACAAGATTGACCTAAAAGGGAGTGTGCATAAGGCATATCCTGTCTACCAACTGACACCGCCAAAAGATGACACATTAAAATAATAACTGGATGAAGCCCTGGAAAAAGGGCTCATTTGAACATCAAAGTCTCCCTTTGGCTCAGCAGACTTTTTTGTAGCTAAGAAAGATGGAGGCTTACACCTTTTCACCAATTAAAGAGCACTCAATGAAGTCACAATTAAGAACATGTATACCCTGCCTCTGATTGACAACCTCTTTGGCACTTTGGGAGAATCAAAGTTATTCATAAAGATTGACTTAAACACATTATATCACCATGTTGAGTTGCACTTTATTATTTGACATAATAAAGAACTTAGGCAAAAGTCTTAAATATGTAAGACGTGGGGTTCTAGCTTTAAGAACTTTTGATCTGATTATGAGTAATAGTTATCTTCCTAGAAAATAAAAAATGAGCACTGAAGATTAAAAGAAAAAATTAAAGAGCAAAAACATCTTATTTTATTGGAGAAAAGGGCATAAAATTTTATACCCAAAAGCTTGATCCTAGTAGCTTTAGTGGAGATACTTCAAGTGAAAAGAGGCTGGTAAAGATTCAGAAGGCTCAGATATTGATGTCAACTTGCATTTGGGTAAAGAGAGCTCTACAGGTTAAAAGCAAAGGATTTTGAAGGAGTCAATCTGCAAAATATCATTCACTAAGCCAATCAAAACCCCAAGTGAATTTGAATTCACAACAGAGCCCACCTCAATATTGGACTCAGGGGGATGGTAGGGGCAGAGGAACTTAGCATGAATCCTAGCAAAGGGACATCCAGAGGAATTTATCTTAACAGTATAATCAGGACCTCTCTTGGAGATCATATTAAGAGGGCCAACCCAGAGGAAGTCTAGCTTGTGAGCACAGCTACTTATCCAATGTTGGTGGTAGAGGACTTGGTCTCCAATGTTGAACCCAGGGACAGGGGCACACAATCCATTGAAAGGTGAATGTTCCAAGGACTTGGCCTTATAAGCGGAGGTATAGGCAGTTGCCTGAATGTCTATGGCCTTTAGACTAACTCTCTGACTTGTTGTTTGACATCAAGTGCAGTATCTAGCTCAACTAATGTATATCCCAAGGTTGAGGGGGTGGTGGCTTCTCGCCCATACAAAATTGCAAATGCAGAGAATACAGTAGTAAAATGCTTAATCAGGAAGTAAGCATAAAGAGCAGCTGGCAGGTATAAATCTTAATTAGATGCATCTGAATGGGTTAACTTGCGCATGATATAGACCAGAGTGGAATTAGAACACTCTACAGTACCATTGGTAGACAGATTATAAGGCACAGCAAAGGATTGATGGATACCCATGATTTACACCAATGAAGTTACTAATTGAGCATTAAAAACTTTTCCATTATCAGAAAGGAGCACCTGAGGACAGCAATGATAATAAAACATGTCTTGAAGTAAAACATGGCTATGGTTTTGCTATAATATTCTTGGTAGCCCTAGCCTCTACCAACTTAATGAAATGGTCCACTGCAATGAGAATATACTGACATCCAGAACAAGAGAAAGGAAGGGGACCTACAGCATCCACACTGACAATATGAAAGGTGTGTTTAATTAACACCACCTTAAAATTGTTTTAATCAGGGCAAGGTCACTGTAGTTGACAGTCATGAAAATAGGCTAATACATGCATTTCCCCCAGTAGTAGTATTTAATCAGCTGTTCATAAGTCTTGGATATCCCACCATGTCCAGTGTCTAGATGAGCCTGTAACACAACCAATAATTGCAATCCTGGATGGACATAATGTAGATATAGAGACCCAAATTTCTTGAACAACAAATTTTCCCTAACTACAGTACCCATAGATAACTTATGTGAATCCAGGAAATTATCTTCAGATTCAGGTTTCCATGCATTAGAATAGCCTATGAGCTCATAAAATCAATAAGCCTCAACATGATGTAGAGCTAGGATAGGCATTTGGGACAGACCATCAGCATTCTGGTGCTAAATCTCAGAACAATGAATGTGACGGATCCAGGTCCAACCAGTCCATCCTATCATTATCCTGCCCTTGACTCTTATTGCTATTACCTTCCTGTGACAAAGCTTCAAGGAGCTTTGTCTCCAGGGAGGAAGTTTATGGGACAACACTTTGTTATCATCCCACCAACGGGCTATGATCTCAACGCTATTTTCCTCCCTTGCCCTTAAAGCCTCAATTTCACAATTTGACTTTGCTTTCACTTGTTGTAGGATTTTGTCCCATCCTACTAACAGGTTCCAGGAATCCCACACATAGATTTGGTTTCCTTGGGAGGGAGTACCTTCTTTTGCAAAGTAATCAGAGTATAACTCTTTGAACACAGCCTTTACTTCCACCAAGGACTCCTCAGGCACAGTCTTGGTAACCTCCAAGCTTGCCCAAGCTTCCTCCAACAAACTTGTAGGAACTTTTTTCCTGGCAGCAGTGGTTTCCACGCAAAGTACTCCAAATTTGGCCCTTTCAAAATTCAATAAAAAATACATAATAATTGAAAAGGTAGTTGAGGGGAAAGCGTCAAAATTGACAATATATCTTTATTTAAGTTAGCTGTTTCCCCTTATATACCATTTGGGGCATATTTGGCTGAAAACCCCTCCTGTTTCTGAATCAACCTATGATTTATATCACATGGCCTATGACATTTTAGTCATCCAAACCTAGATCTTTATCTAAAAGATCACCAATATTTCTCAACCTATGAGAACCAACCTCCAATGAGAAGAAGTCACCTGACTCCATTCATCCCAATGTACTAATTCAGCATGGAGCTTCCCCAGATTCCGGCACCAAAACCCTGTTGAATAAACATCCCAAAACTCAGGTGTCAATGTTCCAACTGGGAACCAGCTGATGAAACCTGAATTCCTAGGCATACTTGCCTTTATTTAGTTATCTTCACATTTAATGGTTTTTTGCCTTAAAACCCATTAAAAGACTTTGAAACTCAAACCAGGCGCCACCAAAGCGCCCAGCAATTTTCCCAGGTGGCGCCCCAGCGCCTGAAAAATTTACAGGGCAGCGCTTTGGCGCTTCTAATCCAATGAATTTGCCAAAGCGGCGCTTTTAACCCAAAATTTGGGGGCTTACTTATGGTTAACCTTAACCAAACTTCTTGAAACAGTCAAGACAATGTAACCAATATAATTAAATCCTCATTAATTATATTTCCATACATCTATCAATTAATCTTCCCAATTAATTAAATTGTTTTTGAGACGCCCAGTCTCCCAGATTGACTCAGCAAATATTGCCTTCTGTTCTTTTATTGGACATAAATATACAGTTTTCAGGAATCTTTACCTTAAGACTTCTAATCCAACCTATCTACATGCAATAATCAGCAAAAAAAGACAACTTTATATTTTGGAGCATTTATTTGGCTAAATACTCAACAGTGACTGTCGTACAGTCACAATGAACTACAGTGAAATTGTAGCCTTGTAGAATTAAGGCCCAGCAAGCTAGTTATTATTTGGATTCCTTTAGCTTGTTAAGCCAGCAAAGGGAGAAGTGATCAGTGATCATCATGAAGTGTGTACCATAGATGTAGTACCAAAATTTCTTAAATTCATGTAACACAGCTAAAAAATTCTTTTTTAACACTATAATTCTTTGCATGTTTGTTGAGGATACAAGAAGAGTAGGCAACATGTTGATCTACCCCTTCATTGTCTAGTTGCGCCATAATAGCTCCCACAGCAACCCTGCTATTATCAGTGTACAAGATGAACTCCTTGTTTTAATTAGGATACACTAGGATGGGAGTTTCCTTGAGCTTCTGTTTTAAGGCTTCAAAGGATTGCTGTTGACTCTCAGTCCACTCAAAATATACACCTCTAAGTAGTTGGACTATTGGCCCACTGATATCAGAAAAATCATGAATAAACTGAAGATAATATACTAAAATCTCTAGGAAAACCTTTACTTCTCAAAGGTTGATAGGGGCAACCTGTTGTTTATAGCATCTACCTTATTAGTCATAGGTCAATCCCTGTTTGCGTAACCTCATGTCCCAGAAAATCCTGTTGTTCCTTGAAGAAGGTGCATTTGAACAGCTTAAGTTTAAGTAAAGCTTATCAAATCTTGAGGAAGCAGCTTTCAGATAATCTAAATGCTCAGTAAAGGTGGCACTAAAGAAATTGATGCCATCTAAGTACACCAGCACACAGGACACCTTCAAGTTGTGAATGATAGAGTTTATAGATCTGTGGAAAGAAGCACACACAATAAATAATCCTTAGGGCATTTATGTGAGTTCAAAAAGCCACCCATAAGTAATGATGTAGCCTTCTCTCTATCTGTAGGAGACAGGTCTACCTATCAGTATCCTGAAACTAGTTCTATGTCAGAGAAAAATTTGGAGCCTCTTTGTTGACATAGAACATCATCAATCTGAGGCAGAGAGTAAGAATCCTTCTTAGTAAGAGAGTTGGGGTGTCTTAGTCCATCACAATACAATATTAACCATCTTTCTTCTCCAGGATCAATGCAGGGAAGCCTAGGGACTCTGAGAGGGGGCTGGCAACCTGGCATTCAAAAGTTGTTTACCTCTTTAGAGACCTGAGCATCTTCAACTCTACTAAAAAAATATAGTTTTTTTCTAAAAAAGAGGAGTGTCACTTGTATTGATTTGATGTATGACCCCTTGGCCAATCCATAGTCATTGAGGCCTTGAGAAAAGCTGTCTGAAAAGTAATCTAGAAGCTCCAGCACCTCATATTGCTTAACTAGGGTCAGTTTAAGGAAATCTTGTCAAGAAAAAAGAGACAGGATTTTCAGCTTGGCTTCTGGTAAGGCAAGATCACCAAATATTTTAAAGTGATGGGGAGAATGAATGGCTGGTACACTCAAAAGCTGTCTGTATCCAATTATCTGCCCCTTAGTAACTTTAATTAGAGTAGCAGTCAAATTAGCTAACAGCAGCTGGACAGGTTCTTTATGAGTGACATCCAGAATCCAAGGACATAGGCAGGGTTCATTTTTCCCCAAAGCCTCAGAACATACAATTCCATGAATGTCTTGGCAGGAAAATTTTATGAAATCTGAGAATCTACTATCATCTGTAATACAAGAGGAATAGAGAAAGCATGGGGAGCCATCAGGGGGCTTCTTCCTCAGCAGTAAAAGCCAATGAGAGAGACATGAGTTTAGAGGAATGTATCCTAAACTTTAAGGAGAAGATCACTATAGGATATCCTGGTACACAAGTCTTGAGATGCTTTCCTGGGAGGCAAAAAGGATCTTTGAACATAGGGATATATTATAATTCAATAGAGATGAAGCCATTCCTTGAGGCTAATAATGCCGCTATATTTTCAAAGAAACTGTGCAACAAACAGGAAATCATAGCTCTCATTCTCAAAGACCACCATGGGAAAGATAAGAGCAACTTCCAAAGCAGAGGAGAAGAGTAGGTTTCAATGGAGCATGTGGTTAAAAACCCAGCCATATCATAATACTGGTTGTAGGTGAGATCTGGTATGAGTTTGAGTATCACAGCCCATTCTAGAGTCCAGATGGACTCCCACAGTGTCACAGTAAGTTCCATAATTCCAGGGATTATTTGGCCAAGTAGGAAAGCTGGGAAAGCCGGGAAACCTTTAACAAAGCTAACTGATTTAACGGACTTGAATCAAACTGTTGATCACAAATGGGTTATGGCTGCTCCAGTTTGCTGGTTTAATCCAATTCCTCCTGTAAGTTGACGTTGATCTATTGACGTAATTTGAGGGTTATCAGATACAAGCTTATTAATCAACATGATTGTCAGAAATTGGTCACACATGGGTTCTTTGAAACCTGGACCAGATACTCATTTGACAATGTGGAAGGAATATTAGCCCAGGATCCAGGTGGTATTGCTTAGTCAACTTTTGATATATATTGAATAATTTTCACTATTTCAACTCCAAAAGTTGAGTCCTCCTAAATTTACTCAATAAAAATCATATATCCCTTGGTCTAATTTACATTTTAAAAATGCATCCTGTAGTTGGATTGTTGCGCTACATTCCCTACAATCTGATTATAAGCCAGATCATTACTGGAAGGTGGGCCCTGCAGTTGGAATGTTCTTGTTGGCACCTCCCAATGTTAATTCAATACCTGCTGATCTTGGAGTGGTCCCACTGTCTTTGAAAACAGAAATTGTGCAGCATCTCAATGTCTTGAATTTTATTTTGAAGATTCTCTGATGCTTTCACAGGCTATCTATCTTGGGCTACTTTGGTTAGGATTAATTATTTTACTTAATCCTAGTATCTCAATTGGAAATCTCATAAAACAATATCTTAAGCCATGTTGGTGGTTAATCATCAATTCTATGTGGCTTTGGGTGGTAATTCCCCACCATTTAGAAATGGCTTCATACTATCCTTCAATTTCTGTCACTCACAGGGGAGGCAGGCTGGGCCTGAAAGGCCATGTACACAATTGATGAAATCCTGAAAATATAGTTATCAGCTTTATCCAAAGGACACCAACTTCCAGTATGGGGCACAACCTGATTGACCAGCCCCAATAATGTGATGTAAGCAAACACCAACTTGCTGAAGTCTTGGGCAGGAGGTACATTGGTCAGGGGGAGTGAGAGGAAACTTGTGACGGTCCACATGGAAGCAGTTTTGCAGGCAAGGGTTGATTTGGCCTCAATAAAAGACTCTATGCTGAAAATTGGTCATGGATGATAGTTTTGAGACAGGTAGAAGCCTATTAGGTAACATGGGGCTACTAGGGAAGGTAAAGCCTACCTAGTAGGTAACATTGGCTACTAAAGGAAGAGGTTTAACCATCCCAGTAGGTAATATTGACTGTTGGGGGCTGGTTAGGTGTCTTTATTCATCTGGTAGCATTGGCTACTGGGCAAAGATCAGGTATCTCTACCCAATAGATAACATTGGCTACTGGGGTGGGGAATGGAGCAACCTAGCAAGTTCATTAGCTGCTAGGGTGCTAGTTAGAAGGTCTGAACCTAGTAGATAACATTGACTACTAGGGGAGGATGATGGCTCTCCTCCTTAATAGGTAACATTGGCTGCTGGGGAGAATGGGTGATGCAGCTTAGCAGGTATCATTGACTGCTAAGTGTGCAGGTTAGGTGTCTGAACCTAGTAGATAACATTGGCTATCAGGGGAGGATAAGGTCTCCATTCAGTAGGTAACATTGACTACTAGGGGTGGAGAATGGCTCTTCTACCTGGCAGGTAACATTGGTTGCTAGGTAGAATAGGTGATGTGAACCTGGCAGGTAACACAAGATGCCAGGGGAGGTAGGAGCTAAGATAGCTCTATGGTCCCTTGTACACTCAAGGAAGTCTATGGGTAAGCATTTTAACTAACAGATTGGTAAGTTGTCCTTGTCTGTGTTTCCCTGAAGGCTTTGGGTAAGTCCTGAAGCTACCATTGGGGGCATGGATATGCTCAGAGGCAGTATCAGGGTAGCTGTTTGTGGAAGCAGCTGCAGAACTTGGTATGATCAAGCCTCTGAGAAGTAAAATTGATTACTTTGCGCCTGAAAGCTCAGAATTAACCACCTGAGTGAGTAAAGACAACTGCACAGACATGAGGATTTTCTGTTGGTGAATGGCCCAAGTATAGGTTGCTTTCAGGGCCCAGTAAAATGCCAGTAGCCTTGCAGACTTATTGCCCAAGTCTGAGGTATTGATAACAGGGACTGGAAATTGAACCAAAAGTGGTTCATAGGAAAAGATACCAGTGAAGATTAGTAAGAAGAACAGGATGATCACAGTGAATACTAGTTAAGGGGCTGGAGGATAATTGTGTGGAATATAACCTTGGTGGTTCATGCAGAAGAGGAATGTAATCTAGGTGGTTCATAAGAAGGACTAGCTGATAAACTAGGAAAGGACCAACTGGAGGACAGGAAGATCATGGAGAAGGACTAGCCAAAGGACCAGAAGATCATGAAGCAGGACTAGCTTGGAAACTTTGAAGATGGTTAGGAAGAATTAGCAGAAGTAGATGTTGAAGCCAGAATGCTAGTTTTGGACTATTGGAAGAACAATTAACAAGGAAAAGAAAGCAGTAAAAAATGAATTATACTTCCAAATGATATAATGAAAAGATTAAAAAACATCATATGCAAAAATGGAAGAAATAAAAATTAGAATTTCAGGAATTGAACTGTGAATTTACCAGGGATTAATTGATTATACTGAAGCCAAAGAGGCCAAAAACAAATGATAAACCTTAAGGACAAAAGCTGGAGTTTTTCCAAGATTGTTGAGTAAGGAAAAAGGCAAGTAGCAGGAAGGTTCAAACCATAAAAATAGTGAAGAAACATGGAGAAACTTGGAGAAACTTTGAATAATTAAGGGTTTGAAAATACCTTAAATAAAAGATATGTGAAAGTGCTCAAGTTTTGCTAGAGAAATGTGACAGAAATCACAGCAAAATTGTTTGAAATGGGAGCCAAGGTTATTCTGGAGTAAGACAGTGCCAGGTTCAAACTATGATCAAGAGCAAGTCATTTGGGTGAACTGTTTGGTAAAACTGTTGAATCAAGGCGTATGATTGACTGTAAGATAGAGCTTATTTAATCAGTGTTTTGAAGGCTTGAACTTGAGAGTTAAAGCCTAAAAAATGAGGAAAAGAAGAAAAAAACCCTGGTTTTCATTGGCTGAAGTAAGAGATAAAGTTTAATATATTATAGAAAAAGAAAAAATGGATAATTTAAGCTTTGAAAAACAGTAACTGCCAGAATTAACTCATTCTGCAAGTCAACTCACTGAATGTTGACAAATTGTCAACATTCAGTAAGTCAACATTATTTTAGTATTTATCTGCCGGAATCAGGCATTTCCAAAACTAAGCTAATTTTTCATAGTGAATTATTAAGTCAGAATTTCAAAATTAAAAAGGAACAGGCATGATGTTGACATCATTTAAACAAAGGCTTAATTTTAAGCCAAAAAACTAATTTAATTTACTATGAAAAGGTAAGTTTCTCTTTACTTTTACATTAAGATTGACTACAGTAAGTAATATCTGGATGTTGACCCCAAATAAGAATCCATAAATTTCTTAATAAAATACACAATATTCTAAAAATAACTATTTTTATATTTTATAATACTGTTTTTATTAAATATATAATAAGATAAGCATTGAACAAAGACATATGCCATCTTTCAGAGTGTTATTTGTACTATTTAGATATTTACTGTTATTTTAAACTCACTGGATAAACTATAGCTTATTTCCGGAAGTCCACTTAAGCTGAAATGCATATGTTAAAACTAGAAATTATATATGTATTTATAATGTTGACTTTGTGTCAAATCAATGTGTCACCTAAATTGCAACAAAGAGGTTTGGCTAAGCAAACAAAGTGACATAATTCAAGCAAGATTTAATAGGAGAGTTACTATAAAAGAACACTAACTGCCTGAATGTTGACACCTTCACTGGTTTATTAGTAAAACACTGCTGCTTAACAAAAAGCACACATACAATGGTATGATAATTCAGGCCAAAGTACCCAGGGCTATACTTTAGACTTTCCTCTACAATCCTTATTATTTGGTTTTCATAAGTTACATATGAAAATTTTTAAATTTTTAAAATTTAAAAATAATCAATTTTGGCCTTAAAAAACCAACTCCAGAAAATATTAACTAAGCTTTATAAGTGATTTACATAGTGTTTTTCTACTTTTATGCTGACTGTCAATATTTTGACGTCAAAATTAAAGCTTTTTTTATGCTGCCAAATTAAATATTTTTGACTATTGTGACTACCAGAATGTCAAATTTTTATTTAAACATGATTTTACCCTATTCTTTACTAATAAACTAGCTCTAAAATTACTTTCCATACTTTTATAAACTATTTTATTCATAATATAAATAAAACAAGTGATTATTATTTAATTTTATTCATGTTTCAACTGATTATTCTTACTTTATTAAATATACTCTAATTATTATAGGACAAATCTTCCAAGAAGTCACAAAAGAACCCCAAGTTAACTAAGAAAGTGCCCAAAGCCTCTGGAAAGGCCCAAAGTCCCTACCCCAACAAAAAACCAGCCAAATAGCCCTCAAAGAAACAGAAGACAAAGGAGAGGACCCCAGACTCTGAAAGCAAAGAGCCCTTCCCTGCCCCCTCCTCTTTTTCAAGCTGGTACCAATCAGAAGGAGATGAGGTTCCACTAAACAAGCAGGGAAGAAAGAAGATACCCAAGAGTCCAGAACCCCAGTCAAGCCCAGATGAATCAAGCTCAAAGGAATCAAGCCCCAAGGAATCAATCTCATCCCAGTCCAGAAAGCGCAAGAATCCAACTCCAGATAATTCCCCTCCACCACCCAACAAATCTGCACCTCCATCCTCCTCATCAAGTATCAATAAAGAAGATCCTGATGATTACCTTTCTGACTATCATCAAGCACCAATTGGCCCATGAGATTCCCTAAAAGTTCACAATATATGTAACATCAAAGGAGAGTTTAAGCTCCCAAAGAAGTTCCCTCGGGGTTTCCCTCTAATGTCTGCCAAAGGAGGTGCAAGTTTAGTCTGTGATGGCTATGTTTTTAATTGCAACAATTAAAAGAGAGCAGGAATAAGCAAGAATTATGTGTATGAAGATAAAAGCTGCGCTGCCAGGATCAACACAGAAGGATGGGATAAAGTCACTAGTAAAAAAAGAGAGCACACATACAATGCTCCAATCAATCTTATTGAAAAGCTTCTAAAGTGGTACCTCTACCAAATGGTCCCAGTCTCCAAAGACGTCAAGGCTTCTGATCTGGCAGTTAAGGCCACAAAAAACCTAAGTAATGAGAATCTGAAGCTCATTCCTGACTGCAACTAGTTAGTGAAGTACATATGTGACAAACACTGTGATCTATTCCCCCATCAGAAATCTGCCATGATCCAAGGAGAGTTAGTCTTGACAGATGAGCTAAAGATGTTCAATGGTGATGAGGTATTCCTTTTACATGATGATGGGCCTACATCAGAGGCAAGAATTATATGCTATGCTACACAACAGAACCTGGAGCAGTTAAGAGATTCAGAGACCTGGTTATGTGACAGTACCTTTGCAGTATGCCCCTGCCTTTTTTACTAACTGTGGGTTGTACATTCCCTTATTGAAGGCAAGGTGCTCCCATTTGCCTACTTTCTGCTTTCTGGGGCAACACAAGAGATCTACACAAAGGCCTTTAAAATCCTTCAGGAGGGCATCAAATCCCTACCCAGTAATAAAAAGAGTTCCCCTGGCCATGACACTAGAGCCAATCCAGATGATGATGAAAAGGATGAAGCCACCCTTGCTGTAGAACAAGAAGCTCATGATAAAGCACTTGGCCCCTCAACTATAATCATGGACTATGAAACTGCCCAGTATAACACTTTTGTAAATACCTTTGATGGAGAGGTCCAGGGGTGTTTTTCCATTATTTACAGGCTGCCAACAGGCAACTAAAGGGTCTACTTGAGCTCAACAAGGCCCACCGTCTAGATACATCAGGAAAGTGCAAGTTCTTAATTCAGAAGTTTCTAGCACTAGCCTTTGTAAAGCCAGAGCATACTGGACAAGCCTTTGAGCTCCTATGCCAGGATCCATATGCCAAGAAACATGATGGTGCCTTCTACCCTTTCATTGAATATTACAAACCACAGTGGATTGGATGTATGATCACTAAGCCCAGAGCCAAAGACAACTGGAACTGCTACCAGGCAGTTCTTAAGGATGAGATGAAAACTACTTCATATTTGGAGGGCTGGCATAAGAATATCAAGTCTTCCTTTGGAATCAAGCCCAGATACAACACCTTCTACTAGAACCTCAAAGTCTAACAGGGGAAGACTTCTGCATCCATCAGAGATATTGAGAATCGCCCATCCAAGAAGAAGAGAACCACTAAAGAGAAACAGTATCAAGAGAAGATCAAGGACGTTGTCAAGGCCAAATATAAGCTTTAAGAGATTGAGGAATACTTCAAGAAGATTGCCACAGTTCTTAATGACAACCAGGTGATAACAGTCTAGCTTTTAATTAAATTTATTGAGTATTGCCTAATTTTTTATATAGTTCTTATATTTTAAGTATAATATTTTTAAACAAATAGTTATTCTAAATAGCTAATTAATAATTTATGATACTGTTTTTATAAAATCATTGATTTTCTATTGATAGTTTGATGCTTTAGACTGTATTACATGGCCTATTGTCAGGATTGACAATTATTCCTCTCTATAAACCTGGACCTGGGAGCAGGAATCAAACCCCGACCCTGGATTCCTTTGGGCCGCTGGGCCTGTGGACTGCAGGACCGCCCACCCACATTTTTCTGGGATTGAGCCCCCACAAGCTGATAACAAGAATGTTGACCCATGAAGTAAAACAAGCCAAACCAAAGAAATTTTTGCACCAAATGGAAGACTAATCACAGCGCCTAATGGAGGTACTAATTTGGCAACTATTAGCTTCATGAACTTAAAGTCTACACCAGCAACCAATCAAGAGCCAACTCAGGAAAGAAGTACAGGCCTGCAGCCCAGTCTCATGACCACAACACTAAAGCAAGATAATCAGGTAGCCAAATTGAGATTCTTGACCAATGAAAGAACTCCCAGGACAAGTGACATTTTGCTGCTGTTGTAACTGTGCTGTTTTAGCAGAGTTACAAGGGGAAAAATATTTAGAAACTAGATAATAATCTTTATTGTGAGATAGTGATTATATAGTCAATGTGAATCAAGGATAACAGGAACATGATTGTTGATCACACGGTTGGATGGCAGAGGGGGGTGGTTTGATCCTGATAATGATTCAAGCGCCAAAACAAGGTATCCACCATAAAGGATCATCTGTTCATGTTGTTAGATTTGGTAATTTGAGTTGACTTCCTAGTCTGGCTTCAAGTGACTGGGTAATTGAATTGTGGGTCACAAACCCGCTTGGTTGAAACCTTGCTGGCGGGTTGAGCCTGCAGTTTGACACCCCCAACTGAAGGTTGGCCTCCTCTGGGGGAAGGTTGTCAGGGAGGTTGTCAGGAGCCCAGGCGCCTTATTGGACTAATTGTTGTTCTGTGGCTGGAAGGGCGGTTTCCTGTTGTTTTTTTCTTGCTTTTCAGGGTCTCAGGTGATCATGGTGTAGGGTTTTGTCTTGCTTACGCTTTCCAAGTCCTTGCACAAGGTAAGTGTTATTGTTGTTTACATTTAGAATGATTGCTGGCCCCACTTTTTTGGGTTGTAGTTTACTCTTGTCAACATTCATGACCCAAACTTTGTCCCCAACTTCATGTCTCTTGCAGATGGGGACAAAGATTTTTTGTAGACGTTCATTCTCTTTCACTGTTTGTTTGCTGTTAGCTCTTACAATGTGAGGGTCTGAGAGTGGAGGGACTTCACTTGGAATTTCTAGTTTAGGTCCTGTCAATGCCTTAATGATATTTGGCTTTGTGCTGTATACCAGTTCAAACAGGCTTTTCCTGGTGTATCTGTTCACTTGGGTTTGGCATACAAGTAATGCAGTTGATATCTGCTTGTACCAGTCTTCAGGTCTCCTGGCGGTGAGTTTGGCTAAGGCTTGCATGAGGCTACCATCAAGCTGCTTTACACGCCCATTGGCCTGTGGGTGGTATGGTGTTTTTACAGTGTGTTTGCCCCATTTTTTACGAGGTATACATTGGTTGTTTTGGTGGTTAATTCTTTCTCTCCATTGGTTATCAGGAGCTCTGGCTTTCCAAACTTGCTGATTATCTCTTTGCCAATAAATTGCTGTACATTGTTGCCAGTATGTGCCTTTATTGCTTGGGCTACTGGCCATCTTGTAGCAAAGTCTATGGCGGTGATGATGTGTTTTTTATCATTATGTTTCCCTGGCATGGGGCCAACAATGTCAAGAGCCCATAATTTGAAAGGTAGCTGTGTGCAAATGGGAAGTACTGACTTTGGTGGGGTTTTGCTTTTGGCAAACTTTTTGCATACTTCACATTGGTCCAGCACTTCATGAACATTGTAATATAGGGTTGGCCACTAGGCCTTGTGCTTGAGGGACTCATATAGGTTTTGGCTCTTGGTATGTCCAAGGTCTATGTGATAGAATAGGATGGTGTCTACTTTCTGATGTGTGGGGATGTAGGGAATGGTTGTACCGTCAGACATTTTTCTGTGTAGGGGCCCATATATGTCAGCAAATAGGTGTTCATTCTTGATGACTGTTTCCTTTGTTATGTCAGTTGTGCCAGGGGGAAACCTTTGTCCTTTGTTTGCAGTACTAGGAGAGGCTAGTCTGGGTTGAGCCCATTTTCTCCTTTTGAAGCACAGACATACAGACGGGACAGGGCGTCTGCCATGGCAAGCTCAGCCCCAGGTTTGTACTAGATGAGCATGTTAAACCTCTTCAACAGCTTCATCCAGAGGGCTTGGCAGGGCGACAGATTTGCTTGAGTTTTTAAATAGACAAGCAACTTGTGATTGGTTAATGCTGTGAATTCTTCCTGCCACTCTAGATAGCAATGCCATTTGACTAGGCAGTGTACAATGGCCAGCAGTTTCTTGTAGTGGATGGGGTATCAACACTCACCATCTGTCAGCTTCCAGGGTTCATAAGCTATGGGCAGGAAATTACCATCATTATTTTTGATTTGTAGTACTCCCCCAATGGATGCATCTGAGGCGTCAGTTTCCATTTGGTATTCCCTGTCACGTTTGGGGTATTACAAGATGGGAGACACTGTGAGTTTCTCCTTGAGGCATCTAAAACAGAGGTCACGCTGGGGGTCCACACAAACTTGGACTTGGCACCTGTTATGGCAAATAAGGGGGCAGTTGAAACGCCACAGTCAGGTATGAAGCAGTGTACATAGGCCACTGTTCCCAAGAAGGTGCAGAGTTCCGACTTATCCTTGGGTGGTGGCATCTTGCAGATGGCCTGTATCTTTTGACTGTTGGGTTTGATGCCGTCCTTTGAGACTATGTGTCCCGCAAAGGGTAGTTGCTTGCGGAAGAACTGACACTTGGAGGGATTGGCCAACAGTTTGTGTTGTGCTAAGGTAGTAAAGACTGTCTTGAGGTCCTTGTGGTGTTATTCCACCAAGGGGCTGTAGACAATAATGCCATCCAGGTACACTAGAGTGTACTTGCCTATGTGGGGCGCAAATACTTTGTTCATGAAGGTTATAAAGGTGGACGGGGCATTTGTCATACCAAAGTTGAGCACCACACATTTGTAGGAGTCATATTTAGTGTGGAAGGCTGTTTTGGGAATGTCTTCCTCTTTGATGCAAATCTGGTTGTAGCCTGCTGTCAGATCAATCTTGGAGAAAACTGTAGCACCTCCTAAGGCATTGAAGAGGTTGTCAATCAGTGGTAGTGGGTAACAATTCTTAATGGTAACTCTGTTTAGGGCTCAGTAGTCTGTGACCAGACGTAAGGTACCATCCATCTTAGCCATAAAGAATACAGCGGCCCCAAAGGGAGATTATGAGGGGTGGATAAGTCCTTTCTCCAATGCTTCTTTGAGGTAAGCACATAGGGTGTTGTCTTTGTTTGGGGTCAGCCTGTAGATAGGACATGCTTTAGGTACAGCTTCTTTGAGTTAGATGGAGTACTGAATGTGCTTCTCAGGGGGCAGCCTGGGGAGCGCTTCCTTGAAAATTTCTGGATGGCGGGCCACAATTTTGCAATCATGAGGCGTGGAGGTATCCTGGTGATCTTTGAAGTGTATGATCTTTTACTGGCAGGAGTCCCAGTCAATTGCCTTCAGGTTTTTCTTCTTTTCCAAGGTCTCTGTGATGAGTACAAAGACGTGGTCCCATAGGAGTTGGTCCACGGAGTCAGGGTAGATCTGGTGGTTGACACCTTCACACTTGATGATCAACACTGAGGTTGCCCAGTCTATGTGAGGGTTGTTCTTTTGTAACAAGTCTAGCCCCAGCACAATGTCAAACTTTGGGAAGTTGATGACGGGACCTTGGATGGTTGAGTGGAGGTTCTCAAGCATGACAGAGAAGGAGGAAGTTTCCTTTGTCACAGCAATGTGGTGTTTGTCAGCAAGGACCACATTTCTAATCTGCAAAGACTTAGTGATCAGCTTGAACGTATCCACAAAGCTACTGTTTACCAGGGTTCAATCAGCGCTTAAATCCAGGAGTGCTGAGCCTGTGTAACTGCAAAAGCGGAAAGGATAGGACATCAGTTTATTGGGATGTCTGGCAATGGTGTACAGTACTGGGTCCTCCAAGGGCACTTGGATTATTGGGCATTGGTCCATGTCCTTGGGTTAGTATTCATCATTGGGAAAGTCAGGAGTTGTGCAGGGAGAGCTTGGCTTGCTTAATGCTCTCCCTGGGCTTTCCCCTTGTCTTAGTTGCCTTGTGTGGCGGTGACACAGAAATGGGTACAATTTAACTGGCCATTGTTTATATTTCCATGTCCATTCAAACCCATGGGTTTGTGGTTGGTGTTATTCCTGTTGCCTCCAGGGGGTGGTTGAGTGGAGCACCTGCCTGGATGGGAATCCTTGAGTCTTTCTTTGTTCCCAGTTTGTGCCTTATGCAGTGCGTTGGAATTTTTCCCGCTTTCTCTGCTTTGAAGTACAGGCTTTGCAGTTTGATCACCTGGTCCAGATTCACATGTCTCATCACATGAAACTTGAGGGAGTTGTAGTACATGAGGTGTGTGGCTGGGGTGTCAAAGGCCATGTTGAATGGTGCACAAAGTTGGAGTTCCTTGTAGGCGCAGGTGAGTTCCTTCACAGTGCCTGTCTGGGTCAGGTTCTTTACTTGGCGGATTATCATGAGCGCTATATCCTTAGCACAAATCTTGCTAGAAAGTCCTGCTTGGAGGTATCCCAGTTCTTGTTGGTGTGTTCCTTGTGCCAATTGTTGCACCAGGTGCCAGCCTTTGGGTCAGGCAAATGGAAATTTCTGCAATCCAAAATTGCTGTGGGCATTCCATCTGGGCCAGCTTGCTCTGAGCGGACTGGATCCATGCAGCAGTGTTGTTGTCATTGGTCCCAGCAAAAGGTTCCAAGGCGGCGCTTTGTAGTATTTGGGCAATGTAGGCGGTCATGGTGCTTTTGTTGGCTGGTTGCGGCATCAAGGAGGGAGCCTGAAAAAAGCCCTGCACAGACATGGCGTTGAAGGCAGGTAGTAGGATCACCGTGTTCTGGCACAAGACAAAGCCATTGGGTATCTTGGCATCAGGGGTGTACAGAGTCCAGTCAGGCAGGAGGCCAGACATAATTCTAGCAAGGCTTTGTTGGCCGCAGCATGTGCGGGCAACAGGCAGAATTTTTCAAGATAAGGTAGGATGGAGAACCTACCTGTGCTACCAATGTTGTAACTGTGCTGTTTTAGCAGAGTTACAAGGGGAAAATATTTAGAAACTAGATGATAATCTTTATTATGAGATAGTGATTATATAGTCAATGTGAATCAAGGATAACAGGAACATCATTGTTTATCACACGGTTGGATGGCAGAGGGGGGTGGTTTGATCCTGATAATGAGTCAAGCGCCAAAACAAGGTATCCACCATAAAGGATCATCATCTGTTCATGTCGTTGGATTTGATAATTTGAGTTGACTTCCTAGTCTGGCTTTGAGTGACTGGGTAATTGGATTACAGGTCACAAACCTGCTTGGTTGGAACCTTGCTGGCAGACCAAGCCTGTGGTTTTGACACTGCCTTTAGACCCAAGCACCCAGTTCCCCTGACCCTGCCCTTCCCAATGCCCTGATGAACCCCCCATGGAAAATGTTAAGTTTGGAGGTGGGGTACTATATAGACCAAAGGACCCTGCGCTCTAAACTCATTGCCATTTTTGAATAAAGGTTATGTTATTTTGGCTCACACAGCTATTTCCTTATTTTGTATTTGCTGTTTACCAATTCAGTTCAAGATCTCCTGGTCTGCCTGCCCCACTGCCCGCTGTTTTCCGCCCTCCTGGTGTACCCTTTGAGCCCGTCCATTTTACCAACTATTCTCTGAAATCTTAATACAAGGAATCCACCCTGGAAAAGATACTCAAACTCAATCCTTTGGTCCACATACAATCTGCAATTAGATACAACCGACAAGGCCCGTGGATAATTTCAACACACAAGTTGTTCAGAGGGAAATTCAACTATCTCTCTGCTTACAACCTGCCCATGGAACCGCCTGTGACCCCAAAATCTATGCCTGCTTCTTTGCCTGACCTCCCAACCAACCATTCTGTCAAGCTGTTTGGGATTGTGTACATCATCCTCACAGGGGTGATTGACACTATAATCCCAGCTGCCGGCCCGTGGTTCTGGGTGGGGAAGTTGGCCTCCTACCTTTTAAAGTTAGCTCCCCTCTTGCGGTAGGCATTGCCTGAAAAAAACCTGGCCCAATTTACCCCTGAAAACAACAAGTCAGCTGCTCAAGACTGGATCTCTGACATTATGGCAATCTTTATTAAACCTGGTACCCTGAGCCCCAAGATGTTGTTATTTCTTGGGGCATCTTGTATGATTTTGCTATTGATAATCACTTATTAAACCTATAAGATAATCACAAACCTGATCTCTTCCATGTGGAAGAATGCAAATCTGAATGACCCAAAGAGAACCAACACCAATACCACTGACGCCAACAAAGCTCCCTCCTCCCAAGTGCAAAACGTGATTGTAGTTCAGTCCCTCACAAAAGTAGAGATGCCTCAGATGGGGAAGCTCATGCTTGAGGAAGCTAGATGTGCCATACCAGTCCTCCACCTGCATTTCCATACCAAGACCCCCTCTTACGCCAGTGATACTGAGAAGATCCTGTGAGAGAGGGGGGCTAAACCAACTAGGTTTGGCTCCCATCCTGGCAAAACAAACCACCAGGATGCTGCCCAGTGGAGGACTGGGACAGCTGCTTGAAGGGGGGATCACAAGGAGGACACGGGGGAAAACTGAGGGAAATAGGTGTTCAAATCCATCAACATCAGGCCAGTGAGAAGCCAAGGGGTGTGGGTGGGAGCAGGAGAGGATACCTTAGGGAACACAAGTGGTACTGGATTGCTCTTAGCCGCACTGGGGAGGGGAGGCATGGAAGACACATCCCCTTTAGAGGCAGGCAAGGTGTGATCCACAGTGTCCAAATCCAAGTCATTGCACGTCAGGCTCTTAACCACAGCCTCTCCAGAAAAGAGAATACCACTGGAGAGATCCCAGAGACTAGAAGGGTCTTTACCCACAAGCCATGCAGACAAGGAAATTTCCCCCCACAAATCTGGGGAGGTAGACCACAGAAGCAGCAGAAAAGGAGCCAGGGAAAACACAACAAATTTGATAGCTGGGAGTATCATAGGATTGATCTCCACAAAATTTGGGGTAGGTTGGTAGGTTTTTCAAGAAAAATAACACTAAAAAAATGCCTAGGCAGGGTAACCTTGAAAAAGAAGGCAAAAGGAGCAACAGAGCAGATCCAGGCAGCTTTACGGTGATCTCAAACACCTTGGTATTTACAGCAAGCAAAATCAGGTTCAAAAATAATAGTTTTAAATAAAAATTCAAAATAACAATAGAGTTTATAATGAAAATTGATTAAAAATTTCAAGTTCAAACTCTGTTTTTGAAAGCAAAAGCAAAGAACACAACAACTAAGCGTAAAAGCTCTAGTATAAGGTCCCAGAGAAGAAGCCAGGTTAAAAACCAGTTAACACAAGGTAAGCTTTAGGACAGCAACTAACACTCAAATCTTTAGGGTGTAGAAACTCATAACAGGGTTTCCAACTGCAATAAACTAAAAACTAAAGTGCAATAGCTCCAAGACTTTTAATATAATTGGAAAATAGACAAGCAGGGGACTGAAAGTCCCCTTGCTGTGTTAAAAGGGAATGGATTTCAAGGAAGTGATCACATGACAGTTGCCCCTGGATCCAATTGTCTAAGAGAAAAACTTTGCTGGATAGGCTCAGAGAGACTGGAGAGTTTCACTCTAATTTTTGCGGTCTGATCTGATTGGCTAGAAGAGGTACCAGGCATTTGAGGTTCAACTTAGTTGTCAATCATTGATGTGGCGGCCTTTGATTGGCTAGCTCTGATATTTTTAAAAATGGGTAACACCAGGCTAGTAAGTAGTCTAAATCAACCAATGTTTCTTCCCAGGAGAGAGCAACCAAGGGCAAGGGATCTGTGGGGTAGGCTAGCACAAACCTCTCATCAACTGTGTGTGCTAAATCCTCTAAAAAATGAAGGGGTTTAGATAGCATTTTTGGGCCTTTCTTGGTGCAGCAGGGGAAGATTTTATGATCTAATGACAAGGGTGGCAGTGAATTTACAGATCCTTGGGGTTGCTTCAATGCTATTGGGGGACGCCTTAGACTGGTTTGGCAAGGCCACGGCTGAAGATGTAGAATTCTGTTTAGACTACGCCAAGTTCAAGGCTGAGTTAATGGCCACTGGGGAAGATTGCAACACTAGATACTATGCCCTGAACTCCCTGTTAGAAATTTGACAATGCCCCCAACTCATCCAAGCATATATTGACAAATTCCTCAAATTGAAAACCTGCACCCAACTTGAGGACAAACTGGCAGCCATTATCTTCCAAAAGGGAGTCAAACTAGCAATGACGGACATTTTGAAGCATCACCTGCCCACCCTTAGCCTAGACAAGCTAATTACCCTGTACAAGGGTCTTAGCATGAACCAAGAGAGCGCTGTCTCCTCCCAGACCCGCCAACCCCAAACACCAACCCCCAACAGAACAGGGATGACCCCTGAAGAGCTCTAACAACAATACTGCAAAGGAATCTGCTTCCACTGCCACAAGGTGGGCCACTTGACCAGAGCCTTCCCTAAGAAGAACACTGCCTCAATCTCACTGGCGCAAATAAACACTTCTTTCCAGTCTTACAAATTCATCCAAGTGACCATATAAGTAGCGTGGAACAAGCGCAAGATTGAAGCTTTTATTGATACAGGGGCAGATGAAAGTTTTATTGATGCCAGCCTAGCAGAGGAATAAGGCTTGACAGCCTCAGAGCGCAGTCTACAAGTAATCATGGGAAACAGCTCCTTGGACACCAGCTATGAGTGTGAACAAGAACTCCTGTTGACCAGCGGACACAATGTATACCTGTTGTCCCTGATCCTCTTGCCAGGACTACCCACACCCTCATATTGGGTGACTCCTGGTCCAACAGACATGGCCTGATCCTGAACTATTGTGAGCAAACTGCCACGTTGGGCTGACCAGAATTCTGTGACACTGTTTCTTTTTGCATGAGCCATGACTGAAACCCTACCAACAAACTCTTGACCATGAAGATAGAACCTAGCAATGGGATACTGCCTACCCCCCTACAGAGATGGAACCATGTGTTTAGTGAAGAAGCAGCCACAAAACTACCCAACCATTCAATCTATGACCATGTCATAGACCTATTACCAGGGACTCAACTGCACCACGGCCCCATCTACAGCTGTAACTACCACAAGCAAGTAGCCTTGAAATTATACCTCAAGGATATGAAAAAAAGGGTTCATCCAAGTGTCAAAAGCCCCCAGCTTGTTGCCCATGCTGTTTGTAGGAAAAAAGATGGTGGGATGTGTCCATGCGTGAATTACCAAAAACTGAACGGCATTATGGTGAAGAACCGCTACCCCATCCCCAATGCCAACAACCTCTGTGATGTACTGAATGGAGCCCAGGTGTACTAAAAATTGACCTTCAAGATTTTTTCAACTAAATCCAAATCAAGGATGGAGACAAGTATAAGACAGCCTTCAAACCCCAATATGGGCTGTACAAGTCTCTTGTAATGCCCTTTGGCCTCTGCAACGCCCCTAGCACTTTCCAAAGGATGATCAACATCATCCTAGGGAAATACCTTGACCGTTTTTGTGTGGCATATCTGGACAGCATTTTCATCTACAGCAAGACTCACAAGGAGCACCTGCGCCACCTGGACCTTATACTAGAGAAACTCTCCCAAGCAAACTTACACACTAAGATTAAGAAGTGTGAATTCTTTCAGTCTGAAGTTGAACTCCTGGGATAGTTAGTGAAGACTGGCAGCTTTGCCATGGCACAGGATAAAGTAGAAGCAATAACTTCATGGCCGGTGCCTAAAAGCAGAAAGGATGTGAGAAGTTTTTTGGGCCTGGAAAATTATTGCAGGGATTTCATCCAAAAAATTTCTCACATTACCCTCCCCCTGACCCGCCTTTGCTCTGACAAGGTCACCTTTACCTGGACTCTGGAATGTACTACTGCCTTTGACACCTTGAAACTTGCCTTCACCTCTGCCCCCATCCTAGCCATTCCAGATCCCTCCAAACCTTTTGTTCTGGAAACCAACACATCAGGTTTTGCGGTGGGTGGGGTCCTTATTCAGGAAGGAGGGGATAGCATGCTACATCCTGTAGCATATTACTCCAAGAAGATGTTACCTGCGGAAGGGAACTAACCAATATATGACAAGGAGATGCTAGCCATAATGAAGACCCTGAAACATTGGCGCCAATACCTATGTGGCACTGAATATACATTAAAGGTCCTGACAGACCACAAGAACTTGGTCTACTTCTTCAAACCACGCCATCTTAACCAACAACAAGCAAGATGGGCCTTAGAACTTGCTGATTACACTCTGATCATAGACTACAAGCCAGGGAAGGTGAATGTGGTACCTGATGCCCTGAGTAGAAGAACTGACCTGGTGTCTACCCACCTAGAAACCCGCAACCACAACACCCAAGTCCTCTTGGACACAGCAAGCCTAGGAATTCACCTGGGATTGATGAAAATCAGAGCCAGAAAACCAGAAGTACTAAGGGCCCAAACACTAGACAAGTTCACAAAGATCATGATCTCTGACCTCTTCAAATCCTTGGATAGCGCCCACTACCAAAAAGGCTACTCATTGAAGGGAACCACGGTTATTCTCCACAACAGGATCTTTTTACCAGAAGGGGACATCAGAACCAACATCTTGAGAGACTGCCACAATTCTGAGATGGCTGGAAACCCGGGTAGGATCAAGACTCTCCAGAGCATCAGAAGGAACTTTGCTTGGCCAAAAATGGATCAAGACGTAAGTGCATACCTGAAGGGGTGTGAGACCTGTGGGAAGGCCAAAACTCGTAGAAACAAACCTGAAGGACTTCTAAGACCCTTGAATATACCCCATGGACCTTGGATATCTGTCTCCATGGACTACATTGTGGAACTGCCATCATCTCTCTTGTACAATGCAATCCTGGTCATGGTAGACTGCTTCATCAAGATGGCACACTGCAATTATGGATACTATGAAAATCAACACCAAAACAGCATTTTAAATGCTTAAAATGGTTTTTACAAACATTGATAATCCAATCATCAAAAACATGTCAAAAACGCGTTCAAAATTTTTAAATGAATGTAGTTTTAATAGGTAAAGCAAAAGAAAAATACAAAACACAGAATCTTTAATTACAACATAAAATTCCTTCAAAACCAAGTTTCTGACATATAATTACACTTGACAACAATGTAAAGGACATTAAATTAAGCAATAACTGCTCCAATTACATTCAAATAACAATAGCAACCAATCAGAACAAAGGGAAATATACTACAGAAACCAAAAAGCACTCAGGGGCCTCAAAAGGCCAATCAGAATTTAAAATTCAACTAAACCAAAGAACTAATACTCATCCAAAGCCATAAAATATCCCAGACCAAAGCAAGGTACCAAACTGTAAGCCACATGTCAGAAACAACCTTGATAATTCTTGTATTGTAGGATATAGCCTGCTGCAGTCCTGCAAGGCAATACTTTTCCAACAAAACCTACAGGATCCTCTGGTAACCATCTTGCCTATTCCCACCTTCACTCAGTATTTAAGCTGAAATTCCCCTCCTGAGCAAATTTCTCCAAAAGTTTATTCCTCTTGACACTTTCAATAAATCTATATTTTCAAACTTCTAAATTGATTAATAGATAAATTAAGCTCTCCTCCAACAATATGAAGCCCATTATTCTTGTGTGGGTTTTCTGTGTGTTAATAGGGTATGCCCAGGCAAACATGAACTTTGAGAGCCCCAATCCAACAGTCACTGATAAATCTGAAGACTTGATTTGGTATCAATTTGGTCCACGTTGCTGCCATGCTCCCTACATTGAAATCACTTGATTTCATCCAATAATTCATCCTAAAGTCCCCTGGCTAGTGTTGGAATACACCAGAGTTTACTGCTTTTTAAGCCATTTAAACCCTTTCTGGGAAGATTTTAATTATTTGGTCACCTTCTCCATATGCTAATGATAGGAACTCCAGTAGGTTTCACTCTGGTTAAGTTTAACTTGAGAGCCCTTCTCTTTTTTATTAGAAAAAGGCTCCCTAATGAGTAGATCCCTGATATTGGCAGTTCTTTCTATGCTGTTGGTTGTTTTATCTCTAGGCAGACTAGCTGATTGTCTAGAGAATTTTGGGCGCTGACATCATCCCCTACCATAGTTGAGCTTGCAGAGCAAGGCTCTTTACTCCAAGACTTGTATTCTTTAAGAAAATTAGTGACATTCTCAAGGTTGGATTCTGGTTCACAAGTATTCTCTTCATTTAGATAACTTTTTCATTTGATCAGGAAACGGGGTTTTTGATATCAGAGTTTGTGTTCTAATATGGCTTCAACCTCATGTTCCATGAAGCTTCCTACTTTGATAGGTGGTGGAGCCATTCTTACTATCTGGTGAGGAAGAGAAGGTCCTTTCTTTTTTGATAACAAGCAACAGTGAGATACATCATGAATCTTCCACCTGGGGTAGTTCTAACCGGTATACTATGACACTAGTGTTGTAGGATCTTGTAAGGACCTGTTTATTGGGGGCTCAAGCTAGCGCACAGGGCAGTGGTCTTGATGTTCTTTGCGCTGAGGTACACAAAATCTACTACTTTAATTGTTGGACCAGGGCTTTGTTTCTTGTTGGCAAAGTCCTTATATACTTGTACTGCTCTTTGTGGGTTATGGGCACATTCTTCTTGGCATTTGTGGATGTTGCTGACCCAATCTTGTCCTTCTGGGCTGTTGGCTTTCTCTGTGAGAGGGGCGTCCCATGTGAGGTTGTGTCAGGATCCACTCCTGAGGAAGGAGGGAGCCTAAGTAATGTAATAAATCAGTGGGATTAAAACCCACCAAAGATGATTCTACAGGAATCCCAACCATCATTGTGTTTATAAAGTAACCCCAAAATTTATAAGAACCCAAGAAAGGAGCAAAATGAGTCAAGCCATAGTATACTACAACATAAGCCAGTACATAACAAGGCGCACCAGGAAAGAGCACAGGGGGAGGCAAAAGAGTAGGTGTTGCCTTATCACAAGTAGAAAGAATCTGATGCTTGGTGTAAAGGTAGTCCCAATCAGAAGTCTTGGTGGTGTCCTTGACCCAGATATTGGAGTCAAATTGGCAACATTCAGTAAAAGGATATCAGAAAGAGAAAAAAAGAGAAGCAGAAAGAATTTATGCTTCCAATCCATCTGAATTCAATTTAAATTTAGAACCTACTTATTTAGCAAGTAAAGAATATAGGGATCCGGATTTATTGATTCAGGAAATTGAAGTTGTTAGAGCACTGAGTGAATTCCCATTACTTCTTACTAAATACTAGAAAGTTTGGCTTGAGGATGAGGAATAATGTGTGGTGCAACTTGGGGTGAATGGGTTACCATCAATTTACTTCCTTCTTGATTATTTTGGATTGAATGCTGCCAGAAAGATTGCAGAATGCAACTAAAAGCAGCCAAAACTGCTAGTTGATTAAGAAACAGTAAGTTTTGAACTGTGAGATGGTGGTTTGCCCAAGATGATTATGTGATTATATTCTGTTCAGGATTATGTTTTGGAGTTCTGAAAATGTCATGATTATCTTGGGTCCTCTTCTCTGCTGTGAATTTGTTGTTTTTGGCTCCTGGGGACAACATCCAGGAGGACACAGCAGAAAATCTTTATAACAAAAGATTTGAGGTTCAAAGCTAGCATTGGAATAGCCTTCAGGGAAAAATTAAAATCATATATCTTAATTTCCTGGAAAACAAGATGTGAAAGTCCTTTTGGCAGAAAGGACAGGAAAAATCTTGAAGATTATTAACCAACGCAAATGTGGATAAACTTGTCTTTATTAGGAGAAATGATTCTACTTAAATAGTAGACAAGGGGCAATGATCACTCATTAAGTAGAAAGAGTGGTCAAGGGGGTCACATTGGGATGAGGTCATACCAGGATCAGTCAAGGGCAGGTATGGTAATCCAGAATGGGTGGATTTTGAACCAGACTCATTTGTGGAAGGAGAGGAATTCCCAAAATCAAAAGCAAAACCAGCCAATTCTTTGGACATATCATTATTTGAAGGCCAGATCAAAATAGCATTATTGGCGCAATTTCCAACATCTCCCCCCTTAAGATTGGACACAGGGAGGTTATATTTGCAGAGAAATTTGGAGTGAACTTGAGCAAAGGGGCAGCCAGAGGACAGCAGCTTCACGGTATACTCAACACCCTTCTTGTAGGTGACTTCACAAAGCCCAACCCAGAGGGAGTCTAGCTTATGGGCTTGTCCTCCAGTACAATTTTGATAATAGAAGACTAGGTCATCTACTTGGTACTAAGGGAGGGAACTCTGGAAGCATTGTAGGGCAAGAGTTCTAAAGCTTTGACTTTATAAGCAGTAGAATAGGCTGTAGCTTGGATATCAATGATCCAAATAGTCAAGTCTTTGACATGAGCTTCAGGATTGGCAAAGGCGTCAAATTCAATCAACAGGGTCCCAGGGTTAAGGGGGTGGTGACTTCTTGTCCATACAGCATGGCAAAGGGGGAATGGCTAGTCACTCAATGTCTGCTGAGTCTATACGCAAAGAGAGCAGCAGGGAGGAACATATCCCAATTGGCAGCGTCAGAGAGTGTGAGCTTCCTCATTATGGACACAAGGGTGGAATTGGCTTGTTCCACAGTCCTTTTGGTTGACAGATATACAGTGCAGAGAAGGATTGATGTATACCCATAGCTTCTACAATGGTTGTTATGAGGAGGGCATTAAAGTTGGTCCCATTCTCAGAAAGCAGGACTTGGGGATAACCATAATAGTAGAAGATATCTAGCAACAAGAAGTTAGCAGTGATCTTGGCAGTTATATCCTTGGTTGCTCTGGCTTTGACCCATTTACTAAAATGATCTACAGATACCAAGATTAATTGACATCCAGACCTAGATCAAGGGAGAGGCCCAACAGCATCAATACTCACAGTGTGGAAGGCATGCCTAGGAGGGATGAGCTTGAACTGATGTTGTGAAGGTTGGGGGTTGTTGGAGCTGACAGGAGTGACAGGAGGCAAGGACATCAGGGATCAGAAGGCGCATGTTTTCACAATCAAAGTTTTTATACAACCAGTCATGAGTCTTGGCTATGCCTCCATGTCCAGTGTCAATGTGAGCTTGGAGGATGATGACCACTCTCATGCTGGGAAAGACGTAGGGTAGATAAGCATTGTTGACTCTCTTGAAGAGTTGTCTATCTCAAATCACAGTATCCTTTGATAGGGCCTACAGTGCCAAGCAGATGTCCTCTGGCTCAGTGATCCAGGATTCAGGGTACCCTATCAACTTGTATAGGCAATTGGCGTCAGCAGGATAAATAGCTAGTATAGACTACCTCAAAAAACCATCAACATTCTGATGTTATGCGCCAGGATAATGTACTACAGTGAAATCATATCCTTAAAGGTGTAAGGCCCAGTGGGCTAGTTGACCTTTGGGCTCCTTTATTTGCTGCAGCCACTTAAGGGATGAGTGGTCTGTGACTACCGTGAAGTGAGTCCCATAAATTTAGTGCCATAAATGTTTTATGGCATGCAGAACAGCTAGGCATTCTTTTTCAGTGAGGCTATAGTTCTTCTCATATTTGTTGAGGACTTGTGAAGAATAGGCCACTGGTTGGTTGACGCCTTCATCATCAAGCTGGGCTAGGATGGCACCCACAGCTACTCCACTAGCATCAGTGTACAAGATTAACTCCTTATTGTAACCAGGGTAGACTAGGATGGGAGTCTCCTTGAGTTTGGATTTCAGCGTTTCAAAAGACTGTTGTTGGCTGTCAGTTCACTCAAAGGGTACATTGCAAAGGAGCTGGACAAAGGGTTCACTTAGTTCAGCAAAATCAGGTATGAATTTTTAATAGTACCCCATCATATCAAGAAAGACTATGACCTCTTGTAGGTTTGTGGGGGGCTGCATCTTGTTGATGGCTTCCACCTTATTATTCATAGGGCTTATTCCAGTTTGGTTGACCTTGTGGCCCAAGCATTCAAGTTGTTCATTGAAGAAGGAGCATTTAGAGAGTTTGAATTTTAAGCCTGCCTCCCAAATTTTGATGAAGACATCCTTGAGGTGTTCCAAATGGTTGGTAAAGGTGGAGCTGAAAACAGTAGTATTGTCAAGGTATACAAGGACGCAGGAGAGTTTTATATCTCATAAGATGGAGTCCATAGCCTGTTGAAATGTAGCCAGGGCGTTGCAGAGTCCTTGGGGTATACAGGTGGGTTTATAAAGACCTTCTGAAGTGATAAGTGCAGCCTTTTCTCTATCTTCAGGAGATAAGTTGACCTGCTAGTATCCTGATGCTAGATTTATAGCAGAGAAAAAATTTGATCCCCTTAAATGTCTAAGAGCATCATTAATTCTAGGCAGAGGATAAGAGTCCTTTTTGGTGAGCAAGTTTAGACAGTGGTAATCCATCACAATGTGATGGCCTCTATCCTTCTTCTTTAGGATCAATAATGGGGAGGCACAAGGGCGCTGAGAGGGAGCTAAGAGCTCAGTATCTAGGAGCTGTTTAAGCTCTTTAGAGACCTGGGCATCTTCCACTATGCTGCAGCAATAAGGTTTGTCACAAAAGGGTGGGGCGTTGCCTATATCTATCTGGTGGATGACCCCCTTAGTTAGACCATATTTGGTGGGTCCAGAGGCAAAGATATCCTTAAACTGGTCTAGCAGTTCAAGAAAGTCTTTTTGTTGAATGGGCAAAAGCTGAGGGAAGTCTGCAGCAGTGAACAGGGAGAGAACCAGAGGGTCTCCTTCAGGCAAGTTGAAATCACTTAATGTTCCAAAGAGGTATAGGGACGCTACTTGCTCTGAACCTAATATGCGCCCATGCCCAACAACCTGGCCTTTTGTCACCTGCATAGGCAGGGCAGTCAGGTTAGCCAATAACATCTGCACAGGCTCTTTATGAGTCTGGTCCAAAATCCCAGGGTATAACCTAGGCTCTCTACAGCTTAAGAAATCAGGTGAATATAGCTCCAGAAATTATTTTTTGGGTAGTTCATAGGATATCTGAGAGTCTATAATCACTTTCAAGTCAGGAGATATAGTGATGGCTGTAGGGTCAAAAAGAGGCACACTTTTCTCAGAAGGACAGGAAGGAGGAGGGGACCGCATACTGGAAGAATGAGTCCTGTACTTGAGCAAGCAGATACCCATGGGGTACTTGAGCACACAAGTCTTAAGGTGTTTACCCAGGAGATGCGGAGGTTCTTCAAAGATTAGAGGGATCTCATACCCTAAGAGCTAAAGGTATCCATCTTGAAGGTTCACAATCCCACTGTACTCTTGAAGGAATTGCGTACCAACCAGGAGATTGTAGCTTTTGTTTTCTAATACAACAGCAGGGGAAGCAATAAGAAGCTTCCCAACCTTCATCGGCAGAGCAGAGTAGGTACCAATGGCTTGGGTTTGAGCCAAGCCAGCAGTACCATATGATTGAGTTTAGTTGAAGTCAGAGGCAAGCTTAATCTTCTTCATTGGCTTGGACAATACCACATTAACTGGAGAGCCCATGTCAAGGATAGCCTTGATTTTAACTTTTTGAATTGATACTTCCACACAGGTAGTATCTTTCCCAAAGGGGGACAAGACAGCTAGAACGTCTTGAGAAGCTTCTAATTTCTTCTCCCATTTGGCCAACATGCATTGTAAGGCAGGAATTTCCTTATACACAGTCTGCAAGGGGAGAGATATAATTAAATTATGAAAGAGAGCCTCTGCTAATTCAGCAGCCTCTTCTGAGGAATATACCAAGACAGGGGGATGATGATCCTGTGCTAAGTAAGGACAAGCCACTATGGCCTTAGCTTTACTCAAATTTGGGCAAGTTGTAGTTGTAGTCCTCCCAGAACACAGCTTGTAGGGGACAAAAACTGTTTCTAGGACTTCCGGTACGGAGTAACCATAACCATCAGACTCATCACAGTCAGAATCTTCAGGTTCAGAATCACTGGAAAGATTGTGGAACAGGTGAAGAATAGTTGGGCCAGCTGAGGGAATATTCCTCATCAGAAGGGGGATCAGGAGGAGACATATGAGATTGGTCAGCAGAGAGTGTCTCTGCCTCTAAGCTGACCTCTCTTTTCCCACCTTCTCCTTTGGGTTGCAACCCTCTACCTGAGGGTTGGTGCAGGTACGTAGTGGTGTCCTATTTGAACACAGTTATGACACCCTTGTTCTTTAGACTGCCCACTTGAGCCCAGAGTCATAATGCACGGAGTACAGGAGGTGGTTCCTGCATTATCGGCCTTATTTTTGCGCACCACAGTACCCCCATGGGTCAAGTGCATATCTTGCAAGAGGGTCTTGATACTCTTCATTGAAGCAAGGGAAGCTTTATGGGCCTTAAAGTGTAGAAATAGGAGTTGGTTCACTTTCAAAGCATTTGAACAAGCTGTGCAAGCTTCCCAGGGGGTTAACTGTTGACTGGTGATTAACTGTTGGCCTTCAATGTAGAAGTGATCTGCAAACTCAGGCAGGGTTTCATTGGGCTTAAAGGCAATGTGCATAAATGCATCCTTCTTGACCTCCAAGCTGAGATCTCCTCTAAACTCCTCAACCAAGAGATGCTTCATGTCCTCCCAAGTGACAATCAAAGGGAGTTTGGGGACCACAACTTCTTGGAACATAGGATACAGACAGGTAAGAATATGCTCCTTATTAAGTTTATTGGTGGCCCTATGCATTGCAGTCTCATAAATTGTCAGGAAGGCAGCAATAGTAGAGGTTTTAGGGTTAAATATCTTTTTGAATGAAGGCTTATAATTAGGGACAATATACAATGTGGCGAATTAGCTGTTGTTACCTGGCTTGAGGACGTTAATGTGGGAGTTGCCCTCAAACTCAGATTCAGCAGCAGGCTGTCTAGCCCAGAGAATTTGAAGGCTCTCCTCTAGGGTATTCAAGGTAGAGCTGTTTTGCCCACTGATATCTCTAGCAGTAGCAGCAGCTCTAAATTCATCAATCTTAATCTGTTGCACTGATAGGGTGCTAACAATCCCATTGATGTGGTTGGTCAGGGAAGTGGTCTGAGCAACCAAAGGGATAACCTGTACATTCATTGTCTTAGTCAAGCAAGATAGGGTTTGTACCTCTTGTTCCAGTGTGTCCTACCTATCAGCAACATCATTTTTTACTTCTGCTAGTTGATCCAAGGCAAGAGCGCAGTTGACCCTGGGTTGACCTTCAAAGACAGGACAACAAGCATTATTGCCATGAGCAGGAGTACTAGTGACCTCAGCTTCTTCTTCAACGTCAGACTCAGAGGAAAAATCATCAGGATTAGAGAGGTGTTGTCTCAAATACACAATTTCTCCTTGCAATGTAGCTACTTGGTCGGTGAGCAAGGCAATGAAAGGGTCAGGCATAGGTTTGAATGGAGGAGGGTTCTGAACAGAAGATTGACGTTAAGTGGTAGCCTTGATCTCAGCTATGGCTTCCCATACCTGGGCTTCAAAGTCAGACAGGACCTCAACAGAAGAAGCAGGAGGAGTCACCTCAATGGACGCTACTCTATCATCCACATAATTTTGTACTTGATACAGAGTGTTTCCCAATGCAGCCTTATCCTGTCTGTATTGGTGTTGTAGGTGGATGACCCAGGTATCAACATGAGTCCCAAAAAGCTCAAGCTGAGAATTAATATGCTCCCAAAATTGGTTGAGTTTGGTGACCAGAGTCTCAAAATCCTGACAATGTTTTAGAGGTGCGGCCTCAATTTGACCACGCTCCATTGCTTGATGCTCATCCAATTTTCACAGTTGATCTTTGATATACCAAGGGAGCAAGGAGCAAAGGGAATTCAGTGATGAGGTTAGGTATTTCTGAGAGGCCAGCAAGTCACACTGGTTATCTGAAATACATGCAAAGAGGCTATGGAACCATTCTTGATATGTCATATTTTGAGCATGGTTGTTTGAGACTGCGGTGACTACAGCATTTAGAAGCTGGTTCTGGGATCCTAATGCAAGTTGATGGTAAACCAAGGCAGGTTGAATAAACTGGTTGACTAACACAAAAATAGTGCCCATAGACTCCATCAATGCAGGGGGGAGACCAAAGTCCAAGAGGAAGAAATCCAGGTCTTTGGAAGCATATCCAGGACAGAGACCAGGGATAAAGTGTATTGCTACAGTGCCTGTGTGGAGGAGGGAGCATGCAGCAGCACAAGCTTGCTCATAATTGAGTGAGAAAGCTGGAAGGGGGGCCCATGCAGGCCCAGGAGACAGCACCAGTATCATGGGAGTTGAGGGGGGATTTTTGATGTCTTTTCTAGAGGAGGACTAGAAACTTTAGGTTGCTTGGGTACTTTGAAGACAAAGGGAGAAGGACCAAATAATGTGTGTTGGAATGGGGTAACCAAGGGGCTTGCAGCCCCTGTAGTGAGTAACATTTTTTCATGTTTAGCTCCTGGGGACAACATCCAGGAGGACACAGCAGAAAATCTTTATAACAAAAAATTTGAGGTTCAAAGCTAGCCTTGGGTTAGCCTTCAGGGCAAAATTAAGGGCATGTACCTTAATTTCCTGGAATACAAGATGAGGAAGTCATTTTGGCAAAAAGAAAAGGGAAAAGCTTGAAGAATACTAAAGCCAACGCAAATGTAGAGAAACTTGTCTTTATTATGAGAAATGATTCTACTTAAATAGTAGACAAGGGTCAATGATCACTCATTAGGTAGACAGAGTGGCAGAAGGGAACACGTTGGGATGAGTTCATACCAGGATCAGTCAAGGGCAGGTATGGTAATCCAGAATGGGTGGATTTTGAACCAGACTCATTTTCAGAAGGTGAGGAATTCCTGAAATCAAAAGCAAAACCAACCAAATCTTTGCACATATCATTATTTGAAGGACAGATCAAAATAGCATTAATGGCTTGATTTCCAACAAGATTTATGATTGGGTATTTCCTGGCCTACCTGTTTCTGGTTGATTAGCAGTCTGCTTGCGTGGCTAGAGTTTGGATCCATTGATTTATTAGCTTTTGAAAGCTTTTCAGAGCCTTATGCTGTTCTTAAATTCAGAGGTAAGCTTTTGTTTTTGGTCTTTACTAATTTCTTATTCACTTTAGACAGTTTTAGCAGTCTAAAAGTTCTGGGTTTGATTCTCAAGTAAACAAACTTTATAAAATGGATTAGAACCAAGTTCATAGAGGTAAAAAGGATTTTTTAAACATGATATTGTTTCCCAGGTGAATTTCCATAATTCTAAGTGTACATTCTAACAATTGACTAGTCCATGGTAGAGATTGTCCTAGCTCCATGAAGATTATCTAAAAGTCAAGAGTTTTGTACTTTCTCATCATTCTTTATTAAAATATTTATTCTGGAAGGATTTCCAATCTTTACAGGTTGAATCTGTAGCTGGCCTTGCAGAGGGACATGTCAGTTGAGCTGTTGTCTTGGTTGTTATACGCAAACCAAGCCATTGGTAAGTGATTTACCCAGTTGTTCTTTTCTGAGTGTATGTAGTATCTTAAGTACTTTTCAAGAACCTAGTTTACTCTTTTGTTCTGCATGTTGCTCTGAGGGTGATATGCAGTGGACAACAATCTTTTTCTTCCCAAGTCCTTTAGGATTTGGGCCCAAAAAATGGAGATAAATTGTGGGCCTCTGCCTGAGAACACTTCTTGTGGGAGTCCATGGCTCATGAATACTTGGTTCCTGAATAGGGTGGCTGTTTCATTTGTAGTTTTCTTGGTTGTTGTTGGGATGAAGTGGGCCATTTGGTGAAAAAGTTGACAATTACAAAGATGGCATTAAATCCTTTTGAATTATGTAGCTCCACAATGTAGTCCATGGATACTGACTTCCAAGGTCCTTCTGCAATCTGAAGAAGAGGAAGTAGTCTTTCTGGCTTTTCTTGCTTTGTCTTGATGCACCTACATGCTCTCACAGCTGCTGAGGTATTCTTCAATCTCTGGCTTCATCTTGGGCCACATGTAGGCTCTCTGGATTCCTTTGAGTGTCTTTTAATTTCCAGGTTGTCCTGAAATGGGGGAGCTGTGGTATTCCTTCAATATCCCTAAGTGAAGTGGGCCTTCTGGTATGTAGGTGCGTCTGTGTAGTTGTAGGGTGCTTCTATGTAAAGAGTAGACTGTTTGGTAGTATCAGCTGTTGATATCTTTCCTTAAGTCTTCCATTATGAAGATCAAGTGCTTGTATGAAGTCTGAGCCAGTTGTATTTTTTTCTCTTCTACTGGCTAGTCCCAGGAACAGGAGCATTAGTTCAATCATGTTGGGAGATATTAAGTATTTAGTGTTAAATTCCTCAATCTCTTTGGCACTAGGAAAAAATTCTTCTCTTTGGCTCAGGTTGTCAGATACAATGTTAATCATGCCAGGTTTGTAGCTGATTGATAAGTCATAATCTGCTAGGAATAGGGCCCATTTAGCTTGGTGTTGGTTTTGCTTTTGAGGCCTGAAGAAGTATGTCAGGTTCTTATGATCAGTCATGATTTTACTGGGTGGTTGGCATTGCACAAGTATCTTCTCCAATGTTTTAAGCACTAAATGATAGCAAGCATCTCCTTATCATAGACAGGGTAGCTCAACTCAGGTGGAGTGAACTTCCTTGAGTAGTAAGCTACAGGGTGAAGCTTACTATCATGCCCCTCCTGAAGCAACACCCCCCCTCAATGCAAAGTCATAGGCGTCTGTTTCCATAATGAAGGGTTTATTGTAAACTGGTATTGTTAAGACAGGGGTGGACACAAAGGCATTCTTTAGCTACTCTAAGGTGTATTTGGTAGCATCATCCCACACAAAGGGGTGTTTCTTTGAGGTGAGACAGGTTGAGGGCAATCAAGTTGAAGAAAAACTTTTGACAAATTCTTGGAAGAAGTTTGCCAGGCCCAGGAAGCTTCTGAATTCCTTGAAGTACTTAGATTCAGGCCATGACACTACAATCTCAACTTTTTGGGTATCATAGCAAATCCTACTTTTAGCACATTTCACCCCAGGAGCTTTACTTCTTCCTGAAAAAGCTCACATTTTTGGAGTTTAAAAAACAGTCTGGGTTCCTTGAAGTGTTGTAGAAAAACTTGAAGATTTTTAACATGTTCCTCAGGGGAGCAGCTGTAGATGAGGATGTCATCTAAGTAAGCTACGCAACACTGGTCCTTGAGTCTTCCTAAGACCACATCCATCATAGCTTGAAAAGTGCTGGGTGCATTGAAAAAACCAAAAGCATAACCAGGTAATTGTAAAGAACTTCCCTGAGCTTGAAGGTGGTCTTCCATTCATCATCAGGCCTGATACAGATCTTGTTAAAGGCATCCCTCAAACCAACTTTGAGAAGAAAATGGGTCCTGAAAGCTGGTCTGAAAGTTCTTTGGCATTGGGTAAAGTGTATCTGTTTTTATAGTGATGCTGTTTAGGTCCTGGCAGTTCACGTAAGGATTTAGGTCACTGCCCTTCTTCTTAAAAAACAGTAAAGGGGACAAACAGGGAGATCTGGAGATGCTTATGCATCCCTTCTTTAATATCTTTTTCAGGTACTCTCTTGATGCAAACCTGTTCTTTCAATTTCAACTGTGGCTGGTCCATGTTTAGGGTGGATTTCTTAGAGGAGATCAATGGCATGGTCAAAATGACTGTATTTTAGTAAGGCAGTGGATTCTTCTTCTGAGAAGACAGACTCCCAAGGCTTCAAACATTTGGGATCTTGGTTTTACAAGATTATATGATGATGTTGTTTAGCTCTGGGGTTTGCTGAAGGTTTAAGCATAAGATCTCCAAGGTTTGGCTCTCATGAGTAACAGTCACCTGATGGTTCTTAAAGTCTAAGTTCAGTTGGTGGTCAACCCATCACTCAAAGCCTATTATTACAGGTTTGGGGAGCTTTTTCATGATGTAGAATCTGTTATACAGGAGTTTCCCATTTAAATTCAGGTAGATGGACTCTTTGCATTTGTGTGACAGGTCTTTTGTCTTGTTGCCAAAGGTTAACAGTTGGAAGTTTTCTTGGACTGGTACACCCAGTTCCTTGACTAGGCTATGATCCATGTAGTTGAGGGTTATTACACTGTCTAGGAGGGCTACAGTGTTCACCTCACAGTCATGGTAGCATAAAATAGTGTCAATGATAGGATAAGACTTGGAAGCGTTGTTTATTGCTGAAATGGTGGCTCCTTTGGCTCCATTGGAGAGGCTAGTGCAGTCCTTGGTTAAATGGCCACTCTGGTGGCAATAGAAGCATAGTCCACTTCTGATGTAGTGTTGGTACTCTTCAGGGGTTATGTTCAAGCAGGACCTACTTGCACCAGGGGTCTGATTGTTCCAGGGTTGACCAGTGTGGTATCCTTGTGGTTAGCTGAAGTCTATGCCTCTGGCAATAGCCAGGAGCTTGTCCTTGGGAAGGTTGCATTGGTGGTGTCTCATTAGGCTGGCATGATGTGGGTTCAGACCATTTCTGAAATGCAAACCTGATATGTTGTCAGGATTCTTGGCTGTATCTGCCAGGCGTAGGAGTTGTTGTATGTAGGTCTCCAGGTTGTCTCTTCCTTGTTTCAGGAAGATGAGCCCCATGTAGGCTTGGATCTTGGCCCCAGAAGGGGTGGTTGCAGAGTTCATTCTCTCCAGGAATCGGCTGTAGGAGAGTATGAGGTCTGGGTCTTCCTCTAGGCTGGTCAACAAGGTTTCTCTGGCGTCATCCTTCAGTTGGGTGGCCACCATCATAACCTTTTGAGTGTTGTCTCTGAAGCTCTTGGGGTGGGCGCAGAACAAGGGGTTTATCATTATCATTCCTTTTATAAACCCAGCCAAGTCTATTTTTGGCAGGTCAGGAAGGTTTGTGGGGGCAGCAGCATTCTGATTGGAGGTGAAGATTATCACAGTCTGAACTTGGGATGGTTTGGCAACAGCTTCTTCTTGGCTTTTTTGTTTCTTGCTTCTTGGTCATATGCCATCTTAGGTAGTAAGCTGAGGTCAAAAATAAAAGCATACAAGATGCCTCTATAATCAAAGAAGAATATGGGACCAGGGTTACTAGTTTTGTTATTGTTGACATACTGTCACAGCCCATATCAGATTCCAGCTGGACTCCCTCAGGGGAGGTGGGCTGGGCCTAAAATTCCATGTATAAAATTGATATGATCCCAACAATGTAGTTCACAGCTTTAGCCAAAGGATGCCAACTTTCAGTATGGGGCACAAACTGATTGGCTGCTCCAATAATGTGATGTAAACAAACCCCAACTTGCTGAAGTCCTGGGCAGAAGCACATTGGTTAGGTGTAAAAACCCAAAAATTGGGGAAGTACTTTAGCAAAATAAGGTACTAAGTTGGTGACTTAGAAACCTGTGAGCACCGTCACAATTGGATATATTGTCATCATCAATCAAAAGACTTTGGTGTGTAGGTTATAACTTCCCAAATTACCGGCAAAATATGTGAGTACGTAGTATATAAGGTATATATGGCTACAGACTGGGTGGAATAGGGCAATACCAGCATGGGCCAGGAGTACCGCTTGGAGGAGTTGAGCTGCGCTAGCTCCTTGTAGTAGTCCTTGCCAGATGGATTATTGAATGGCCCATGCTGTTGAGCGGTTTGGTGGCCCCCAATCCCTAGGCATGCTGTGAGGACAGCTGAGAAGATTAGATGATTTATCTTCTGATCCTGGGAAAAGGCAGACAAAGCTTAGTGTCCTGTTTAACTTCTTATAGGTAAAGTTTAAATTGATTTATGTGATACTATTGAGGGGTAATTTCACTCAATGATAGCACAAAAAACCATCAAGTGATTGAGATTTATTATATACTATCATCCTTGGTGGGGCATGAATAGTACAAGCATTGAACAGAGAAACCCAAACACTTGGTGTTGTCTGGAATTCCAATTTGGGATTAGGGTTGGAGTGGTTTGGCAAGAAATGAATTGTCAACCTTGTCATTGCATGGATTTGGTGCATCTTCAGGCACTCTCATGCATCCAAATTTAACCTCTGAATTTGGTGCATTAATTGTTGTGCTGGGCTGCTTGTCAACCCCCCCCCCAAATTTGGTAGATTCCAAATTTAGGCAGCAGTTCCTCCCATTTTTAGACTTGGGGAAATTGCCTTTTTTGGGCTTCCAATTGGGCAATTTCTCCTTCTGGCCAGGTTAGATGGCCCTGCTGTGGGGGTGCGCCGTCCCCCGCTGGCTGGGCAGCGGCTGGCGCGCGCGGGCAAGCCGCCAGGCTTGGCGTGCAGCTGGCAGATGCCTGACAGTTGGCCGTGCAGTCTGCAGCCGGCGTATAAAACCCAGAATTTGAAGAACATGTTTTTATTATCTCTTTTTCAAAGCCTTCCTGTTTTGCAGCAGTTTCCCCAATGGGGGGAACTGCTGCAATCTTTTGTTTTGGCTTTTGAGCTGAATTGTACCCAAAATCTTGTCTTGTAAAGGGTGTTGTCAGGAATATTCCTGACAGTAAGGGAGAGCAGCAGGAATCTCCTTCATAGCAGGCAGGAGATCCCTATGGTTGGGGTGATAATACTCCAAGTCAAGAGCGCAGGGTGGATTGACTGAGATAGCAGGAGTATAACCAGGAGGACATGGATATGCAAGTTTATATTGTGATGTGGATTCACAAATAGATGCAAAAAAAAAATTAAATTTGAGCAAAAATAGACAATTCCTGCAATAAGATAATGATTTCTGGGCATAAACTTTCTTTATTAAGATTTCAACAGTGAGGAGAGCTTCTCTTCCTAACTACTTATATTTACTGGAGATTCTGTGGCCTTTTATGCCGCCAGAGAACTGATGGCATCAATTTGAGTTGAATTTACAATTTTTACTGGAATTTGCGTACTTAGCTCAGGAGTTGGGTGCTTACTGGTTGGTATAACATGAACATTAATTGAACTTCATCATACCAAGGTGCCACAGTTACTTATAGATCCTGCAAGCAATCAAGCGCCTGATTGCGCAATTGAATAATTGTGCTCCCAATGTACTGTTTCCTGATAGTTGAGAGGCCCAAATTTGATAATAGAATTGAAGCCAGGAATTCAAGGCTTGTGTGCCTCTCAAATCCTGGGCTATTTGCTAGTTGAAAGGGGGTTTCTTGCTCTGGGAGATACTTGGTAAAGGTTCCCAAGCTATGGGGTTTTTTGCCTCTAGAAAGATCAGCTGATTGTCCGGGGCATTATTGGCCCTGAAACGTGGTATTGACCATTGTTAAATACCATCAAGACCAGCAAATCAAAACAATCTACATTGGTTTCCTCAGTTTCAAATGGATCTCAGGAATCTCAAATACTTTCTAGCCAATCAATTTGTGGTTCAGAAATTAGTATAAAACACTTCAGTCTCCTGGCTTTTCCCAGCAAAAATTCTCATCAACCAATCAGATTGCACCCAATGTATCAGGTGATCTGCCAAACTCAAACTCATCCCCTTAAGTCAAGAAAGGGGATTTTTGATCCCCAGCTTTCTCATTTTCTATTCCAAATAAAAGTTTAGAGTTTGTTACATTATGTTTAATATTTGGGACTTTTGTTTGAAGTTCTTCAGATTTTAAAAACTGTTAGTAAAAATTACTTACTTTCTTACCTCTAGTGTAAGAGAGGGGGGCTAGCTAAAAAAGTCTGGCTCCCATCCTGGTGGGACTAACCACCAGGATGCCATCCAGTGCAGGACTGGAATGGCCACTCAAAGTGGCCTCCCAAAAAAGAATGGCTGAGAAAAGGGAGGAAAATAGGCGTCTAAGGCCATAACCAAAGCACCGTTAAGCAACCACAGGGAACAATCTGGGGTGTAAGGGATATCTGGATCCACCGTGGAAACTTGGTGTGGTGAGGGGAGGGAGTGACTTGAGACTTTTGTAAGTTTGATGTTGTGCAAGTCCAAGGAAGGGGGTTCATCAGTCTCTGACTCTGGAAATAATGAGAGGCCCTCAGGATAAGGACCTGACCAAGACAACTGGACAAGTGTAGTAAGGATGGTGGGAACCTGGGTTAAATGACAGAATGCATTGGAGAGCAGACCAGGTTTGAGAATTAGAATTTTGGGCAGCCAAGGAAATCTATTCCAAATACCTGGGATTGTGTTCCAGAAAAAAGGAAGATGGATACCATAGTCATCATGAATACCTCATACAAAGGAGATGACATTGTTGCAGACAAGGTTTTTAACCAAAACTTCCAGGAAGACAGTCTGCAAGAACTATGGAAATTCCAAGGGTTTGAACCAAGTTCAGATCCTCTTAGATTGAATCTCAACAAAAAAAACACAGGTGGACAGGCAGCTGGGCTGGTGGGCAGCAGGGCAGGCAGATCAGAGGAAAGCGGGAGGAGGGACAACAACAGGAGTCAGGACAATTCTTTGTTACTTAATAAAACTTTTAAAAATACAAAAAGTTTATAGAATAAGGAGTTTTATTTAGCAATTGAAATTGGTAAGCAAGGAACCTGATGGCCCTTGCTTCCATTATATGCATAGGGGGTGATAGTGCTGGGAGTTTAAAAGAGGGGGTTTAGAAAGCAATCAAAAGGGGATCCAGTTAAAAGTAATGGCCTAATATTCCCATGATCTGGGCCCAAGAAAATAGGAGCAGCAGACCTGGGTGTAAGAAACAGCCACCTGGTTGGCTAGGTGCATTCCAGGGACTCAGGGTGCATATTATCCCTACTGCCTGCCTTTGACGTCACCACTGGGATGCTCCCAAAACCATTGCTTTGGGCCAGGGAACTCCTAAGCCAGAGGAATTGCTTAACAGAATTCTGCTGATTGTGAAATTTCATCCCCAATTTTCCCAGGCTGCAGGTTAGCCAAGCCCTGTACAATGTGGCCCACATTTTCTCTTTGTCTTGCCAATTGTTTCAAGATAGTAATACACTAAGAAAGCAAACAATCCATCTGGATCAAAGTCTCCTCCACAGCTGGAGGGAACTCCAGAGAAGGGGAAGGGATTTTGGCTGTGAAGGCCAGTACAAAACACTTGTCCACAGTGTGGGCCAGGTCCTCCAGGATTTGAAGAGTCTTTGCCTGCATGCAGCCTGCCTTTTTTGATGATCTAGGGAAATATATCCCTGTCCAGAGCAAATGGCAGGCCTCAAAACTTTACATATAGCTTTTGTTCCCCTGCTTCCAGCTGCTTTCAGCAGCTTTTACAGTTAGCAATTATGCTCAAACTTAGCCTTATGCACTCCTGCTTTCAAAAATCTAGTTTGAACTTGAAATTTAGTATAATTTTTAGTATATAAGCTTACTTTTACTTGTACTATAAATTCAGAACCTGAACGTAAAAATGCGGGATTGTCAAATCCTTGGTCCAAATTTTGAATCACTTTTGTGGGATGGCCTTTTTTAATTAAATTGAATTCTTTGAGTATTTATTTGAATATTTGAAAATGCAGGAACTCATAGACACTTTGCAAAGTTCAAGTCAAACTGCATATTTCCAATGGACAAAATGAATTAACTGGAATCAGATTTGAAGCGTTCAAATCCATCAGCCATTTTCATTAAGTTTACTATGTTTTTTAAAATTTCAGGATTGTCAAATACAAGAACCAAATTTCAAATCACTTTTGAATGCCATTAGTAAACTCAGATATTAATTGCGGGAACTGGAATCCAAATTTAATGTACAGTAAGCACACTAGGAAACACCAATCCAAATCAAGAAGCTCCACCACATTTAAAATCAAACTAAAAATTTAATCTCAATAACCATGTTTAGATATAAAAAGTGATTAAACTTTAAAATTATCCAAACCCAGAAAGTATACAATATTACACACTTCAAATCATGGATATAGAAATTCTATTACTATTCAAGGCTAAATCAAGAGAAAACAACTACTCACAACTAAACCAATAAATCCAAATAAATACATATTTAATCTAAAATATATTTTTTATTTTATTTTTATGGACTGTCAATCACATTCTCAACCTGCTCCTACACCAACCCGCGGGGCAGCCTGTCCACAAGGGTGTCCCAGAGGGTCCAAGAACAGACCCAGAACACAAATTGAAGGGAGTCATGCTGACACACAGGCCTCCCAAGGTGCCATTGCTAGTCAGTCACCTCCTGCATCCCAGGCCAGTCAACCAGCCTGAATCCAAGACAGAAGCTTCTCTCAAGGCCTGCCACAAAAGATTCCTATGCCAGGTTCACCGGGAACACTGAGATTACTTACACCTCAACTGTGTACCCAGTTGTCACCTGGTCCTGCATTCTTGATCCAAGAGTTGCCACTTTCTGCCCCCGCGTTTTTGACACGTCCTATGAGCCATTGACCACCACTGAAGAGCCATCTGCGCCTGTATTGTATGCCACCATTGATGGCGCCAGCGCAACCAAGCGGGGTCCCACTTTCTACACAAAGGTTCCCATCTCCTGTGTTAAGCCAGCCAGCCAGGATGCCGCGGTACCTGTCAAGGGTCAGTGTCAGTTGACAGATAGTGAGTGTGAAGCTCTCCTCAACTTCCTTAATGGGGAATGTCAGTTCAGGATATTATGTCCCAATTTGGGGTCACAGCCAGATATATTGGTGACATCAACAAAAAATATGGCAACACTGGGTAAATTGCCAAATGCACCAAGGCTACGCGGCAGCCAAAACTCCTTCAGCCCATTCATATTGATGCAATCAAGCAGTTGGTTACCAAATATTGCCACATGGACATGCTATGCTTTCCAATCAATATTGTCCATGGAGTTTGGGCTTTTGGTTTCAAAACTCTTTATTTACAAAGCCATGGCCAAGTTGGGCTTCTCGTGAAAGTACTTGGAGTTTTTCTGTATAACAGGAACAGCAACAAAACAATTGAGGATCAACACATTTATGCCAAGACCTATGTGGCTCTCAAGAAGACAGGAAATTTCCAATTCTTTAACATCAACAAATTTTTATTTTTCTCCTCACTCAGGTCTAGGCATGGGTGGGTTGAGAAGGGGTTCAAGGATGGTGTAACACATTGTGCAGCTGTCAGTTCTCAGACCTATTCAATGGTAGTGCTTCTTGGTCCTCACAGTTTGGATCAATACCAGATGATCAAAGGGTTCCCACAATAGAAGGAAATTCCTTGATTTTCTCCAAACTGTCAAGGAGTACCTCTGGATCAATTATCACAGTACAACCAACATTGTTGTTATTGACAATTTTGGGCTCCACAAAGTGGATCTGGTTGTTTCCAAGTTCCCACCCATTGACAAGAATAGCCATTCCTCCAACCACCGCCTTGCTGATTGTCCAATAAGACTCTCTTCCTCCCCCTGTATTCTCCATTCCTTAACTCAATTGAGGAGGTTTTTGGATGGATCAAAAATAAGGTGAAGAAAGGCCTCCCCCAGGACACTGAGAATCTCTTCAACATTCTCAAGATCAGCCAATTTGCAATGTCACTCTGATGTGGTGGCGGCTTTTTATGAGCACTCAGAATCCTTCCTCCCCAAATCCCTTGCCTCCGAGCCAATCAGATAAATGGGCGCTCCAAGTTTTATTTGTTTTTATTGTTATATTTTTTGTTTTTCTTTATGACTCAAAAATTATTATTTATATATAATGATGTGAGATTGAATTATATTATAGACACATAAGAATTAGTAAAAAATATAATTAAAATTAATTATTCTAGATATAGAGATATGTATTTTTTATTATAATCCACCAAATAGTGTATTGACTGTAGAGTTAACAAATAAAAAATTAAAAAAGATATAATTAGATTAATTTTATTTAAACAATTGTGAATCCTTGTTGGTACTTTGGCTTTTTTAAGCCACAAATTGGACCTCACAAGTCATCATCTGATCCTTAATATTTCAGTGCCACTATAGCCACACAACACAACCACCAATGATTTTCATGTATTTCTTACTAATTAGTACTTATGACGCGGGTCAAGCATATCAAATATATTTATCAAATCATATTACAAGGGAAATGTAATTCAAATTCTAAACAAGCACTTGTTTGGAACATAAGTGAAGCTGGCTGCCTGTTGTGGATTAATTCAGTTCTTGATGTTTAACTGTGTAATAAAGGAACCTGTACTCAAGGAGCCAGCAAAAAAAATATTTTCAATTCTTTTTTATTATTTGACGTGTTTGTGACTATAAATAATGTCTTATGATATATTTAGATATATTACAATTATAATTGAACTATTAAATTTTAAATATTAAAATTTGAATTTTATTATTTAAATTTTACTATATAAATATTAATATTTTAAAAAAAGTTAAATTGCAAGGGAATAAAATTTATTAGGGATATGCAACTTGCAAATGGAATGCAATTATTCCGGGGAATTATACCCCAAAATCACATTTTTGGCTAAAGCGTCTAACTGGATCCATATACTCTTCTGTACGTGGTGGACAACCCTGGATGTGATTAATAGAGGGGTGGCGCCCTGCACCCCAGTGGTTGCCAAACGCTTTATAAAAGGGAGGCAGGTGAGCAAATTGATTAGTAGATTCTTTTTTGGGATGTATGTAGTACCCATACAACAATGCCATTGCAAAGGAGTCATACAGAATGTGCTTGACTGTCCTATATCCCTGTGGTGTCTTCTGGTGTTCTAGTGATAATCAGCATATATCAATTTGTATAGGTACATCCTCCAACTTTTTGACATTTGTTTTTATTATGCAGTGCAACAGTTTCCTAGTTATAAAGCAACATGAATCCTTTGTGAGGTATATTTTTCAGAAAATATGCATAATCTTTTGTATAATTGAACTAATCTGTTGATATAGGATGCTTGATTGAACTTGAAGATGGTTCTGAGGGGGCCAACTTGTATCTGCCCCCCATGCCTCAGCAAATAAAATAAATAAAGGCTTTAAATTATTCACAAGGACTGCATCCCCAACTTTATTTGATAATGCTTTGAATAATTTATTAAAAATTTCAGTTTTTAGATATTCAGTTCCTATTTGAAAGTCAGTTTTTATTAGGGTTTTTTCATATTCATTGGTATTTGTAAATGGGAATTGTTGAATACTTTCATAAATATATTCATCAAAGTTTATTTTGATATCTCTGCAAATTTCATTCATCACTTTGAAGTTGATATTTGCTCCTATTTTGTATGCTTCTCTAATCCACAGCAAGCACCCTGTGGGTGGTAAATATTCCTTAGCTCTAGCTTCAATATTTGCAGAATTATTCATATTCAGTTGAATTATTTTATTTATGATTTTTATCTATTTGTTTTACAGGGGCTACCAGTGACTGGTAACCCCCGTAGAATCAACTTGGCATAAAAGCTGCCACTTCTGCAACCTTGTCCCCATTCCTAGTTATAACTAAAGTAAATATAAGTAAAACATATAAAAGACTTACTAATTGTTTCCCCTGTGGCCCCCTCAGCAAACTTCATGAGTGTTGGCTGCTCTTCATTAATTTTCCTAGGCTGACTTTTCCCTATTTTTCTTGCAACTTGTGCTTCCTCTTGATTTTCATTTGATAAATTTTTAGTATTTCTTGAAGCGCTCCTGCTTCTTGCTTGTGCTTTGTTTTCTTATGTTTCTATTTGGTCAGTTTCCTCTTCATTTGTGTTGATTTCCTTTGAAATTTCATTTCCTTCAATTAGTTTGATTATTTGAGTATTTCTTCTATTGGTTTTTGTGAATTCCCACAAGTTGTAACTTTCACTTTTGAAATCTAACTGCTTGAGTAATTCCTTTTGAATATTTAAAATTATTTCCTTGTGTTCTTTGTTGACCATTGTTCCCAGGCTATTTTTTGCAGTTTTGTTTTGCTGGACCAAGGCCCTTCCCTCATTTCTAGGTTGATTTACCATAATTTTTCTTATGTTATGTTCAAGCTCAACCACCTTTTGGAGGGCTGACTCTAATTTGTTGATTAGGCTGTAGATATTTGACATTTTGTATAAATTACATCAAAAAACTGGTTTTTATAGTACTATCCTCAATGCATGAATACTTTTCATCAATATTAAAAATTAAAGACCACAAATGTAAATTTATATTAGAATAAGCAATCAGACGCCAACTCTTGATATTTAGACATTGTGTGCATAGCTCAATGCATTTTTAAAATAAAATTCATAGTAAACTTGGCATTTTTCATTGTAATTTATTGAAATGGACTGTGTTTATATTATAGAGCCATTAAGGCTTAGTACAAATATTGATACATAGTGCATTTTACAGCCTGTATATTTACCTATTGGCAATAACTCTATAAACTTTTTAGTTGGATTTTGCGAGGTAATAATAATGTAATGTGTTAATAAATTACTATTCATTGTCATTAACTGGCTGATTTTCTTTGCTGTGGCAATTGTGCATTTTCTGATATTTACACACTAGTATTCAATTAGTTGGTTTCACATCAAATTGCACAGGCAATAGGAAAACAAGCCGCCACCCTAAGGCCAGATGTGGTTGGGATGGCAACTTGATTTCCTATTGCCTGTGCAATTGGATGTGAAACCAACAAATTGGAAACCAGTGTGTAAACATCAGAAAATGCACTATTGCCATAGCAAAGAAAATCAGCCAATTAATGGTAATAACGTTAATACATTAATCCATTACATTTTTGTTACCTTGCAAAATCCAACTGAAAAGTTTACAGAATTATTAACAATAGGTAAATACACAGGCTGTAAAATGCACTATGTATCAATATTTGTACTAAGCGTTAATGGCTCTCTAATATAAACACAGTCCATTTCAATAAATTACAATGAAAAAGGCCAAGTTTACAATGAATTTTATTAACAAAAATGCATTTAGTTATGCACACAATGTCCAAATATCAAGAGTTGACGTCTAATTGCTTATTCTAATATAAATTTACATTTGTGGCCTTTAATTTATTATTAATGATGAAAATTATTCATGCTAATAATTTTAAGTTATTCATAAAATGCACAACATTGTATTAATTATGAGAAATGTCAATAATGTAAAAATACTATATTATTGATTATGAATTGAAAGATTTAATTCAACTTTAATAAGTTGTCACAAAGAAAAGATTTATTTTACTCATCAAAGGACAAGAAGATGAGGGACTGGGTGGAATGAACATTGCCTTCATCTGCGCCTGTGAAAGGAACAGCATTAGAGATAGTGGGGGGATGGGTGGTGGTTTGGGAGTCAGGGTTGGAAGGCAAGTGGTTTGATGGGGGGTTGGGGAGGCAGGGTTTGGTGACTGGGAAGGGGCAGCAAGAGCTGATTGCTTCAATTGCTCAAATTTGTCTTCTGTCACATATGTGGGCTTAGTGAAACAAATGGATTGGCATGAGGGGGAGTCCTTTCTGGACTTATCACTATCACTTACATAGAAGATGATTATATCAGATAAATCCTGGACAAACATGGATGGGAACAGCTCATAACCCTTATCAATTTGGGTGCACAGTTCATTGTATGTGGCAGGCTTTGAGCACCTGAGCGCAGAACCAAAATTGTAAAGATATACATCTCCAAGATGCATGTCAGCGTGGTTGATGGGGTAGGACCAACAGGTATGCCCCACAGCCCTGATTTCTTGGGTTGTCCATTCCTGCTGCTCTATCTCCGCACTCAGTACAACTGTGTGCATGGTGTTTTGTGTGGCCCACTCCTCCAGCATGGCCTTGAGCTCTTTCTGGTAGGTATACCCATCTGCAGTGTTTGATATTGCCAAGTAATAATTAACACCCAATGGGGAAACTGCCAACAAAACCCCAACAAATTGATACAGGATTGGCCTGTGCTTGAATACGTCAGACTGGATGTGCCTTTCTTCAAAGTCTTGAATACTTGCCAAAATCTTGGCATATGACAGGAAGATTACGTCATTACGGGCCCTTATTTCCCTCCCTTTGATAAAATTGATGATGGTAGAATCATAGGGGTCAGTATTCACCAAAATGGGGCCACTGAGAACCTGATTGGATAAGAGTCTGGCGGCAACCACAACTCCATGCATCCACAAATTCACTGTTCTCTTATTGGTGAAAATGCCGTGGAGTCCCAGTTGGAGACAGACCTGGACTGGAGGCATCCGCGGGTCACGCTTCATAATAGCCATCATGATTTATGGGCTTTTTCACCTTCAGTCAAAAAACGGGCACCAGTTGGGGTCTTCTTGGTAGGGGGGCCACAATTGGCGTGAGCTTGCAGGTTTTCAGCCACAGTGAACTTTGCCAACCCCATTGCAGCTGCAATTTCCCTGAGAGACATAAGCATCCCTTGCTTTTCAACCATTTTGAAAACAATCTCTGGGGTAATTAGCTTTCTTTCACGTCTTGTAGGCTGATTGGGTGGAGGCGGGGTTTGTCTGCCTTGAGAACCAGACAGTGCCATCTGATTGGCTGTTTTAGTATTTGGGACTCTCTGGGTGATCCCATGGCTCAAATGACTGGTTCCAGATGCCATTGTTGATACAGGATTTGGTTGGCAGCTGCCTGTGCATGATGAGCAAACAGGGCCATGCTTGAGGACGTGGGAGAAAGAACACACTCCTGGGTGGGGCTTGCAGAGGGGCCTGCGGGTTGGGAGTGGCCATAGACAGAGGCTTCACTGTTAAGAGACCCAGCATAGCCCTGCATGATTTTTTCAAGGCCAGGGAACAGCTTGTTGACTTGGTTGGTGTTAGAAGAAGACATAATAAATTTTTATTAAAAAATTAAACTCAAAAAGAATATATATTTTAGTCAATTTTATTGTTAAATATGTTAATTTTGTGAATACTAGGATCTAAATTTTAGCCGTCCTAAACTGGAATAGAGTGATTCTTGAGAATGCCTATGATCCTTAAAAGAATTAGCACAAATCCACTCTATATCCTTTAGCACCCTTTTTGAGACACCCATAAATTATATTTATTTCAAATTCACCACAATTATGATTTGAAACTTGGTTCTTGGATTTGACAATCCCACAATTTCAGATTTGTTAAGTTTTACATGATGTCATGATTTGTTTGACATACAAGAAATCTCAAATTGTACATTAGAATCCCGCATTTTTGATTCATGTATCTGCATTTGTTTGCTGTATTTTGTCTTTTGTTAGTTGAGTTATCTGCTTGAGGGATTTGAAATTTGCCAATTTAAATAAACCAAAAACAGTCAAATTAAATGTTTGCGTTTATTAAATATTTTATTTTTCACTCAGCTGAGTTGCCTGCAAAATTGATTTGAATTTTGACCAAGGATTTGACAATCCCGCATTTTTATGTTCAGGTTCTGAATTTACAGTATATTTCATTGTTTTGCTCAATGTCAGGATACCACGTCCCAGGGGAAGGCCTTGTAGCCTTGGCTTCCAACTTGCTCTGTTGGAAGGAGGGTAGAGCCCACCATAGGAGGGGTGCTAACTTGATGAGATAAGATGCTGATTGGCCTATTAAAGCCCAGGGTCCAGCAGCTGGAACTATAGTGTTGACTAACCCAGCCAAGGTAATGTAGGCAATGCCTGCATATTGGTTGGCTGTGGGAGGAGTCAGCCCTAGGGTGGGTTGTAGGCAGTTAGGCTTGGGTGTCAGGAGTGCTTCCATATCTGTCTGGTAGGCAGGTAAATAGTAGTACTTCACATGTATATTGGGGGCTGGTTGCTTGCACTGAGTATCTTTGTGAAAGGCTGCTTGTGAGGTTATCTGCTGGGCCAGGTGGTCTGGGTGGGGGGTCTTCTTCACAGTAATCTCCCAGTACTCTAGTTTAAGCAGATAGTCAGAGAAATGCAGTGGGCCAAACGGAGCTCCAGGAGGACGATAAAATGTGGGCTGGGTTTTGGAGGCTTCTTCAGGAATGTGGGCTGTCTGCCCAAGATTTTCTGTTGGAACAGTAGTAAAATGGAAAACAACCAAGACAAAATAAGGAATAAATTGATAGAACCAAGGTCCCATAATCTTAGTTTATTTCAAAATGGCAATACCAATTGTCAAGACTTCATGGAGTTTAAATACCATTCCAAATGCTAAGTTTGGAATCTAGCCCATTACCTGATTACTAATTTGCTCAGTTTCTTCTGGCCTGAGAGCTCTGGCCCCTTCCTGGTTTCTTTGGCCCATCATTTCTTCTGCTGGAATGACCTCCATCTGATGGCCCAACAATAATATTTTATGGCCTTATCATTGCCACTGATGTTCCTGTCATCATAGATAAAAAAACACCTCAGAAGCCCTAAGCTGGGTCAACCCTGGTCCCCTGGTCTGAACATCTCTGGGAGTCACTTCAAGGTCACCAGAGGCCCGGAGATCACATGGCCTGGCGGCCCAGTTTTCTAACCTATCATCTGAGTTTCCTTGAGACTTTAACTTATCAAGAGGAGCAGTAAATCCCTCCCCAGATGACCCATCAGTCAATATAAGAGTGACGGCATGTTGATTCAGTGCTTCTAGCAATCTAGACTGGCCCGGATTAACCACTGTCCTAGGCCGTTCCTCCATACTTTGCAAATCTGTGGCCTGGCGGATCTGCAAATTTTGCTGATTATCCAGATTTAAATCACAACTTGTTCCAGCTCTTTCTTTGGCTAGCCTCATAAAACACGGGCAGATGGCCCAAGGGTCCATGGGATCCTCACAACCATCAGAATCAGGTCCCAAGTTTAATTCTTCTAATTGGAGTTTCCTACTTATTTTGGGAGAAATGTCATTCATGACACTCAACTTTGAACCCATTGTCTTCTATATCCTCTCTTAAAGTTGCCTGTGGTGCAACTTGAGTTGTTCTTAAGGCCCCAATCTTGAAATTAAAAAGGCTTGTCTTAAGGCTAGCTTTACTAACTGTTTTTTAGATACTTGGCCCAGGAAATCCACCTTCTGAACCCAAAATTCCTCAGGATTGCAATAGCAATCCTACCAGCTATCAAATTTCTGGTTTTCTCTCTGGCTCCTGTCTTACTGTTATTATGGTCCACTTCCCTGACCTTTGGTGTTGCATCTCTTCTTCAGCTCTTCTTGTGAGGAATAACCCCCCAGGGTTCTACACCTACCGGAAGATCTCCCATGAAGGGCTAACAACCTCCTCTCCGCTGGAGAGACTCTGGTCAAAAGCCTTATGTGTGGTGATCTTGATTTGTATTCCCCTGATCTTGACCCTGCCTTTTGTTGTGATGAGGAAATCCCTGTGCCTCACCCCTCTTTATTGGAGGAGCAGGTGTTTGCCCTGTTTGAGCCGCCTGGAGTCTTGGTCTGGGCTACCTCCTGCGCTTCCTGGCTGCCTGGTGCTGATGGGATTGGATGCCTACTTTCCTGGATTGTCACCAGTACTTTCCTTTGGCCCCCTTTCAGAGCAGCTATCCCAGTGATTCACTGGATGGTGTCCTGGTGGGTATTTCTCATAGGATGGGAGCCAAACTTAGTAGTTTAGCCCCCCTCTTGCAGGAGGTGCAGATAGCGTCTACTGTTGATTGTAGATGCTGCTGAACCAGAAGGGAGCTACACTGGTTAGCTGACAACAGCAAGATGAGATTGTGGGCCCATTGTTAGAAGGCCACAAATTGATCATAGTTGTTGCGGGAGGCAGTCAGCATGGCATTCAACTGGAAGGAGTGTGAACCTAGGAGGAACTGGTTGTGGACAAGTGCAGGCTGAACAAAGTGCTGAAGGAAGTGTCATGTAGCTGCCAAGGAAGAGGTATGAAAATTGGTTAGTCCTTGTTCTACCATCATAAAGCAGTAGTCAGGGCTTCCAAATCTGGGTTTGAGCTTTGAGCTCATGGTATCAGTAGCACACCTACCTTGCATCAGAGCAAGCACAGTTTCTTTCACTTGATCAAAGGCAGGTGTGTCCATGGTTATAGGCAAGATGTGCAGCTGGGGAAAGACAACCACAGCAGACAGGATAGCAGGAGAGTCTGAAATGTCCTCTTGCAAAGGAGGACTAGAGATAGTAGGTGAGGTACTGCTGGCAGAAGGAGGGCAGGCAGGACCAATGAAGGCGATGTCAAAAGGCATGAAGGGGGGCTTGTGGCCCCTATCGTGAACACCATTTTGTCAAGTAGTGCTCTATTATTTGACATAATAAAGAACTGGGGTGAAAGTCTTAAATAGGTAAGACTTGAGGTTCAGGGGTTAAGCCGGGTTGATCTGGGTACAGGTAATAGATATCATTCCAACAAATGGAAGATGAGCCCTGAAGATTCAATGTCAAAATTAATCAGCAGTAATAGACTTATTCTATTGGGGAAAAGGGCATTCAGCTTTTTACCCAAGGGTTGGTCCTAGTAGCCTTGGTGAAGATACTCCAAGTGGAGAGAGGCTGGTAAGGATCTGGAAGGCTCAGATAATGATGCTGACCCGTATTTGGGTAAAGGGAACTCTACAGGTCAGAAGCAAAGGCTTTTGCAGGAGTCAACCTGCAAATATCATTCACTCGGCCAAACAAAACCCCTAGTGGATTCAAATTCATGACAGGTACAAGGGGGTAGCATGATCCAAATAGGGGTTTCAGATAACTTCTTAAGGGAGTTTGGCTGGAATTAGTCTGGCTCTTTATTGGAAGTATTGCCCTTTATTCCAACATTCGAAGTGATAGGAAGAGTGTTATTAGGTACGACATGGAGTGGCTGGTTGCGCTCCTGGGTGGGTTGCGAGGTGTGTTGTCAGGCAAGGTATCCACCCTGGTTGCAAAAGTATCCAAACTTGCAACTCTTTTGAAAGCTTTTGTGATTTAGAGTTAACATGGGTCTGATACCACTCCTTTCTTTTTGGCCAAATATGTCCTTGACTTGTTAGTCTTGGTGGCAAAAGATCCATCGGTGAAAGCATTAGCATGATGGTTGAATTTATGTTTTTTAATGGTACATGCTTAACATTTAGAATGCCCCATATTTCATGAAACTATGCAGTCTTGGAGCTACTTGATTAGATGTAAGGGGTGGAAGGATAAAAGTAGCATTTATTCTATGGCAGGTTGGTTGTAACTGAAGGTAGCTCGGTTTAAGAAGCAGGTGGGCTGATAGCGAATAAAAGTGGAAGTATCTCAGGATCTCAATTGGAAGCTACTCGATAGGTGTTGGGGTGGTTTTTTGCTTGCAGCTACACTTTGACGCAATGAAATTGTCTTGAAGTGAAAGCCTAAGAAGAGAAGCTAGCGCTAGATTCATGGAAGTTGTTTTGCTTTTGGCTCGCTTTATCACCACGGCATTGCCATGGATGAGCAGGGTGGTGATGCACTGTCGGCTCACGTCTAGCCTGGACTCCAACTTCAGGCTACGGCAGCGGGCGGCAAAGAAGGCCCGAGCGACAAAAAGTTCAAAGCTTGAGGATTGGTCGAGTATATACAGGTGACCTTCTATTGTAGGGGCGTAAACAAATCTAAACATGCGATGTAGAGTGGGGAAGTTGAGGCTGGAGTCTACAAATGCTGTCCGCAGGAGCTTGTAAAGAATTATCTTCTCCAGCAGCAGAGGGCTTGTCTGCATGCTTTGGCCACGGTTTAAGGAAGCCTTTACAAACCAAAGCTTGATACCTTGGATCTTTTGGGATTGTGAATAGAACTTTTCATCAGAGAAGTATTCAATCTGTTGCCCAATGTATTGTGCAGTGACTAGTGGGAGCCTTGAAACTAAAAAGCGAGTAGCCACGTATTTGAACAGCAGCTCTCCAAGCTCGCTGAAGTGGTGGGGCTCAATTCTTGTATGAAGCAGCATTCCAATGGCATCTGCCTTGTGTCTAAAGCGGAACCCAATGATGATCTCGAGCTGATCCACATCAGCAGATTCAGGCTTTTCAAGAGCGATAGGGGGAGGTTGAGTTTAAGAGTTTCAAGGATGCGCGGCCATGAATTAACGCCCCTGGGCCAAAGACCAAAGGAAATTAGACATTGGATGCCCATAGCTTCCCCGCCCGATAAGAGGGCAGCACCCAGGATTGCTCCCAACACATCTGCCACATCTTTGGCAGTACATTGGAAATGATTCTCTTGGTTAAACCTGGAAAAGGTGGGTGGGATCCAAGGGCGGTTCAAGGATGCCCCAATGAGCCGGCGGTGGATGTCTAGATTATAAACCAAATCAGACAGGCAGTTGTTGGGGGCATGGCGGTTGTAACAAAACTTGATATTCTCGTGGTTTAGCAAAGATACAAACCCCATCATCAGATTCAGAAAGGATTCTCCAAGGAACTGGAGCCGATGTAGGTTGAAGGCCAGCTCGGCACTTTCCAACGTCAACGCCTCCATAAGAAGGTCGTCTTGAAGCTTGTCCATCTCCAAGATCTCTTTGACTTCAAGCGCAATCAAATTATCTTCCAGGCGCTTTAGGATGGATGGAAACAGACACACCGAGTGCAAGACATCCAAAGCCATGGGAATCGGCACATGGTCCATCTCACGCTGAGGCACATGCATAGGCTTAGTGGGGGTTGTTGATTCAAACAAGATATAGTCTCTTGGGATTTCCAGGGGGGTTAAGGAGTTGGGCTGGGGTAAAAGTCAGTAGTGGAATGGAATAGAGATACCTTTGAGAAGTGATAGAATTGGTACTTGGCATCGTGGCAGATGGCATTGTCGGATAAGGAGATTTCCTGCTCTTGGATTCGGGCGATGGATTCCCAATCAACTGCGGTGCCCTTGAGTGGAACAAAGAAATATGGCATGGTATGGTCTATGCGTCGTTCAAGGGCAAGCGATAGGGCATAGAGGGTAAAACTAAGTAGGAGATTGAGTTGTGAGTCTGAAACAGTAATGGTTTGATCGTTTGGGGAGAAGTTGGCATCGACATAGGCATGTTTAAACGTGAGGGTGATGGAAAGTAGATGCTTGGGCAGTGGATTGTGGGTTGCAATTGCAAAGGGGCGGTAACCTATTTGGTCTACTTGGATGAGGTTGAGATAGAGTTGGTTGGGCTGAGTAGGAGGAAGATCCCAGAAGTCAGCTACTTTGGTGGAGAGCATGATTTCCGTCACGCTGTCCACATCCACATCCGCATTGATTGCAATCAAAGCGGAGCTGCCTTTGCTCAGGGGAAGGAGGTGATCATCCAATATACCAGCTTGCTTGAGGCAAATACATGCTTTCCAAGCTGCCACCTGTTTGGCAAGCAACTTTGATGCCTGAGGAGGGCCATAGAAGCTGGCAATGCCAAAGCATGGGGAGAAGGTGAACTTGCAGGTGTAGCTACCGTTTTTCTGTTCTACGTGGTATCCATAGTAGACTGGATGTGCTTTGGTGATGTTGGAGAACACATTTGAATACTCGGCGAGAAACATTTTGGCAGAAGTAAACGTCAAAACTGCGCCAGCAGGGGTGACTTTGCACGCCCGAGTGGGGTCAGGGCTAGGAGGGAGCTTCTTGTATAGACGTATCCTATGCACCAATCCTTGTTCTTCTATGGCTTTTATGTGTGGAATTAAAGGATCATCTGCATGGGTGAGGATCATGAATTTAAGGATGGAGGGGCATATTCTAGTTCTTATGCGCAGGTAGCTCAGCAAAGACGGAAAACATCCAAAAGCATAGATTGCATACTTCAAACCACGGAATGGTTTAAACTCATCAAACGTGCTCACAACAATATTCTGCCCCCTTTCGCTGGAAGGGCGAATACAGGCGCAGGTGACTTTAAGCTGAGGCGCACAGAAGCTTAGATTGCGTAACAACTCAGCCAAACACATTGCAGTGTCTGCGTCTGCTACCAAAACGACAAGGCAGATATCTAAACCCTTCTCGAGTCGGGCCTGCAGATTTAGCCATAAGTTATGGACTGGAGTCGAGGTCAGCATAGCCCCGAGCTTTTGGGGCTCTATTGCTGGGCGACCAGCTAGGGCTACAGTCATGTTCCTCAAGTAGCAGCCAACCTCCAAATATTGTTCATCGCTGAGCATGCGCTCCTTGTGGATCTCCGCTTTAAGCTTATTCAAAGCACGAGACAGATATTGGGTGGCTGCCCAGTCCCCAAGGCTGTCATGTAGCATTTGGTACACCCCCTCTACCCTTTTAAGCTCAGGGTAGATTTCGGTATACTTGAAAGGTTTGGGAAGACCGGCAGTCTTCCTGAGTGGCGTGCTTCTGTAGATTAAAGCTGGGGAAGGCCTATTGAGGCTATCTTTAAGGTCTACACCAACAATTAGCGGCATTGACTCGAGTGGAGTTGACATCTCTTCAAAGGCTTTCTCTACTAAACCAAAGTTGGCAATGTTCTCTACGATCAAGAGAAATATCTAAACAGGTTACCCCTTGCAATGCTAAAGTATACCTTTGAAACTGGGACAAGCCCATGGTAAACTGCTGAAACAAAGGCCTCTTTGGACATGATAAGCCTAGCCTCGGTTCTGATCAGCCCCTCCCAACTGCGATACTCGTTGGCATGGATCACGTCATATTGGGAAAGTACGGTGACAAGGCCTCCAAGTGGCCCATAGAGCCTCTTTGAAAGCTGGATAGGATCGGTAGTATCGTTGTGAAGGTAAATGACATGGCTTTTAAGAGGCTAAGTTAAATAATCAATTATATGTTTATTTAAAAGAATAGAGCAAGAAAGATGATTGGGATATGGGAGAAAAACCAAATGTAATCAGGTGAATTTTAAAGATGAACGGCATTTTATAGAATGTATGCATTTGGCTTGTAAAGCGATAACCATTTAAAGGCCAAATACACTCACTTCACTATCTTGAAGAACAAAGATAATTACAAACCTTATCCTTAGTTGCTATCCCGACCTCCTCCATAAGATAGGAAGTATTGAAAAGTAGCGCAGATAGCTTCAGCTGCTCCAAACTTGGGATATATCTCTTCAAATTAGACCCGCTGATCTTGGAACTTAGGGGTGGTCTTTGTTGCTGTCGGCTTCCCGAGTTAATGAGTGCAAGCTGCTTAGCTACCTGTCGAGGAGGTTTGGGAGCATCCTCCTTGTCCAAGTCACTTAAAATGTAGCACTCTGGCTCAGAATCTAGATTTATCACATCAGGCATGGTGAGGCACAATTTTGTCAGAGTAAACAGCTTCAAGGGTATTTACTTAAGCCTTTTTCGGTTGATCCCACTTTTGATTCTTCAATCATTGCGCTGTTTTAATTTCAACCTCCTAAAAATTTAACTTCAATCCTCGCCAACGGCAACTGTGGTAAGTTCGACTCTCTGGTGATCGACTCCCTTAAACTCGACTCCCTGGGAGTCGACACTATAGTAAAGTGAGAATTCAGCTTTTGCCCTGATCGACAACTGGAAATCGACACTTTTTTAATTAACGGATCTTGATGTACTGAAAACTTTCAATATAAAAAATTAAGCCTTACAGCTAAGGTATACTAAAGTGACTCTAGAGAGCTCAAAAATGCAATAAAAACAGTACCTTAATTAATAGAAATAAGGAGAAATAAGCAATTATTTCTCATTTTACTATGTAATTTACACTCTTTATTATAAAAATATTTTTTATTACCATAAAAATTAAACTTCCAATGAGACAAAAATAAACACAAACACAACAAATAAAGTTATGCAAAATATGAAGAAATATTAATGTTTATTTGATATAGTTCATATAAGCACAACGGTGAATATCATATGCTTTATTTGGAAATTAACAAAAATTAATATATTTCACTTACTTTCAACTATAAATATTCATCTCAAACTTACCATACATACATAAATACATACATACATACATAACAATCACTGCTACCTAATTAAATTAAAAAAACTTAAAAATTAAAACTAAAAACTAAATGATCAAAGCTAATAAGTAAAAATTAAAGTTAAAAAGTTAAAAGTTAAAAGTAAAAAGTAAAAATCATATAACTGAGCAAGCAAGCAAGTTTATTCCTCATCATTCTTTCCCCGTTTCATTTTGGCCCCTTCCAGGAGGGCAGTGGCAATAAGCTCAAGCTGCTGCTTAAGTTCAGATGCCTTGTATTTGTGCTTGGCCGCACCCTGGATGGCCTTGGTGAAGAGGGTACAGTGGGTGGTTGGCTTGGTGGGGGGACGCGGTTGGAGAGATCCTGGAGCTTGGAGATTGTTTTCTCTTTCTTGTGCTCCAGGAGGGAGAAAAACTTATTGAATTTTGGGTGGAGCCCAAAGTTGGCCTTGAGGTGTTTGTGATAAGCCTCTAGCGCTGAGGTGGTCTTGAGCTCACCATTCACTGCCGCCCAGTACACATTTCAGCTGGCCTTGGCACAGGCCTTGCCTCACCTCTGCATGACAACCTTCCTAATCCACTGGGGCTCAAAGTACTCGAGGAAAGGCTTGAACTCCGGGTGCTTCACTATGTAGGGATACTTTGAGAGCACCTCAAACCCCTGTGCAGTGTGCTCTGGCTTTAAAAAAGCCAAGGCACTAAATTGTGCCAGCACAAATCTGCAGGTGTCCAAAGTATCCCTCTGGCTCAAACTTCTAAGGTCAGCATTGGCCTGCACATTGCAAACAACTGCTTGATGGTAGTGAAAGTGGCACCCTGCACTTCCCTGTCAAACAGCTGCTTGAATGCATTGAACTGAGCAGGCTCAAAGTCCATAATGCACACGCGAGGCCCAAGAGCTCTTAGCCTTGCCTTTTCCTCTGAGTCCAGGGTGGCCTGGTCCTTGTCAGAGGCAGGTGGCTTGGTGTGGGTGTGGGGGGGAGTCTTCTTGGATTTGTCATTGTTGGCGGGAGGAAGGAGGGCAATTTCTTGGCAGAGGATGGAGAACGTGCAGGTATAGATGGCCTCAGTGGCCCCAGGAAGAAGAAAGAACGCAAGTGGAATCACCTGGATGTCAATCTGGGCATGGAACATCCAGAGCTGCTTGAACATCTGGGGGCAAGTGGCAAAGGTACCATCAACTAGCCAGGTTGACGCCCTTTTCAACTCCATCAGATTCTGCTGAGTTGAGTAGCAGATTATGCAGTCCTTGGCAGCAGGCCTGTTGTCATGGAGCAGGAAGCGCTCCCCACTTGGAAGCTGCTTAAGCTCATGAGTGAGTGTGAGCTCCAAGAGGACGTCCAAAGCCTTGGGGGAGGGGGATTGGCGGCGATGCAATTATTGCTGATGAATTTGACCAACTGCTCCTGTGTTGGTACCAACTTAAGATTGTTGGGATTGAGAAGTTGCAAAGCCTTTATGGCCAGATCAGAAGCCTAGAGATGAGAGGATGTGGGTATTACTTGAACAAGGTACCATTTTAACATCCGAGTGATTAGATAATTGGGGGGCTTGCAAGTGTGCTCCCCCTTCTCCGCTGTTACTTGCTTCCAGCCCTCAGTGTTCAACCGGGCCCCACAAGTCTTATCCTTGCAGACAAAGTGCTTGCTCTTGGTCTGCCGCTTTTGGTTGAGCAATTAAAGATGTAATTGTCAGCAACATAACCAGGGCTGCCCTTTACAGACATGATTGGGAAGTAACAGGGGAAGCGCTTGGGAACTTTAAACTCTCCGTCCACATTGCAGATGTTGTGAATGGCCAGTGGATCCCAAGCCACATGTCAGAAGCTTTAAACTTCTTGGAGTAATCCTCTGACTCATCTTGGTGGTCAGATGAGGAAGGAGGGGAAGAGCCATTGGGAGGGAGAGGGGAAGGATTCTTTGAGGCCTGCTTGGATGCCTCCTTTTTCTTACCAGAAGAAGAGGTGGGCTCCTTGGCAGCCTTTACTTTCTTGGTATGCCGCTCCTTGGTGGGCTCAGAGTTGGCCTCTGAGTGGTAAAAGGAGTGGTCGGTAAGATCACCATCAGATTTATTGGGGGAGGAATTTTGGGGGGAAGGTGAAGGGGATGTGGAAGATGAGGGTGGAGGAGTAGGAGGAGATGGAGTGGGAGGAGATGGGATTGGAGACTTTGCCTTTGCAGGCTTCTTGGCACGCTTGGAAGTGGAGGCAGTTTCTTTGGAGCTCTTGAAGCTTGCCGCTTGGGCTGTTGGCTGTTCTTGTTTAATTTTGTCTAAATAAGAGTTTAGCATTGTAAATAATAGAAGTATGAAAGATATGAAACACAGAGGTAAAACAAAGCAAAAGTTAAATGAAAAGTATGCAAATAAAGTTTTATTTATCAAGAAAAAAACATAAAAAAGTAAATAGAAGCAAAATAGAAACTAGAAGTATAGATATAAAGGTTAAAACATAGAAAATAAGTGAATTTATTATGAAGCATCAAAGATGTTAGGTTCAGCATAACATCTTAGTGTTAAATCAATGTAAAAGTTTAATTGAAAATCAAAAAAAATATGAAAATTATATGGAGAGCAGCAGAAAAAGTAGTAGATTATAATAGCAAAAAAAATTAAAAAAATTGTAATGTGGAATTTTTTTTATTGAGAGTTGAAAATTCAAAACATAGTAAAGTGTCAAGTTTGGCACTGTTGATCAGCCAGAAAAAGCTGAATTCTCACTGTTGAGTATGTTGGAGTCAAGCAGAAACATCAAATTTACTATTTTTTCCATATAAAACTTGCTTAAATTTAAACCGGGTTCGAAAGTTAACCCAAAAGCAAGGCAGTTTTGTATGCTCAAAAATTAAAAAAATACAACATAAGTTAAAAAAGTAAATAAATGGGAATGTGTTTATTAGTGTTTAAGTTATGCTGGGATGAGCTGGGAGTGAATTATTTACCATAGTGTTGGTTAAAACGTTAAGAAGCTCTCTGTACTAATCCGCAAGTTAAAGTGTTGAGTGGGTGAGTGGCGCTCATAGTGCGTCACATATTAATTTAGCCTTAATTCCGAGCCTTTGATTTATTAAATCTGAAACCAATTGGGTGTCAAGTGGATAGAGTCAAACAAAGAAAGTGTCAATTTTCAGTTTTTTATAAATTACATATGAAATCTCTTAATAAATTGGGCTTAATTTATGTGGCACCACTTAATCCAAAAACCTGGGAATGACATAAAGTAAAACAAGTGGGGTATTTGATTAATGTCTATGCCACTAGATCCAGTATAGTGGTGCTTGGGAGCCTAATCAACAACTATGGATACTAATAATAAAAATATAATGGTAAATAATAAAATTTTATATAAGCGCATATGTATTTTATTGATAAAATTAAAATTTGGCTTAAAAAGTGTTGAACTGGTCACTTTTTGGTTTAGAGTGTTGAGCACAGGTTTTTCATTTCTATTAGTAAATTTACTTATAAATTGTCCCTTAAATTGGTATTTTAGCTAACCAATTTATTAAACAGATTCAAGTTCAAGTAAATTTAGCCTTGGTTTTTGGTTTCAAACCCCTAAGTTACTAGTAAAAATTAGCTTAAAATTGGTTAAGCCAAAAATACTAATAGATTCACATATGCGGCACTCGATTCCCTGGTACTTGACACTTTGTCAAGTACCAGGGAGTCAAACTTACCACAGTTGCCACTCAGATAGGCATGGCAGAGAAGTGCAGTCTAGATCTATGGCTTTCATCCTAAATCAAACAGGTTGGTTGAGACAGTCCTTTATTTAATACTCACAGGAAGGTGGCTGGAATGGGAAGGGATGGAGATGTAAATATAGGAAGGACTAACTAGGATGAACTAGGATGTATTGGTTGATTCCAGTGTCCTTTCTTCATTTCATGGCACTCATTTTATAACACTTACAATGCAAGCTTTAGGAAGGGAATTAAATTTGCATCTAAACTGGGATCACTTTTACCATAACTCTTGAACTCAATTATTTGCATAAACTGGTGCATCAACAGGCTTTGATAACATTAGAAAAGCTGTTGGGTAGATCTGAAGCTTTTAAACACATGTTTCATCATTTTTTTCTGTTTGGTAATTGCTGAGATCTGCTTGCATGAATGATGTTGTTCATGCAGCTAATCTTCTCATGCAGATTGGTGGACTTGGACCATTTAGGCTAATCGCAATTTCTGGTTCCCAGGCTCTGGTCTAGACTTGGGTATGGAACTAATAAGCTATACTCATAATTGAAGCTTGTTTTTGATCTCTGAAATTATGCATGATATCAATAAAGGCAATGCATGAATTTCTTTGTCAAGCTCTTTAGCACTCAAACAGGATTCTTATGCTCAATTTATTTAATAAGTAAAGTGGCTCAAATCGTCTGCAGCTTTCTAATGAATGTTTAAACATCTTTATTCATTCAGTATTTGAGGAGCTAACATTGATTCACTGTCATTGTCATATCACATTTGAAATTGATACTTGTCAGGGCAGGCCCTGACAGCGTGGACTGAACACCTGCCCACTGTTCTACTTATCTTACAAGCGATAATCAACAGAGGCATTGGGTTCAGTCCCAGAGCCTTGGCTTTTGGAACACCTGGCAGTTTAATGGGGGTAGAACAAGGGAAATCACGGTTCACAGTTCCCGCAAAACCACCCTTGTTGCCTACCCCTTCTCTGAGCCAGTGGCGTGCCAAAGCACAAGACATTAAACTAAGCAAATTGAGGTATGGAAAAGACACCTCAAGGCCAGATATGCTGTAGGTGACTTTGTCTATGCCCTCAACCCCAATTCAGCCAAATTAGAGCCCAATCACCTGGACCCTTCAAGATAGCCGCAGTTTATGATAACCACACCTACCAACTTGAAGATGCCCAAGGAAACACCAAGAAGATTCACCATTATTGCTTGCGCCCCTGCTGTGTTGTCCCATCCCCACACAAAAGTTGTTTGTGCAGATCTTTCCAGATCTCCTGCAAACTCTGATCCTGTTGTCTGACAACAATCAGGGAGCAAGGGGGTGTTGCAACCAAGTTTTCATCCTTGCCTGCCAATGTATCTTACAATACACAGGAGGCGCTCAATGAGGTGCCCCTTGACATATCTAACAACATGGACCAATCTTATGACAATATCAAATTGTGGGCACTTCCTCTTAATTAGGAGCATTGCCAATTTAACCTGCTGATCCCTGCACAAGTTATTCCTCAGCTTCAAACCTTACATGGAACAGCACCACTATACCACCCCTTGTGGCCTTGTGGTTTTCCCCATATAGCATATTGACTGCACTATTTAACAATAAACAACACCATATTATATTCATTCTTGTCCTTTCTATTGGACTGTTGTCTTGCCCAATTAAATACTGAATTCTAATTGGTTTAGTTGCAACAGAGTAGTGCTGCTCTGAGTTGGTAAGCTTCCTGAATTTGTAGGCCACGGAAAGAAAAGTCACCTTTTTTGATTTCAACTCTTAAATTACCCCCTATAGCCCTGTCAGAGGCATCAGTCTTGAGTTTGTACTGGCAATTTCAATTGGGAATTTGTAGTATGGGTGCAGTTATGAGTCTTTGCTTCAACGTCTCAAAGGCCTGATCTCTGGCAGGTGTCCAATGGAAGCGCTGTTTTGTGTTTAGAAGCTCAGTGAGAGGTGCAATTAGTTCCCCACAATTTGGGATAAATTTTTGCACATAGGCAACTATATCCAAGAACGTACACACCTGGCCACATTGGTGGGGGGTGGCATGCTTGTGATTGCTTTTATCTTGGCAGAGTTGGGATTTATCCCTTGGGCAGAGATGGTGTGCCCCAGGAATAGAAGCTCTGACCAGATGAATTCACATTTAGAAGACTTGGCCTTTAACTGATGTTTACAAAGGGTGTCAAGGACAGCACAGAGGTGTTAAAAGTGTGTGGTTTGATCTTGACTGAAGATAATAATGTTGTCAAGGTACACAAAAACACATTTCCCAATCAAAACCTCAAATGCTTTATTCATCAACATGGCAAAGGTAGAGGGAGCGTTAGTTATTCCAAAGTTTATGACACAACACTCAAACAACATGTAGTGTGTGCAAAAGGCAGTTTTTGCCTCATCCCCAGGCGCAATGAGGACCTGATTGTATCCTGTGGTGAGATAAATCTTACTGAAGACCTTCACACCCACAAGTGTATCAAAAAGGTTGTTAATTAGCACCAAGGGGTACTTGTTTTTGACTTTCACTTTGTTTAGTGTATAATAGAAGGTTATCAGTTGAAGAAACCTGTCTTTCTTGGCTACAAAGAAGACTGCAGCCCCATAATATGAGAGAGAGGAGAGATGAAGCCCTTATCAAGCAAGTACATGAGGTATTGATGAAGAGTTTCATATTTCTTGGGTGTCAAACAATAGAGGGGCTGTGCCTTGGACAGGTCCCTTGTAACTGGACATCATGGTGTATTTCTCTTGGAGGGGGTAGTTGATCTAGCATTTTTCTGAAGAATTCTTGTACTCTTCAAGAAGTGATATTTGTGCTGGTGGTGATAATGTAGCCAAGTGAGAAAGTGTTGTGCGCTCAGAGAAAATGACTTCCACTGAGCACTGGTTGAAGTCCAGCTTCCCCCCTTGAAATTGTAGGTGCTAGTATCCGTGATACAAACAAACACAGTGTCATGAAGTAACCTGTTCATTTAAATGGGGTAGTTTTGGAGCCTACCCCAATACTGTTGAGTGTGATCACATAGGTGCCTCTTTCAATGTATGGTCAATTATGTTGGAGCCAGTCAAGGCCAGCAATGACATTGTAGCTGAGCCCTGCTATTATTGGCCCTGAGAGCTTAACTTGGATGTTCCCTGTGGTGTCCCTGGTTGCCAGTCCCCAAAGTGTATCCTGGGTCATAACCAGGGACCAACTTGGAGGAGTTGTCATTTCCTAGTAGAGGGTGTTGTCTAGCTAAAAGTTTATACTGAGCTGTATTAATGCAAACTCTTCCAATACTTTTCCTATTACTAGCCGGGCATCCTCACCATGTGCTTTGTACTTTAGCTTATGAAAGGCCTTCTGTAGGTCTGTATCAGTCTTTCAACAACCTATTAAACTAATTTCCAATGATCTCCTGTCCCCTATCTGTTATTTCAAGGTGTCTAGTTAACCCTTCCTATTAATCCTGAGAGGTCTTACTAGTGGCAAACCTTCTGCAACTTTGGCAATAGGCATCTTATTCCCCTTGACCAGGGTAAAAGATGTGGGGCAATTCACTCATGGGGCTTATCTGTAATACTTAGAACTTTGGTCAGGGGTCAAAATAGACTTTTATTCATGGTCAGAAGGACAATCCCCTTAGAAACATTCTGGTATTTTGCCTGGGGGTATGAGAAACAATAGGGTTTTGCCAATATCTTGGACTCCTTGGACTTGGACTTGGACTCCTTCTCCTTGGTCTTGAGCTCCTGCTCTTGAGTCTTGGTCTTAAGTCCTCTGTGTAGTCCTTGTGGCCTTTGTAATCCACTTGTATCATTCCCTGAAAAGCTTCAGACAGCTCTCATTTTATAGCTCCTTGTTTCAGTCCCTGTTTTCCTCTTGAAATTCTTGACTTTAAAAACTTAAACTATCCAGTTTTTTCTTCTCCACAATATATTAAACCTTTTAACTTACTTTAGCCAATGAAGACGCTGAGTTTTCTGCTTCATTCCCTCATTTTTTAGGTTTTAACTCTTCATTTAAAGCCCTCAAAACACCTATCAAACAGGCTTTGACCTGCAGCCAATCAAGCGCTTGGATTCAATGATTTCTTCAAAAAGTTCACCAAAATAACTTGCTCTTGACCATGGTTTGAACCTGGAGCTCTCCTGCTCCGGATAAACAACTGCTCCATGTTTACAAACAGTTTTGTCGTAATTTCTGTCATGTTTCTCCGGCAAAACTTGAGCGCTTTTGCCTATGTTTTACTTAAGGGATTTTTGAACCCTTGATTCTTCAACGCTTCTCTGAATTTCTCTGCATTTTCCAAACATTTCAGCATTCCAAACTTGCCTGTTGCTTGCTTCTTGCCTTTTCCAATCACTTCAGCAAAATTCCAGCATTTGTTTTCACAGTTTCTCTGTCCTGTTTCTGGTCTCTGTCAGCCTCTTCATACTCAATAAACTCTTAATAAATTTACAGTAAAAACTGAAAAAATCTTCTTTTTTTAATTATATGCTAACTAACTTAATCTTTTATTATATCATTTGGCAGCCTTAATTAATTATTTAACTGCTTCTTTCTTATCATTGTATCTTTCAAAAGTCTAAAATAAGTATCCTAGCTCCTGTATTCAATCCAGCTAGTCCTTCTCTGTCAATTTCCAGTTCCTCATCTAGTCCTGCACCCAATCTTCTGGTCCTTCAGCATATCTGTGACTGTACAACAGCCACTATTGAGTATTTAGCCAAATAAATGCTCTGAAATATAAAGTTATCTCTGTTTTTCTGATTATTGCATGTAGATAAGTTGGATTGGAAGTCTTAAGGTAAAGATTCCTGAAAACTGGGTATCTAGGTTCAATAAAAGAACAGAAGGCAAGATTAGCTGAGTCAATCTAGGAGACTGGGTGTCTCAAAAACGGTTTAATTAATTGGGAAGATTAATAAATAAATACACAGGAATATAATTAATGAGGATTTAATTATATTGGTTAAATTTTCTTGACTGTGTCAAGAAGTTTTTTAAGGTCAACCATAAGTAAACCCTAAATTTTGTGTTAAAAGCGCCGCGTCAGCAAATCCATTGGGTTAAAAGTGCCGCCGCGCCGTCCAATGGATATGCAGAGCGCCGAGGCGCTGCTATCAATTTTTCAGGCGCTGAGGCGCTAGGGCGCCGCCTGGGGAAGTTCCTGGGTGCTGCAGTGGCGCCTGGTTTGAGTTTTAAAGCATTTTAATGGGTTTTAAGGCAAAAAACCATTAAATGCAAAGATAACTAAATAAAGGCAAGGATGCCTAGGAATTCAGGATTGATCAGCTGGTTCCCAGTTGAAACATCAATAGCTGAGTTTTGGGATGTTTAATCCACAGGGTTTTGGTGCTGGGAGCTGAGGAAGCTCCATGCTGAATTGGTACATTGGGATGAATGGAGTCAGGTGACTTCTTCCTATTGTAGGTTGATTCTCATAGGCTGAGAAATATTGGTGATCTTTAAGGTAAAGATCTAGGTTTGGATGACTCAAACGTCATAGATCACGTGAGATGAATCATAGGTTGATTCAGGAACCAGAGGGGTTTTCAGCCAAATATGCCCTGAATGGTATATAAGCAAAAACAGCTAAACTTTAATAAAGATATATTGTTGATTTTGACGCTTTCCCCTCAACTACCTTTTCAATTATTATGTATTTTTTGTTGAATTTTGAAAGGGCCAAATTTGGAGTACTTTGTGTGGAAACCGCTGCTGCCAGGAAAGAAGTTCCTACAAGTTTGTTGGAGGAAGCTTGGGCAAGCTTGGAGGTCACCAAGACTGTGCCTGAGGAGTCCTTGGTGGAAGTAAAGGCGGTGTTTGAAGAGTTATATTCCAATTACTTTGCAAAAGAAGGTACTCCTGCCCAAGGAAACCAAATCTATGTGTGGGATTCCTGGAACCTGTTATTAGGATGGGACAAAATCTTACAACACATGAAAGCAAAGGCAAATTGTGAAATTGAGGCTTTAAGGGCAAGGGAGGAAAAGAGCATTGAGATCATGGCCTGTTGGCGGGATGATAACAAAGTGTTGTCCCATAAAATTGCCTCTCTGGAGACAAAGATCTTTGAAGCTTTGTCAAAGGAAGATAATGTCAATAAGAGTCAAGGGTAGGATAATGGCAGGATGGACTGGTTGGACCTGGATCCGCCACAATATCCTTCACCATGATCCTCTAGCACTTCAGCTATCTCTTCCTCATTCATAAGTTCATGAACCACCTAGGTTCTAATCCTCCCCATGAACCATCTTGATTCCAATCTTCATGTAAAGCCCAGCTGTAAAGACGTAGCATAACTTACTTTCTAAAATTAATGTAGGAAAATAGATAGCAAGATTGGGTTGAACTTCAATGATAGCTTAGCTATCAGATATTCAAAGGGTGTTTATTTATAGTGTCTCCCATTGTGCAAAGTTTTGAAAGTGGGAGTGAAAGCAGGGAATGGAGAATCTCAAAAGACTGGGTGATGAAGATTGAAACCAGGCATTTGGAATATAGTCAAACCTTTATTATTCTACTATCTGGGTCTGGATTTTCAATTCCTTGCTGTAGCCAATAGCTTACTATCAGTAGGGGAAATGGGCCTAAGTCTTCCTCAAGGTCTAATTTTAAACTGGGTAGTAAGGTTTGGCAAGAGTCTGGCACAAATCATGTGGTCTGGGTCCTGGGTCCTTATTGGTTGGTGCCAGGATTGATGGCCAGTGTTTGAATTTTATTCCTGGATTGTTCAAGGAGTGCATGACCTGCTTCTATTTTTATCCCCTAATCCTGGGACTTATCTTATTGATTCCCCCCAAGGGTTTGCTTTCCAACTGGTTTTACGCACAAGGTGGACTCTTAACGGGTACTTATTCATTATTAAATGATGCTCAAAATACAAAGAGCTCTAAAATGAGTGGTTGATCAATCATTTTTCTTTCATATTTGCTGAGATACACTTGTATGGATGATATCATTTCATGCAACAGGAGTTGATGCAGAGAGGATTGCTTTTGCTTGATTTAACTCTTGATTGGCCTTTTTGACCTGACTTAATTTATTAAGGTAAATTGTAGGAGCTGTCAAGAGCTCTTGAATGCGGGTTTGTGCATTAGCATTTGTTGATTAAGTGCTGAGATATGATTACATAAATTACATCATATATGTAACCATGATATCATGCTTAATAAAGCAGTGGCATCTCAATCTGGCATTTTGAAATTCTCCCCTTTTGCACTAGACTGTGCTTATTTTTTGCTTTGATCCTCATTCAGAGCTATGTCAGGAGTGATCCTGAAACCTCACAATGAACCATCTTGGTTCCAATCCTCACAATGATCACCCAGCCCCTCAACTAGTCTTTATTGTGATAATACAGTCCCTCCTACTAGTCTTCACTGTAGAGCCTGAACCACCCCAGTCCTATGATCAGCCCCCAATACCAATACCTCAGACTCAGGTAATAAGTTTACAGGGCTACTGGCGCTTGGCTGATCCCCTTAAAAGTGTCCTCAACCTGGGCCATTCAACCACAGACAGTCCTCATGTCTGTGCAGTTGTCTATACTCACTCAGGTGATTAAGTCTGAGCTTTCAGTTGCAAATTAATCAACTTTACTTCCCAAAGGCCTGATCACATCAAGTTCTGTATCTGTTTTCCCGAGCAACCACCCTTGTGACACCCCTGAGCATATCTATGCCCTCCAATGATCTCTTTGGTACCTCACCAAAGCTCCCATGGAAACATAGACAAGGACACCCTACCAGTCCTTTAAGTAGAGTGCTTGCTCACAGACCTCCTGTGAGCACACAAGGGCACATAGAGCTATCTTAGCTCCACCCCTTCCCTAGCAGCCTGTGTTACCTGCCAGGGTCATCCACTCCCCACCCCAAGAAGCCAACAATCCCTGCTGGGTGAAGACACTTAACTAGCCCACAACAGCCAATGGTCCCTTCTGAGCTATCCCCTTCCTCACCCCAAGCAGCCAACAATCCCTGCTGGGTGAGAACAACTAAACAGCCCCTAGCAGCCAAAGTTCCCTGCTGGTCTGGTTCATCACTTGCCTCTAGTAGTCCCTTATTATTTACTATGCAGGCCTTACCTTCCCTAGTAGACAATGCTCCCTACTAGGCCTATACCTGTTTCAAAACCACAGTACACTATCAATTCTCAGCATTGTGTCTTTATTTGAAGCCAAATCAACCCTTGCCTGCAAAACTGCTTCCATGTGGATCATCACAGACCCCCTAAGGCATCAAAGAGCTTATAAATCAGCAGCATGAGATATCTGTTCTTAATTTTAACCTTTTTGAGCTCTTTTTAGTTGGTAAAAGTCAAAGCTCACCCTCTTTCTTAGCTACAAAGAAGATGAATGTGCTAAATAGAGATTTGGACAGTTTTATAAACCCTTTTTCTAATACTTTGTTTAGGTATTTCTTTAGAGTGTTGTCTTCTTGTAATGCTAAACAATATATGGATATGGCCCTAGTTACACTCCCTTTGAGGTCAAATTTGTGTTGAATGCTTCTTTTGTGGGAAAAACTGGTAATTTCTCTTGAAATACAAAGGGAAATTATTGAACCAGCTGTTGGTGTATGAGATCTTTTCTTGTGAGGCCTTTATATTATTAAAATTTATGATCTTGTAGATGAAAGTATTTTAAGTAATTTTCATGTTATTGTTTTCTTCTTCAGTCTCAGTGATATTAAAAAATATGTGGTATCTCATGAGTGTGTCAAGGTGGGCAGGGTAGACATGGTGATGAACTTTGTCACAATGTATGGTGAGGGTAGAAATTTCCAAATCAATGTGTTTTTTGCCTTTCTATTCAGTCTAGTCCTAATACCACATCATATTTGTGTATTAAAACATCAGATCTATCAGGGGTGGTCTGAATATCTCTTATCTGGGCCTGAAAGGCTTTGCCTTTTTGATGACTGGGGCACTCCTGTTATCTTCAATGATCACATGTTTTGCACTACTCTTGGCAGTGGATAGCTTCATAAGGCTGGAAAATTTCTTGTCAATGAGGTGCTGGTCTGATCCAGTATCAAATAATGATGTGCCTTGATATGATTAAAACTGGAAAAGATAAGTGAAGAGTTTATATCCTGTTTGGGCAGCAAATAGTATATTTCAGGGATCCACTTAGTAGGGAATAAATTCCCTACCTTTTGGGCTAGAGCTCCCAGATTTAATCCTGTTACAACAGACTATGGGGACTGTAACCATAGCAAGATGTCCAAATTAGCCCAAGAAAGAAAATCTTCTCAACAACAGACTAAAACTACCTAATAGATAATACCCTAACAAGTAGGTTAAGAGGTAGAATGATGCATGAGAACGTGCAAGAGATAGTTCTGACTCAATGGGGTGGATTGAGTGGTTCATGTTGGTAGTTATACTTGTGGCCCCAGTGACCAGAGTCATACTGGAACCACCCACTGGCTAGGGTTTCCTTGGAATGGTCATGGTTGGGGATAAAATTTACCAGTCAGTTTGTGCAGTTGATCCTTCCTGTAAATTCACTGCCACCTCAGGCTTTGGACCGCTTAATCTTTCCCCATTGTACCAAGAAAGGTCCCAAAACGCCTGCCAAACCCCTCCATTTGTTGAATGATTTAGCTCACACGGTTGATGAGAGGTTTGTGCTGGCTTATCCTGTGGAATCCCTGCCTTTGGTTGCTCCTTCCTGGGAAGAAACCCTGGTTAATTTGGACTATCTATTAGCCTGGTGTCGTCTGTTTTTAAAAACTATCAGAGCCACCCAATCAGGTGTTGCCACATTGATGCTTGATAACCCAGTTGACCCCCAAATGTCTGGCATCCCTTCCAGCCAATCAGATTTGATTTCGGAAATTGGAGTAAAACTCTCCAGTCCCCCTGAGCCCATCCAGCAAAGTTTTGTACCTAGCCAATCAGGCTCACCCCCAACTGTTATGTGACCAGTTTTTTTGCAATCCATTCCTTTTAACCAAGCAAGGGGACTTTCAGTCCCCTGCTTGTCTATTTTCCACTTACATTAAAGTTTGGAGTCACCTGCACCTTAATTTTCTTAATTTTGAGTTGCCTGGAACCAGTTGCATCCCTAAAGCTCAAAATATTAGAGTGTAGCCCCTGCCCTAAGCTTACCTTTAGCCAGCTGGTTTCAAACCCGGCTTCTCTTCTGGCTCCTTGTACAAGTGTTCTTTCACTTAGTTGTCGTCTCTTTTGCTCTTGCCTTCAAAATCAAAGTTCAAAGCTCAAAATTTCAATTGAATTTTCCTATAATTTCTATTATTATCTTGAGTTTTCCTTTAAAAATCATTGTTTTTGAACCTGATTTTGCTTGCAGTTATAATCCAAGGGCCCCAAGACAACAGCAAGGCTACCCAAACCCGTTCTGCTGTTTTCCCAAGGATTTGCCAAAGACTACCCTAGTCTTGCCATTTTCTCTCCGTTTTCTCCAGAAACTATACCATCCTACCCCAAATTTTGTGCTGGTTCCTTCTATGATACTGCCGGCTCTTAAATTTGTCATCTTTTCCCTGGCTCTGTTTCTCTTGCTTCTGTGGTCCACCTCCCCTGACCTGTGGGGGAAAATCTCCTCATCAGCCCGTCTGGTAGGTAGCAACCCTGCCAGTCTCTGGGACCTCCCCAGCAGTCTTCTCTTTTTCCGGAGAGGCTGTGGTTAAGAGCCTGACGTGTGACAATCTTGACCTGGATGTCGTGGAGCTTGCTTTGCCTAGTTCTGAAGAGGTAGTGCCCCCCACACCTCCTCTCCCCTCCATGGTTCAGAAGAATGTGGTAACCCCCAGGTCCTCCAAGGTGGCCTCTCCCGCTCCTACTCGCACTCCCTGGTTGCTCACTGGTCTGATTCTAATGGGTTTGAACGCCTACTTCCCCCAGTTGTCCCCGGTGTCCTCCCTGTGGTCCCCTCTCCGAGCGGCCATCCCAGTTGCGCACTGGATGGCATCCTGGTGGTTTGTTGCACCGGGATGGGAGCTGAACTTAGTTAGTTTAGCCCCTCTCTCTCACACTTCCCTTGCCAAGGCTCCTAAAAATAGGAGGGTCAAGAGAAAAAGAAGAAGAAATAAATTTCCCTTCATTGAGCAAACTACTGGAGAATAAATAAGATAATGTAAAAGTAAGGTAAAGATAGGCAGGGTTTAATGTTTCTAGAAAAAGGAAACTAGATTAACTCTATCTTCCTTAAGTAAGATAAATGATGAATTTCAAACCAAGAAAGAGATCATTGGGTTTTAGAGAGTGAGAACCCTCTTCTTAATATGCTACAATGAAACCAGAGGTATTAGGAGAGGAAGATATTGATATTATTATCAATAAAGTTCATAAAAAGGCCAGAGAAGAGGTACAGGTAGTGGTAAATATAAGGTGAAATGGAACACAAGAGGTTATTAAGGAGATATGGCATCAAACAAGCAGTTGTGTAACTGTTTTTAAAGCTAGAGCAGCAAGAGAGCAACAGAGACTGAAAATCCAGCCAATCATAACTAAAGCATATAGGTCTGTATTTTATGCTTCAGATAAGGTATTTGGATGAAATTTAAATTATAAATTGCTTAAAAGCTTATGAATTACTAGATTAAAGTGTTATACTATGTTAATATTAACGCTAACATCAAGCTTAAGGTGCTTAGTTTGATTCTTGCTCTTTAAATTGATAATTAAATCATTGATATTACAATCATTGTCTAGAACTGTATCTGGTGTTGAGGTTGAGGTTGGTGTTAATCAAATGTCTTCCTTATCCTTGTAGTCAGGGATAAAATCCCTGACAGTATAGGATTGCTGAAGGGTACTTGGATCATGGTGATTGAATCCACATTTTGGTCCCTGTACAGGTCTTACAATGTGGGGAAGGGCAGCTTGCTTAAGCACTTTCCTATTATGTTCCCTCTTTGGGTAAGGTCTCAGTGCTTATATTGTTTGCCTGGGTACTGAGGTTTTCTCCTTGGGATTAGGTTTGATAGTATGATTGGCCTGCTTGTTAGTAAAAGTGACCTTTCTAGTTTTAGTGCTCTCCTTGTGTTTGTTAGTCACATGTAGGTCATCAGATTTCTGAGCAGCACGCCTATCTTCCAAGAAGGTTTCTTGAAGGCTGTTGAATCTTCTCATGCCAAATTGACATCTGATGTGAGTTGGGAGTTCATTGTAAAGATCCAGATGTGCTGCAGGACCATAAAAGTCTATGTTTCTTGGGGCTTGGTCACAAATGAACTTATATGCTATGTTATGTTCTTCAATGGTTCCAGTCATCTTAAAGATTCTGATTTCTGTCATTATCACCACATCAGAGTTCTTTATGGCAAACTTCTCCAAGAAGGCGTGTTTGAACATGTCCCCATCTTTGTTATTGTTAGGTTTTCTTTTGAACCAGTTGCTCAAAAATTGGGAGGCTGCTCATGTTACTTGAAGGTCAGTTTCACTTGCCCAGAGTTGCTAGGGGTAACCAAATTGTGTCAATTTATTTTTAGTGCTTTGAATTCACAGGTTGGCATCTTTTGGTATAGTCCTGAAAATATCCCAATCTCAGCTGAACAAAGGCGCTGGAATACAATGTTTGGCACTTGGGGGACAGCTTGAGTTGTGGGTGGGTTCAGGAGTTCATGTGTACTGAAGTAGTTGTACTATTTGGTGGATAAAAAGATATTGTTAATGACAGTATATCCCGTGGGGACATCTTGTCCCTCTTCATATCTGCTCCAGCCAGTTGGGAGAGCCATCTGCTGGACTATTTTCTTGGGTGGAATTTTCTTTAAGGTGGGTAGGTGTGGATAATCTACCTGTGCTACCACTTTCAAGTATATACTTCTTAGAAGTATATAAAATGAGATAAAGGGGATGATTTAGAAGAGAATGATACTTTATTTGATATGAGTTTAGAGTATTGTATAGTATCATGAGAAGCCACATACTGTCCATGTACATGATGGCAGTCATGGGGCTTGTCCAGGTAATGTTCTCTTAGGATTTGAAATGTTTGATCTCCATACAACTTGATAATGTGGCAGGAGTGCCACCAACTATTTGATAAATGAGTTGATTCTCAGGGAAATGCTTTCCTGAGAGGGAGTAATTGTAGATGTTATGACATGAAATAAAGATAAATATATGGTGGGGAATTCTATTGAACTAGTATGTCATAACTGTGCTAGAGAAGGAGGTAAAAATTGGTGAATTTTAATAATATCTTATTGATAGTATGAGGCTTACATATTTGATAAATGCAACAAATAGGTGGCAGTGTTCAACTAGTGTAAGGGCACTGATCCTGCTACTAAATTCTACTTAGCTATTCTGGTGAATTAGATCTTTGCATTATCCCAAAAAGAGGCTCTGCCATGGTTTGACTTTGCTTTGAGTCTCGGATCAGACAGGCCAACTGCTTGTGGTTGAGCCTTCTTGATCAATTTGCTAGGGGATCAAACCGTACTTTTGTCAGTAGGGCACTTTATATAAAGTAGCAGATAGATGTAACAAGTGTACCATAAGCACTTATCATTAAATCATGGTTTGGGTGATACACTTCCCCTAGCTGGCATTGTTATATTCACAGGCAAATATGATGCTAGCATTTTATCTGTTGATATATCAAAAAAGTGAGACTTTCTGCAAAATGACTTGGAAAAAATGCCAGTGTTCATCTTCAATAAGAAAGATTAGATTAAACTAATAAGCATCAACAATAGTCTATTAAGTTGAACACTAGGCTGCGGGAGGTTGGCTTGATCTTAAATTTTCAGATAAGGTATTTGAAGACCGATTTTCAGGAATAAGCCATGCTATGGTATCTTAAATCAACTACATTTATGATTAAGAGGGGTCTCTTAGGCTTTGAAAGCATATAATAGGCTTATGTTGATATTTGCAGCAGATATCAGAGTTCTTTATAAGGCTATTGTTGGATGGTAAATAATCTTGGTCTCTAATTTGAGTGATTACACTTTTGCTACTTTCTTTAGGCATCTGAAATTTATTTGAGATTTAAACCACTAATGAATGCTGCTATCAAAGCAACGATGCAGATGAAAGCTGTTAAGCCTTAAGGGTTTAAAGTTTTACAGATTAACCAGCATCCTTGAGTAAGTTGAAAAATTGCAACCTTAAAACCGATCACGGCTGACAGAATAGAACTAGATTAAAAGCAAACGACAAACTTAAAGACTCGACTTTGCTTCTGGACGCTTGAATTCAAGTTTTAATTTGTAAGGTGAAATAAGAGCTTGAGATAGCAACTAGAGGGCTAACTTTCTCATCCGAAATATTTGAATTGTAAACAAAAATAGGGGGTGTTGAATTAAATTAATAGGGAACCAAGAGCCCTGGTGGCGACCAGAGTGGCAAGCTATTTTCACATTTGTACTCAGATAAATAGAAACAGCTGATGTAATAATGCACAAGAAAGAAATTTAAGTTAACTCTGGTACAAAACTTCAAACGGTTTAAATAAATTCGGAAACTGCTTTCGCAGACTTGTCAGGGGAACACTTTAGTATTAAACTCACCATTTGAAAGCCCAGTTTTTAAAATCAAGGCTAACATTACTAAGCTGGTCAGCAAGGCTAGTGAGACGAGAATTCCAGTCATTTTTTCATTTGAGGTACGAGTACTTCTTTGACGTGCTCCTTGTTTGATCTTGCTAGATCTAAAATATAGGGACGTTCATGAACTTCTCTATACAATGGTCGAGTGTCCTAAAAGAATTTAATAAGCGTTTGGGCTTTAAAGCCGAAAAACAGACAAGCGAAAATTTATTTAAAAATCTTAAAATATGAGTAAGGCATACCTTGATTTCAGCCTGTTTAGCTTCGGGAAGAAAAGCTGTCTGAAGCTGATATTCAACATCCTTAAGACGCTCCTGCTGGGAAGCAATGTCTTTGTGCACATTTCTCTTCAGTGCATAGATAAACCCAGAGCTAAAGACAAGCCCAGTAGCAAAGCCCAAAGTTCGGCTAGTAGATCCCATATTAAAAGATAGTTTGAATTTTAAAGTGTGGTCTAGATAAATGTGGTGATTCCACAAGTAATTGATTACATCTTCATTTTAACAATTACAACTCGCCCACTTAATTTTGGCTAGGGATGCTTCAGCTCTGCTTCAGCTGGCTTTCGGCTCTTGGCCGCTACAGCTATTACGAAACTTATATATATTTGATTATTTTAAAATAGATCTTTGATGGGAGTGACCCAGAGCCAGAAACTGGCTACAGCTGCCTGAAGCTTGGCCAAAGCAGCCCTAATGTTGGCAGTTTATTTTCAGCTCTGTTCAGCTATTCGCTACACTCCTTTTTTGACTTTTTGATATAGCAAATTCAACATTTCTTGAATCTTACTATTTATGTTTGAAAGAAAAGCTAAATAATTTAATTCGCTAGGCGTAGTGGCTAAGTTCATATTTTATTACTGTTTTTTGGTTTTGGATGAAGAATTTATTTTAAAAAGATGTTAGGGGTTTTTAGATTCAAATAAAAGTCAACAAAGCTGGTTAGATCTTGAGGCCTTATAGTATTCCAAAAATGACCAAAGCATACCACAGTATAAATTTTGTTTTTATTAAAGGATAGTAAAATGGTACAATAGTCTCCAAAAAATTCAGAACCACCCACCATTCTTGTGTTCTGTTGGTTAGTAGGCCATCTCGAGTTTGATTAAATGATGTAGACCTCATACATCATGGAAACTTGGAAAGCAAGAGTCAGGGCACCTGACTGAAAGAGAAACCTGTGAGTTGAAAGGTTACTGGCCAAACTACCATCATTATTCTGGTAAACTTGGTGATAGGATTAAAATTCTCAAAGAAACCCCCCATATAGCCTAACAGATAGTACATGGCAGTGAAGGACAATAAGACAGGTGTAGAGTATGGGTTGAGTCTTGGATCTTGAAGGTAGATTTTTCAGGACCCATAAAGTGCCTGACAACCCAATGGCCCACATGCAGATAGTGCCTCAAAATTCCTGGACAATTCCTACCAATGCTCTCCAACAGAATGCAAGTTTAAAGGCCAAAGACCCTGAATGGCAGTTAATTTTCAATGCCAATGCAATTCAGCATCCAAGGCCCAATCCAATAAGTGAATTTGAGATGCTAGCACCTCATTAATGTATTGTATCCAAACAATTGATTGACTTATCAATCAATTTTATCAATTGTAATAGGTTTAGCTCTACTAAACCCAAAGACCAAACATGCCACACTAAAGCGCCTGCTACCCAAACTTTTTCTAATAGCCCAAGCCACAGAGATTATGAAACAGAAGTCACTGTTGAAACAGCAGGATTGACCCACAAGCAAGTTTCTAACTAAGCAGGGTTGAGACCTGCAATCCGACTTCCCTGTGACCTGTTCCCAAACAAGGAAGTCAACTCAAATTCCCAAAAGCAACAACATGAACAAACAATGATCCTATCTGGTGGATGACTCAATTTGGCGCCTGACCCTTTACCAGGAACAAGCCACCCCCTTCACCATCCAACTGAATGATCTACATAATCATGTTCCTCTTAAAATGATTCACAACAACTATATAATCATTATCTCCAAATAAAGATAGTTATCCAGTTTCCAATATTTTTCCCCTTGTAACTCTGCTAAAACAGCACAGTTACGACATTGGTAGCAGAAGTAGGTTATCTATTCTTGTCACTAATAACTTTCAATACTTGTATTGAAAACCCAAGAGTCAAATCCCAACCCTCAGGAAACACCTTGCATCAACCAGGATGGAGAAGAACCCGCCAGACTGCCAGCAGCCATGACTGGAAGTTTTATGTCTGCATTGAAAACCCTGAAATTGAACCCAAGTCCTCTGAAGGCAGATCAAGCCCCCCAGGATGGCCTGGGACCCGCCAACCCATTAAGTGCTGTGTTCTGAGGCGCAGCACAGATACACAACAGGGAATCCTGATCTTAGGATTGGATTTGTACTAAGTCTCAGTTAGATGGCAGGGAAGGCTATGTGATTACCTTGTGGCCCTGGATGAATAATCTCTACTAGTTGTGGCTAGAGAGAGGCAACAAATTACTTGGAGACACAAAGACAAAAATGTGAATAGAACTTAAATTTTATTGGGTATAAAATTGGGAATATATACTGTATAGCTTCACCACAAAACAGTACATATACGGTAGGATCACTCGCCACAAGCATGAGTAGGGTGAGTGAGTTGCGTAGAATCAGGAAACTGAAAAAATTGAATTTCCCAATTTGGAGCCAGACTCATTTCAAAGGGCAAAAGCAAAAGAAAGATATTTGTACTTGTGATAACCCAGCAAATGCAAAATCAAAACACTGTGAATGGCATCATTCACAACATTGCCCCCTCTAGATTGGCCTTAGGGGGTGGTACTTGCGGAGGAACTTGGCATGCACGCGAGAAAATGGTTGACCACCAGAGAGGAGTTTTACAGTATACTCTGACTCTTGTTTGAAGGTCACTTCCAAGGGCCCAATCCACAACAAGTCTAGCTTATGAGCACATCATCCTACTCTATATTGATAATAAAGAATGTGGTCCCCAATGTTGAACTCAGTCAGGGGAGAGTGTCTGGCATTGTCAGGAGAGAGCTCAAGCATCTTGATCTTGTACGCAGAGGTATATGCAGTAGCTTGCATATTGATGATGCGGTTGACTAGATCTTTGATATGGTCATCTGGGTTCACAGCCTTATCAGAGGAGAGGAGGGGAGCCCCCCATGAGCAACAGAGTAATGGCCTCACGTCCATATAGCATAGCAAATGGGGAGTACCCAGTGACACAATGTTTGCTAAGGCGGTATGCAAAGAGAGCAGCAGGTAAGTATAGATCCCAGTTTTTAGCGTCAGAGTAAGTGAGTTTCCTCATGATAGAGACCAGTGTTGAATTTGCACGCTCAACTGCCCCATTGGTAGAAGGATTGTAGGGGGCAGAGAAGGATTGGTGTGATCCCAAAGCTTCAACAACAGAGGTTACCAGTTTGGCATTAAAATTAGTCCCATTATCTGAGAGCAACACTTGAGGGCAGCCATGGCAGTAGAAAACATCTTGCAACAGGAAAGCAGCAGTTTTCTTGGCAATGATGTCCTTAGTAGGGCGAGCCTCTACCCACTTACTGAAATGATCAACAGCAATTAGGATAAAGTGGCAACCAGAGCGGGAGCGGGGGAGAGGCCCTATAGTGTCAATGCTGACAGTGTGAAGGGCATGTTGAGGGGGAACTAGCTTGAACTTGTGAGAGGCAACTCAAGGTTGCTGGAGCTGGCAGTTGTGGCAACTAGCTATGATGTCTGGAATCAAGAGACAAAGGTTTTTCCAGAAATATTTTTTCTGGAGCCAATCATAGGTCTTGGCAATGCCTCCATGCCCAGTCTCTTTATGATCTTGAAGCATCAACAAAAGGCGGAGACTAGGCCATACATAAGGTAGGCAATGGTCTTGTACTTTCTTGAAGAGCTGATTGTCGCAAATGAGTGTGTCCTCAGATAGTTTGAACAGGGATAATTGGACTTCTTCCATCTCACTCTCTCAAGAGGAAGGGTATCCAATTAGTTCATACAATTGATCAGCCTCAGCAGGATGTAGAGCAAGGATGGGCATTCTATATAAGCCATCAGCATTCTGATGTTGAATCCCGGGGCAATGGAGCACAGTAAAGTCATAACCTTGCAGACAGAGGGCCCATCTAGCTAGTCGTCTTTCTGGCTCCTTAAGCTGTTGTAACCACTTAAGCAAAGCATGGTTAGTGACAACAGTAAAATGGGTGCCATACACATAGTGGCAGAACTGCTTGGCAGCATGCAGCACAGCAAGGCACTCTTTCTCGGTCACACTGTAATTTTTCTCATGCTTATTCAGGACATGAGAGGTATGAGATGCAGGGTGATCCACACCTTCATCATTCAATCGAGCCAAGATAGCCCCAATAGCCAGGTCACTAGCCTCAGTATATAGGATGAATTCCCTATTGTAGTCAGGATATACTAGGATGGGAGCCTCCTTGAGTTTCTGTTTGAGGGTCTCAAAGGCAAACTGTTGCTGGCTAGCGGTCCATTTGAAAGGGTCATTATGTAACAGCTGAACCAAAGGTTTGCTTGTATTGGCAAAGTCAGGGATTAAATTTCTGTAGTAACCCATCATGCCCAGAAAGACTTGTACTTCTTGTAGGTTGGTGGGTGGAAGAATTTTGTTGATGGCTTCAACTTTCTTAGTCATGGGGTGAATTCCTGTCTGAGTCACCTCATGTCCCAGGAATTCAAGGTGTTCCTTGAAGAAGGCACATTTAGATGGTTTCAACTAGAGGCCAGCCTCTCAAATCTTAAGGAAAACTCCCTTTAGATTATCCAGGTGATTGGTAAAGGTAGTGCTGAAAACCGTTATATCATCTAAGTATACTAGGACACATGAAAGCTTCAAGTTGTGGAGGATGGAGTCCATGGCTTGTTGGAAGGTGGCCGGGGCATTGCAGAGTCTCTGCGGCATACGGGTAGGTTCAACCAGTCCTTTGGATGTAATGAGTGCAGCCTTTTGTTGATCTTCAGGAAAAAAGTCAACTTGCCAGTACCCAGATGCCAGATACATTGCAGAGAAGAACTTAGAGCCTCTAAGACAGCAGAGAGCATCATCAATACATGGCAAGGGGTAGGAATCCTTCTTGGTTAGAGAGTTCAATTGTCTATAGTCCATCACAATACAATGACCTCCATCCTTTTTCTTCAAGATGGGTAAGGGGGAAGCCCAAGAACTTTGTGAAGGGGCCAGTAGCCCAGTGTCTAGCAGTTGTTTGAGCTCTTTATATACCTGAGCGTCCTCTGCACAACTGCAGCAATATGGTTTAGCGCAGAAGGGGGAGCATCTCCAGTATTGATCTGGTGGATAACGCCTTTGGCTAGAACATAATCAGTGCTGTCTTTGGCAAAGATGTCTTAAAATTGATCTAACAAGTCAAGCACCTCCTTATGTTGGACTGGAGATAGTTGTATGAAATCTTGCACAGTAAACAAAGATAGGACTTGGGGCTTGTCCTCAGGTAAGTAAAAAGTCCTGGAACGTACCAAAGGGATGTAGTGATAGGACGTCAGGAGCATTCAGCAATTTGACATAGCTAACAACCTGCCCTCTAGACACATGTATGGGAGAAGCAGTCAAGTTGACAACCAGCAGTTAAACAGGGTCTTTATTAGATATATCCAAGATTCCTGGGCAGAGATAGGGTTTGTTGCGTCCTAGCAAGGGAGGAGAGTACAACTCTAGGAATGTACGCTTGGGTAGCTCATACAACATTTGGGAGTCCAGGATAGCCTGAGACCCAGGGGGAATAGTCACAGCAGAAGTGGCTAAGAGAGGAATACCTTCAGACGCAGGACAAGCCATAGGAGGGCACTTCATGTTGGAGGAATGGGTACAGTATTTTAGAGTGAAAACACCAGTGGTATATTCTAAAGCACATGTCTTGAGGCGCTTCCTGGGAGCTTTGACTGGCTCTTCAAAGATCAGAGGTACCTTGTACCCTAAGATAGAGAGGTATTCATCCTTTAAATTGATGATACCATTGTATTCCCTAAGGAACTGGGTACCAACTAGGAGATTTTAGCTCTCATTCTCCAAAACAACGGCAGGCGCAGCCAAGATTAGTTAACCAAACTGCATAAGGAGAGCAGAATAGGCCCTTATAGCGCAAGTCATGGATAGCCCAGCTGTACCATACAACTGGTGATAATTAAGGTTGGGGGAAAGTTTGAGCTTTTTGACAATCTTCAAGGAGACAACATTAACAGGAGATCCAGTGTCAAAGATGGCCTTGATTTTCATCTTTTGGGTGGATATTTCCACACAAGTGGTAGTACAACCAAAAGGTGGAAGGACAGCCAGGTTCTCTTGAGCTTCTTCTAGCTCTTTGTCCCACTTTTAAATCATGCATCTCAATCCTGGAAACTCCTTATAGACAGATTGGAGATTAAGCATAACTGACACATTCTTTAATACAGCGTCAGCAACCTTGGCAGCTTCTTCTGACAACTCCACTAGCACAGGGGACCTCTTAGCTTGAGTGAGGTAAGTGCAAGAGACAACTTCTTTGGCTTCATGCAAAGGCTTGGAAGTTTTTGTAGTTTTCCCAGAGAGTAACTTATAGGGGACCATAATGGTTTTGGGGAAGGCAAGAACTGAATACTCATAAGTGACAGGATCATCAAAATCTGAATTTTTCATATCAGAGTCATCAGAGATATTGCAGAACAACCGCAGAATGGGAGGAGCCTCAGTATCAGCAGGCTCAGAGTTGGCTATGGAGGGGGGATTGAAGGAGACTGGGAAGAATTGTCAACCAAGAGCGTCTCTGCCTCTAGGTTGACTGTTCTTTTCTTGCCTGCTCCTTGGGATCAGCTCCTTCAACCCGAGGATTGGTGCAGACTTGAGAATGGTGACCTATCTGGCCACAGATGTGGCAACCTTGACGTCTAGGAGAATTTAGTGAGTTCATTGTGAGGATGCAAGGGCCATGGGAAGATAAACCATAATTATAGGCAGGACAATTCTCCTGCACACCCGCTCCAGAATGGTTAAGATGCATATCCTGCAACAGTGTCTTTATGCTCTTCATAGAGGAAAGCATGACCTTATGAGTCTTAAAGTGGAGATACAGAAGCTGGTTAACTTTGAGGGCTTGAGCGCAAGCCATGTAAGCTTCATGGGCTGACAGTTGCCTGCTTTTTATTAGTTGTTGTCTTTTCATGTAGAATCTGTCTGCAAATTCATCTAGAGTCTCCTTAGGTTTGAAAGCAATGTACATGAAGGTGTCCTTCTTCACTTCCAAATTAAGGTCACCACCAAACTTATCAATTAGAAGCTGCTTCATATCTTCCCAAGTCTTGATGATGAGCAGCTCTGGCACTACCACCTCTTGACAGGTTGGGTGCAGGCAGGTTATAATGTATTATTTCTTAACCTCATCAGAGGCCCTTCTCATGGCAATTTTATAGATAGTTAAGAAAGCTACAATGTTCAATGTTTTTGGTTCAAAGACTTGCTTAAAGATAGGCTTGAAATGTGCTTTGGGAGTTGGACCCCCATTGTTGCTATAAAGTACATTTATGTGCAGGGAGAATTCTGCTTCAGATTTGGAGGGGGGCTGTCTGGCCCACAGTTGATTAACACTCTCTTCAAGACTAGTCAAGGTCTCAGAAGTGCAGGCACCCATATTATTATCTAAGGTGGTCTGTTTATCATTAACGTCTAAGCGCTGGCCCTGTGTTGTTACTACGGTGGAAAGCTCAGCCAGCCAGGGGGTAAGGAAAGGCCCCACTGAGAGGCAAGGGATAAACCTGTCATTTACTGAGTCAATCAATTCACTCATTTCTTGCACGTCCCTGTCAAGTTTGGAGTGGTCTTGTTTCAAATGGTCCACCTCATTAGCTAGAGCAATCAACTCTCTAGCACATTGAATTTGGGGGGCTCCTGACAGGTCAGGGCAACAGCCATCTTCATCAATAACTCCAACTGGACCAGCAGCAGTCACCACCATTTTGTGTAGGGCAGCAACTTCTTGCTGTAGCTCAGCAACTTGAGTTGTCAAAGCAAGCACCTGATGATCAGGCTGAGGTGGTTAATTAGGGTAACCTTGACTGCAGGTAGACGCTCTCAGCTCTCAAACAGCATCCCATAGTCTCTATTATCTATCCACCAAATTTTCAGATGGGGGAGAAGGCGGAGCATCTGGCTTGGGCGTAGATAATTCATTCACTTAAGTCTGGAGCTTGGCAATAGCAGCAGCAGTGACAACCCTTTCTTGATCAAATTCTTTGCTGAGATCACAAAGGCCTTTAGCCGCAAGGCCCGCTACCTGTTGCAGTTGCTCAAAGAAGTAAGTACTGAACGCATTAAGCTGCTGCACAAGCTGTTCAAAATTGGTGATGTAGGCGTTCAGGGTGGAATCTACTTGGATTTGCCAGGGCTGTTCCAACTGGTGAAATTCATGTAGACGCTCCCTGACGTATTTGGGGATGGACTGGCGCATTTGCTCTATAGAAGTGACCAAGCAAGCCTGAGAAGTGATAGAGTTGCGCTGATTGTCTGATACCAAGGAAAACAGAGAGTGAATCTATTGCTGGTAAGCAGCAAACTGCTCCCAGTGATGAGTAACAGCTGCTTGTAGGGACAAAATCTCCTGGAAATAGAGCCCTAACACCATTTAATGATGGGCTAAGTCAGGTTGTACAAAGGATGATAATAGGTGCTCAGCAGAGCCAGCTGCTGAGAGGAGAGGTTGTGAAAATTGTGGAGCCACAATCAATTTGTAGTATTCTGCTTGGCTGAGCTGTAATTGGAGGCAAGGAATGGCTCCTTCATGGGCTATCCTAAGGGCTACTGCCATGCCTTGTTCTAAGTCAGGGGTACCTGAAGGGTAGGCATCTAGGCAGGGACCATTCCCAAGGTTCAGCACAGTAGGGACAATAGGTGGGTCTGTGATGTTTTCCTTGATAGGAGGAGGGTATTTCAGGTAAAGTCAGCTCTTATATGCAAGGAGGCAAAGGACCTGAAAACATGGTTGCAAAAGGGATAACCAAGGGGCTTACAGCCCCTGTAGTGAGCACCATTTTTTTGTGTTCTGGGGCGCGGCACAGACACACAACAGGGAATCCTAACCTTAGGATTGGACTTGTACTAAGTCTTGGTTAGAATGGCAGGGAAGGCTATGCAATTACCTTGTGGCCCTGGATGAATAATCTCTACTAGTTGTGGCTAGAGAGGCTCCAAAGTACTTGGAGACACAAAGAAAAAAAGTTTGAATAGAACTTAAATTTTATTGGGTATAAAGATTGGGATTATATACTGTGTAGCTTTACCACAAAACAGTACATGGACAGTAGGATCACTTGCCACAATCATGAGTGGGGCAAGTGAGTTCTGCAGAGTCAGGAAACTAAACAATTGTATTTCCCAGTTTGGATATAGACTCATTTTGAGGGGCAAAAGCAAAAGAGAGATATTTTTCCTCAAAATAACCCATCAAAGGCAAAATCAAAACATGGTAAATGGCGGCATTCACGACATTAAGTCATGGACTTGAGTTGTTAAATTACCCTGCAACCCGCCGGCTTAATAACAAGGATTCCCTGAATGGCTGCCAGATTGCTGTTGAACTGGTGCCACTGAAGACCCATACCTATGCAGGAGATGTGGTCTGCCTAAAGGAGGTTGGGAAAAGACCTACTACTACCCCTGCCAACAAGCGCTAGCTGTTGCCAGTCTCCAGTCCAGAAAGGGTAATGCAATTAGCCAGCTCAGGTGACATGGTGAACAGCAGCAGTGGAATTAAGCATCACCACTTCTGTTCACCAGATCAAACCCAACCAGGACCTTCAGCCCTCAAGACCCTAAGCCAAAATCCATGCCCTGCCAGAAAATTGCCCATGGACCTGAAGCCCACAAAAAGCATTGAAGCAGAATCACATGGTATAAGAACCCTGGTGGTGTGGTGATGACCACATTGTCATTTTTGATAATAAAGTTTATGAACCTTTGGTTCAATCAAATTCTACCTTATCTAGTTTTGGTGATATTTCATCTCAACTTGGTCAAGTAGAGAACCAGGCAACCGCTCACTCCAGAGACCAACCTGCTGACCCCCTCCTGGCACTATACTGTCCCCCTGGAGCCCCCTTTGGCCCTGTGCATTTTACCAAATACCCGCCCAACCCCGCCTACTTGGAGTTTGACTTGGAGACCATCCTTATTGCTGATTCCTTGGAAAGAACTAGAGAGACCAAATACATAGGACACAAAGGAAAGTGGTACAAGGTGCCGCCCCTATTGTTCAAAGACAAGTCCAATTATCTGCCTGCATACTTTGTTCCCATGATTCTGCCCTTAACCCTGCAACCTGACCGCCCAATGGAACCTACTGCCGCAGCAGAGACCATGTCTACCCAACTTTTTGGAGTACTCTATATTACTTTGACAGGATTGGTGGACTCCATGATCTCTAACTATAGACCCTAGTCCTTACTCAGGTGATATGTATCTTCCATTATCAAGCTAGCACACATTCTATGGTGGGCTTCACCTGCCAGCTTGGCTGCACCCTGTCCTGAGTTGCCTAATGCCTCTACCTATGCCTGATTTCCTGAAAATGCTACTTTTCCCCTCAAAATTCCTCCTGTTGTCTTTACTTGCTGCAGTCAACAAATCTACAAAAGAATCATATTTGGCTTTCCTGTAGACTGGATGCCCTACACACCAGGTACCAAAATACCAGAAAGTTTTGTACTGTACCAAAACATGATGATGTGGGTCCCCGCCTTTAACGCCCTATCAGTGAAAGGGTTCTTTCAAGCACCTACCACCACCCCTTGTGTGACAGAAAAAAGTATCATGCCCACCCATGTATCCCAACAACTTTGTAGCGCCACCTTGAAGTCATTTGCCAGAGCCAATGACAACAATGCCACAGCATGAATACAATCTGCACAAAAAAATTGGTGCAAATATAATGCCCACAACAGTTCTGGATTACAGAGATATAAATCTGCCTTACACATGATGCAAGTAGCTGGTGCAACAGGTGGCACAAAGATAACACCAAAAAAGACTGGGACACCTTTAAGTAAGACCTCTTGGCAAGGTTTGTAATGAAGGACATCACCCTCATTATCATACGCCAAGTAAAGAACGTGACCCAGACTGGAACAGTGAAAGAACTCACCCACACATATTAAGAGCTCTGCCTATGGACACCCTCTGACATGACATTCAACAATTCAGCTACACACATCCTGTACTATGACACACTCAAGTTGCACGTAATGAGACATGTCAACCTGGACCAAGTAACCAATCTGCAGAGCCTTTATTGAGAAGCAGAGAAAGCATAACAAATTCCAAATGCTCTCCACAAGGCCCAGACTGGAAAGAGAGAGAGACCCAAGGACTCTCACCCACCAGGATGCGCTAATTGCCCCCCACCTGGCAATAACAACAACAATAGTGCAGGCCATAAGCCCTCAGGTTTGAGTGGCCACAATAATGGGAACAATGGATAGTTGAACCACACTCACTTCAGAGTCACTACTACTCAGGACAACCAGGACAAGAGAAAAGCCCAGGGAGAGCACTAATCAAGCCAAGCTCTCCCCACCAAACTTCTGCCTTGCCCAGAAATGAGTACTGCCCCAAAGATGTGGACCAATGCCCAATGGTCCAGGTCCCCTCAGAGGGCCCAGTGCTCTACACCATTGCCAGACACCCCAATAAACTTATATCTTACCCTTTCTGCTCTTGAAGATATACTGACTCAGCACTCCTGGACTCAGGCGCAGATTGCACAGTTGTCAACAGCACCTTTGTGGACAATTTCAAACTAGCTACTAATCCTTTGTGGATTAAAAACGTGGTTCTAGCTGATAAACACCATATCACTGTGACACGCAAAACTTCCTCTTTCTCTATTGTGCTGGAAAATCTACACTCCACTATCCAAGGACCCATCATCAACTTCCCCAGATTTGATGTTGTACTTGGCTTGGACTGGCTATAAAAAAACCACATGTGGACTGGGTTACCTCAGTATTAACCATCAAGTGTGAAGGAGTACACCACCAAATCTACCCTGACTCTGCGGACCAACTCTTATTATATTACTACTTTGTACGCATTGAAGAGACATATGAAGAACAGGACAACCTCAAAACAATTGATTGGGACTCTTGTCAATATGAGGTCATACACTTCAAGGTCCATCAAGACACAACCATTCCCCAAGACCAGGAGATTGTAAACCACCACCCCAAGATCTTCAAGGATTCCTTACCAGGGTTGCTACCAGAGAAACACATACAGCACTCCATCCAACTCAAAGGATCTGTACCTAAGGCTCAGCTCATCTACTTAATTATCCCAAATGAGAACAACACACTATGTGCTTACCTCAAGGAGACATTAGAAAAAGGACTTATACACACCTCACAGTTTCCCTTTGATGCCGTAGTATTCTTTGTGGCAAAGAGGGATGTAATCCTTTGACTTTTTATGGATTACCAAGCTCTAAAAAAAATCATCATCAAGAAATTTTACCCACTTCCACTCATTGACAACCTCTTTGACACCTTAGGCAGGGCTACTGTCTTCTCCAAGATTGATCTGACGGCAGGCTACAACCAAATAAAAATAAAAAAACATACCAAAGACAGCCTTCTGCAACAATTATGGTTCCTACAAATGTGTTGTGCTCAACTTTGGGATGATGAATGCACCATCAACTTTTGTTACATTCATGAATGAGGTCTTTGCGCCCCACATTTATAAACATGTACTGGTATACCTAGACAACATAATTGTGTACAGCCTCTCAGTAGAACAACACCATTGAGACTTGGAAGTTGTCTTCCAAACTCTGGCACAGGACAACCTTTTGGCCAAACCATTCAAATATCAGTTCTTCCTCAAACAGCTACCTTTCCTTGGGCACGTAGTGTCAAAATATGGCATCAAACCCAAAAAACAGAAGATTCAGGCCATCTGCAAGATGCCACCACCCAAAGAAAAAGCAGAGCTCCACACCTTCTTGGGGATGATAGCCTACGTCTAAAGGTTCATACCCAACAATGGTGTTCTGACGGCCCCCTATCCACAATAGCAGGGATCAAATCCAAGTTTGTATGGACTCCACAACAAGACCTCTTTTTCTGTTGCCTCGGGTAGAAATTGATATCCACCACCATCCTGCAATACCCCAAACAAGATGGAGACTATCATATGGAAATCAACGCCTTGAATGCTTCCATTGGAGGTGTACTTAGAATCAAAACAGATAATAGTGAATTCCTCCCTGTGGCCTATGAGTCCCACAACTTAACCAATGGCAAGTGTCACTACCCAATCCACAATAAGGAGCTACTAGCCATTGTCCATTTCCTTGTAAAATGGCGCTGCTACCTGGAGTGCCAGGAAGAATTCACCGCCCTAACTGACCATAAGTCCCTCATTTACTTCAAAACCCATGCCAACTTGTCCAGGCGCTAAGCTCACTGGATGGAGTTCCTGGAAAGATTCAACATTAACATTCAATACAATCCAGGGCCCAAGTTGGTCATGGCTGACGCCCTTTCCCAACTTTACATACAAGCCACAAGAGGCAAAAACAGGATTGACCCAGAATGGCCTCTCCTAGTACTCTGAACCAAGGACAAAGGTTTTCTACCAGGTATCACTGATATCACTAAGAAAACTGTCATCAAAAATGAGCACCTCTTCACTGATTTATATGACACTATCCATCAAAAAATGGCCAACAAAAGCACTATCCCATACATCCTCATACACCAAAGAGTCAACACCATTCTATGTTACCATTGAGACCTGGGCCATACAAAGAGCCAAAATCTCTATGAATTCCTAAAACATAAAGCATGGTGGCCAACCCTATACCAAGATTTACAGGAGATCCTTGAACATTATGAATTATTCAAAATTTTGTAAAAAGTGATACCCCCCAAATTCTGTGTTGCCAATTTTCTCTCAACTACCCTTCAAGGTGTGGGCCCTCAACATTGTTGGGCCAATGCCAGGAAGACACAACAACAAGAAATACATCATCACCCCATTGACTTTACCACTTGCTGGCCAGTAGCACAGGCAGTGAAGACACATACTGGCAACAATGTTTGACAATTCATTGGGAAGGAAATAATTAGCAAGTTTGGCAAACCTGAACTATTGAGGTCAGGAACCCACCCTACAGAGAATAGTTGCCCAACATGGTGGATTAGTGCAGAAGGGTTTAACCAAGTGATCATAGAGCCAATTGGCACAGAAACTATACCCAATTGTAATAACTCCCCTATGATTTGATATCTTCCCAATAAGGGATTGAACCAACTAAGGAAGGCGTATGAGCCAAGCCCAGGTAGGTGAGCAAAGAAACAACGGCAAACAGACAGAAAAGACTAGTTTGCACAGGATTAGGAAACGCAGATTGAGGATTTTTCATAATAGGAGGATTGGAAGAAAACAAGGAGTCTGTATACCATCTTCCTGGGACCACTTGTCAGGACTGAAAATTCTCTTACCCCTGAACCCTGGGCTGGAGGACAGGATTTGAACCCTGAACCTAAATCCCTGCAGGCTGCCAGGCCTGGGGACCAAGGGGCTGCCTAATGGAGGCAACAAAATTCCTACCATTAGCTTCATGAGCTTGAAGTCTACACTAGTGGCCAATCAAGAGCCATCCCCAGAAGAAGGCACAGGCCCATAGCCCAACCCCATGACCACAACCCTAGAGCAAGATAATCAAGTTGCCAATTTGAGATCTTTGATCAATGAAAGAACTCCTAACCTGGGTGCCATTTTTCTGCCTTTGAACCCAAGCACCCAGATCCCCTGGACCCACGTTTTCCAATGCCCTGAAGAAACTCTCATGAAAATTTTTAATTTTGGAAGTGGGGTGCTATATAGACCCAAGGACCCTGCGCTCCAAACTTATTGCTATTTTTGAATAAAGGTTATGTTATTTTGGCTTACACAGCTACTGCCTTATTTTGCCTTTGCCATCTATCAAATCAGTACAAGATCATCCAGCCTTCCTGATTGCATATTCTTATCCTCCAGGTGTTCTTTTTGGCCCTGTCTACTTCAAAGAGTATCCCTTGAAGCCCAAATATAAGGATTACATCCCAGAAAAGATCCTCAAACTAGATCCCTTGGCCCTCATACAATCTGTAGTTATATACAACCGTCAAGTCCCCCTGGATATTCTCAACACCAAAATTTTTTATAGGCAAATTTAACTACCTGCCCACCTACAACCTCCACATGGAACTTCCTGTGACCCCTAAGCCAATGCCAGCCTCCTCACTCAACCTCCCAACCAATCTCACTGGCAAGCTGTTTAGGATTGTGTATATCACCCTCACAGGGGTGATTGACACTATAATCCCAGCTTCCAGCCCATGGTCCTGGGTAGGGAAGTCCCTCTTCTATATCTTTAAGTTAGCTCCTCTCTTGTGGTGGGCTTTACCCACAAAATACCTGGCCCAAGTGACCCCTGAAACTGACAGGACAGCCGCCCAAGACTGGATCCCTGACACCACTGGTGCCCATTTCCTATTGTTGCAATACTTGGTGCTAGTTCCTGTGCCGGGGTGTGTTTCCATCTGAACAGTCAAATGTACTAAGGTAAAAACCAAGATTAGAATTGCTCATTTAAGCCTGATTCTTCAAAAAGGGGAAAGATTAGGTATTTTCATGAGAATTTCCAAAAGTCTTACAAACAGTAAAGATATCTTAAGTTGGATTAAAACTATTTATTTATTGAGCATTTGCCATAGGCAATGCAAAGAAGCTTATATAGTGATAGCAAGGGAGTATTTGGGGAAAGGAAGTTAATTTGAAATGTATCACCAGTTGAAACAGCTGTAAAATATCTCAAATCATTGAAATCAACTCTTAACTGTTGTAAGTGATTCAAATTATCTTAAAATTTGCTATTATTATAGCTTTCAGTTGATTAAGTTGTTCAACTTATGTTATACTTAACAGTTATTGTTTACACTTAAGTTAGATGGTTTATGGAGCTTCCTATCTGGCATAGGTGGTTGTCAACGTCAGCAAGCAGTTTTGAAGCTTCTGATTGGCTGATCTGGCAATTTTCAAAATCTTCCTGCTTGATTATTAATCTCTTAGTTGCTCTAGAAACTGGTTTTGAGTGTTCTACAAGCACAGGAAATATTTTGAGTTTGACTTTTGTTCTGGACCTAATTGGATTGACGTCTAACTTATTGCTCTCTAAATTCTGCATTATAATGATAGTTGAAGGAGCCATTTGCATCCAGTTTACAGAAGTATCATTCTCTGTAGTAGGACCATCATGAATGATGGTCCTGACATTTGATCATAGACGGATGCAAAGAATCAATCTCAGAAAGCATGAGTGTCTACCTCACAAAGAATGGAGTCAAACACACTGTAACCACACCTTACCATCCTTGGGCCAATGACCAAGTTGAGCAATTGAATGGCAGTCTAGTACAAGCCCTTACCAAACTCACAGCTGAGAGACCTGAGGACTGGGCCAAGCAACTACCAACTACACTCCTTGTATGCTGCACCCAAGTGAGCAGACCCACTGGGAAGAGCCCTTTTGAGCTTGTATATGGTATGCAACCAAACATCATCCAAGCCCTTATAGGGCCAAAGTTGGAAATACCCAACAAAGTTCCACCTTTTTCAGTACCCCAAGTAGTACAAGATGTTGTGATCTGAGGCGCATCACAGAGTCACAACGGGAAATCCTAGCCTTAGGATTGGATTTGTACAAAGTCTTGGTTAGAATGGCAGGGAAGGATATGCAATTACCTTGTGGCCCTGAATGAATAATATATGCTAGACGTGGCTAGAGAGGCGCCAAAGTATGTGGAGACACAAAGACAAAAGTGTGAATAGAACTTAAATTTTATTGGGTATAAAGATTGGGAATATATACTGTGTAGCTTTACCACAGACCATTACATGGACGGTAGGATCACTTGCCACAAGCATGAGTGGGGCAAGTGAGTTGCGCAAAATTAGGAAACTGAACAATTGTATTTCCCAATGCAGAACCAGCCTCATTTTAAAGGGCAAAAGCAAAAGAAAGAGATTTGTCCTTGTGATAACCCAACAAAGGCAAAATCAAAGCATGGTGAATGGCAATATTCACAACATTGCTCCCCCTCTAGATTAGCCTTAGGGGGGTGATACTTTCAGAGGAACTTAGCATGCATGCAAGCAAACGGTTGACCACTAGAGAGGAGTTTTACAGTATACTCTGACCCTCATTTGAAGGTCACTTCCAAGGGCCCAATCCACAACAAGTCTAGCTTATGAGCACGTCATCCTACTCTATGTTGATAATAAAGAATGTGGTCCCCAATGTTGAACTCAGGCAGGGGAGATCTTTCAGCATTGTCAGGGGAGAGCTCAAGCAGCTTGGTCTTATAGGCAGTCATGTAGGCAGAGGCCTGAATATCAATGATTTGATTGATGAGATCTTTTATATGGTCATCAGGATTCATGGCCTTATCAGAGGAGAGTAGGGGGAGCCCCCAGGAGCAACAGAGTGGTGGCTTCACAACCATACAACATAGCAAAGGGGGAATACCTGGTGACACAATGTTTGCTAAGGCAATAGGCAAAGAGAGCAGCAGATAAGTATAGATCCCAGTTGGCGGCGTCAGAGTAAGTGAGTTTCCTCATGATAGAAACCAGAGTTGAGTTTGTGTGCTCAACTGCCCCATTGATAGAAGGATTTAGGGGGCAGAGAAGGATTGGTGAGACCCCAAAGATTCAACCACAGAGGTTACTAACTTGGTGTTGAAGTTATTCTCATTGTCAGACAACAACACTTGAGGGCAGCCATGGCAGTAGAATACATCTTGCAGCATGAAGGTGGTGGTTGTCTTGGCAGTGATGTCCTTAGTAGGGCAAGCTTCTACCCACTTGCTAAAATTATTGACAGCAATTAGGATAAAGCAGCAACCAGAGCGGGAGCAAGGGAGAGGCCCTACAGCGTCAATACTGATAGTGTGAAATGTGTGTTGAGGGGGGACTAGCTTGAACTCATGAGCAGCAGCTTTAGGTTGTTGGAGTTGGCAATCATGGCAACTAGCAATAACGTCTGGGATCAGCAGGCAAATATTTTCCCAGAAATAATTCTTCTGGAGCCAGGCATAGGTCTTGGCAACGCCTCCGTATCCTGTCTCCTTATGAGCTTGAAGCACCACCAAAAGGCAAAGACTAGGCCTTACATAAGGCAAGTAGTGGTCTTGTACTTTCTTGAAAAGCTGATTTTCACAAATGAGTGTGTCTTTAGATAATTTAGAAAGGGCAACTTGGACTTCTTCTGTCTTGTTCTCCCACAAAGAAGAATATCCGATTAGTTCATATAACCTGTCAGCCTCAGCAGGGTGGAGAGTGAGGATAGGCATTCTGGACAGTCCATCAGCATTCTGATGTTGAATCCTGGGGCAATGCAGCACAGTGAAGTTGTATCCCTGCAGGCAGAGAGCCCATCTAGCTAGTTGTCCTTCTGGTTCCTTAAGCTGTTGCAACCATTTGAGCAAAGTGTGGTCAGTAACCACTGTGAAATGGGTGCCATACACGTAATGACAGAACTTCTTGACTGCATACAACATAGCAAGACATTCTTTCTCAGTCACACTGTAGTTCTTCTCATTTTTATTCAGGACACAAGAGGTATAAGCTACAGGGTGATCCACACCTTCATCATCCAATTACTCCAAGATAGCTCTAATGGCCAGGTTGCTAGCATCAGTATATAAGATGAATTCCTTATTTTAGTAAGGATATAATAGGATGGGAGCCTCTTTGAGCTTTTGTTTGAGAGTCTCAAAGGCTTGTTGCTGGCTTGCATTCCATTCAAAAGGGACATTACGCAGCAGCTGGACCAAGGGCTCACTAGTGTCAGCAAAATTGGGGATTAATTGTCTGTAGTATCCCATCATGCCCAGAAAGACTTGAACTTCTTGCAGGTTGGTGGGCGGAAGCATTTTTTCAATGGCCTCAACTTTCTTAGTCATGGGGTGAATTCCTGTCTGAGTCATCTCATGTCCCAAGAATTCAAGGCGTTCCTTGAAGAAGGCACACTTAGTGTCACAGTAGGTTCCATCATGCCGGGTATTATCCACCCAAAAAAGAAGGCTCAAAAAGCTGGAAAGCCTTTATCAAAATTAACCAAGTTAACAGATTTAAATCAAACGGTCAATAAGAAATGGGTTATGGCTGCTCCAGTCTGTCAGCTGAAACCGGTTCTCCTTTTCAAATTGACATTGATAAATCAGCGTAATTTGAGGGTCACCCAATATGAGCTTGTCAATCAGCATGGTTGTCAGAAACTGGTCACACAAGGGTTCTTTGCAACCTGGACTAGATACTTACTTGAAAATGTGGAAGGAATAGGAGGTCAAGACTCAGGTGGTATTGCTTAGTCAATTTTTCTGATATATATTGAATAATTTTCACTATTTCAACTCTAAGAGTTGAGTCCTCCCAAATTTTACTCAATAAAAATCATTTATCCCAAGTTCTAATTTACTTTTTAAAAAATGCATCCTTTGATTGGGTTGTTACAATATATTCTGTACAATCTGATTCTCAACAGAATCATTTCTGGAAGATGGGGTCCTGCATTCAGAACTTTGTTGTTGGTGCTGCCCAATGTTAATTTTGCGCCAACCAATTTTGCAGCTCCTCCCCCCATTCTTGAAACTGAAAATTGTGTTGCCTCCCAATGTCCAGAATTTTATTCTGAAGATTTGTTGATGTTGTCTCAGGCCATTTATCTTGTGCTACTTTGGTTAGGCTTAATTGTTCTGCTTAATCCTGGTATTACAATTGGAAATTTCACAAAAAGATATTTGAAGCCAGTTTGGTGGTTAATCATTAATTCTATGTGGATTTGGGTGGTAATTCCCCATCACTTAGAAACAGCTTCATACTATCCCGCAATTTCTGTCACACTTAGATGAATTCAATTTGAGTCCAGCTTCTTGAATCTTTATGAAAACTTCCTTAAGATGGGCCAGGTAGTTGGTAAAGAAACTAAAGACAGTTATATCATCTAAACACACTAGGACACATGAGAGCTTCAAAATGTGGAGGATGGAGTCCATGGCTTGTTGAAAAGTAGCTGGAGCATTGCAGAGTCCTTGCAGCATGCATGTAGGCTCAAAAAGTCCTTTGGAAGTGATGAGCACAGCCTTCTATCTATCTTTGGGAGAGAGATCAACTTGCCAGTATCCAGAGGCTAGGTCTATGACAGAGAAGAACTTGGAGCCCCCAAGGCAGCATAGAGCATCATCAATGTGTGGTAAGGGGTAGGAATCCTTTTTTTCAAGGAATTCAGTCCTTGGTAGTCCATCACAATATGATGTCCTCCATCCTTCTTTTTCAATATGAGCAAGGGGGAGGCCCATGGACTTTGGGAAGGAGCAAGCAGTCCAGCGTTCAAAAGTTGATTGAGCTCTTTAGACACCTGAGCATCCTCTACACAACTGTGGCAATAGGGTTTAGTGTAAAAGAGGGAGCATCACCAGTATCAATCTGGTGAATGACACCTTTGGCTAAACCATAATCAGTGCTATCCTTAGAAAAGATATCCAAAAACTGATCCAGTAGGTCAAGCACCTCTTTCTGTTGAATCAGAGATAGCTGTGGGAAGTCTTGATCAGTGAAAAATTATAGTACTTGGGGCTCATCCTCAGGTAAGTTAAAGTCCTGTAACATACCAAAGGGATATAGTGATAGGACGTCAGGAAAATTCAACAACCTGCCATAGCCAACAACCTGCTCTCTAGACACATGTATGGGGAGAGCAGTTAAGTTGGCTACCAGCAATTAAACAGGGTCTTTATGAGAGACATCCAAAATTCCTGGACAGAGATAGGGCTTGTTGAATCCTTGCAAGGGAGGAGAGTACAAATCTAGGAACGTACACTCAAATAGCTCATACAATTTTTGGGGTCTAGGATAGCCTGAGACCCAGGGGGAATAGTCACAGCAGAAGTGGCTAAGAGAGGAATACCTTCAGACGCAGGACAAGCCATAGGAGGGCACTTCATGTTGGAGGAATGGGTACAGTATTTTAGAGTGAAAACACCAGTGGGATATTCCAAGGCACATGTCTTGAGGCGCCTCCTGGGAACTTTAACTGGCTCTTCAAATATCAAAGGGATCTCATACCCTAACATAGAGAGGTAGCCATCCTTTAAGTTGATGATCTCATTGTATTCCCTAAGGAATTGAGTACCAACTAGAAGGTTGTAGCTCTCATTCTCCAAGACAACAACAGGTGCATCCAAGATTAGTTTGCCAAAACGCATGGGAAGAGCAGAATAAGCTCCTATAACGCAAGTCATGGACAGCCCAGCTGTGCCATACAGCTGGTGATAGTTAAGTTCAGGGCAAGTTTGAGCTTCTTGACAAGCTTTGAGGAAACAAAATTAACAGGAGATCCAGTGTCAAAGACGGCCTTGGTTTTCACCTTTTGGATGGATATTTCCACATGAGTGGTAGTACAACCAAGGGGAGAGAGAATAGCCAGAATTTCATGGGCTTCTGCCAGTTCTTTGTCCCACTTTTTGATCATGCATCTTAGGCCCAGGAATTCCTTATAGACTGTCTGGAGAGGGAGCAAGACTGAGACATTTTTGAACACAGCGTCAGCAACCTCAGCAGCTTCATCAGAAGATTTGACAAGCACGGGAGACCTCTTGGCTTGAGTGAGGTATGGGCAAGAGACAACCTCTTTGGCTTCAGGAAGAGGCTTGGTGGTTGTTGTAGTCTTCCCAGAGTGTAGCTTATAAGGGACTGCAATAGTTTTAGGGACAGACAGGACTGAATACCCATAGGCGTTGGGATCTTCTATATCAGAATTGTCCATGTCAGAGTCATCAGAGATGTTGTGGAATAGCAGCAGAATGAGAGGAGCCTCAGTGTCAGCAGGCTCAGAGTCATCAATGAAGGGGGTAATTGAAGGAGACTGAGAAGAATTGTCAGCCAAGAGCGTCTCTGCCTCTAGGTTGACTGTTCTTTTCCTGCCTGCTCTTTGGGATCAGCTCCTTCAACTTGAGGATTGGTGCAGACTCAGGAATGGTGACCTATCTGTCCACAGTTATGGCAACCCTGGCATCAAGGAGGATTCTGCAAGTTCATGGTGAGGATATGCGGGCCACGTGAAGACAAACCAGAGGTAGAGGCAGCACAATTCTCCTGCACAACTGCCCCAGAATGGGTAAGGTGCATATCTTGCAGCAGTGTCTTTATGCTCTTCATGGAAGAAAGCATGGCTTTATGGGCCTTGAAGTAAAGACAAAGGAGCTGGTTAACCTTGAGGGCTTGAGCGCAAGCCATGTATGCTTCATGTGCGGTCAACTGGCAGCTTGTGATCAGTTGTTGTCCTTTCATGTAGAATCTATCTGCAAATTCAGCCAGGGTCTCCTTTGGCTTGAAAGCAATGTGCATGAAGGCGTCCTTTTTTACTTCCAAGCTAAGGTCACCACCAAATTTGTCAATCAGAAGTTGCTTCATATCTTCCCAGGTCTCAATGGTGGGCAGCTCTGGTACTACTACCTCTTGACAGGTCAGGTGCAGACAGGTTAGAATGTGTTCCTTCTTAACCTCATCCAAGGCTCTTCTCATGGCAGTTCATAGATAGTTAGGAAGGCTGCAATGGTCAAGATTTTAGGGTCAAAGACTTGCTTAAAGGTAGGCTTGAAGTGTACTTCTGGAGTTGGGCCACCATTGTTGCTATTGAGTACATTTATACGGTGGGAGAATTCTGCTTTGAGCCTGGTGGGGGGGCTGTCTGGACCACAGCTGGCAAACACTTTCCTCAAGGGTAGTCAAGGTTTCAGCAGTGCAGGTGCCTGTATTATTAACTAGGGTGGTCTGCCGCTCAGTAACATCCAGGCGCTGACCCTGTGCTGTTACCATCAAGGACAGTTCAGCCAGTTAGGATGGAAGAGAGGGACCCATCAAAAGGCAAGGGAAAAACCTGTCATTCACTGAATCAATTAACTTGCTCATTTTTGCACGTTTTTATCAATCTCATAATGGTCTTGTTTCAGATGGTCCACCTCATTAGCCAGAACTATCAACTCTCTAGCACAATGAATGCAGGGGCTCCTGATAAGCCAGGGCAACAGCCATCTTCATCAGCAACCCCATTTGGACTAATAACAGACGCCATCACCTCACGCAAGGTAGCAACCTCTTGTTGTAATTCAGCAACCTGAGTTGTCAGAGAAAGCACTTGAGGATCAGGCTGAGGGATTTTGGTAGGACAATCCTGACTGTGTGTGGATTCTCTTAACTCTCAAATGGCATCCCATAGTCTCTTTTCCCTATCTGCTAACTCATCAGATGGAGGAGAAGACATGGCATCTGATTTGGGGGTAGATAGTTCATTTACTTGAGTCTGGAGTTTGGCAATGGTAGCAGCAGTAGCAGCCCTTTCTTGATCAAACTCCTTGTCAAGTTCACAGAGACCTTTTGCAGCATGGACTGCTACTTGCTGTAATTGTTCAAAGGAGCAAGCACTGAACTTGTTGAGTTGCTGCACAAGTTGTTTAAAGTCAGTGAGATAGGCGTTTAGAGTGGAATCTACTTGGGCGCGCCAGGGCTGTTCCAACTGGGTGAACTCATGAAGACGCTCTCTGACATACTTGGGGATAGACTGGCGCATTTGTTCAATGTAATTGACCAAGTGGGATTGGGAGGTGCCAGAGTTGCACTGATTGTCTGATACTAAGGAAAACAGGGAGTGGATCTACTGCTGGTAGGCCACAAACTGATCCAAGTGACAAGTGACAGCAACTTGAAGCAATGAAATCTCCTGAATGTGGAGCCCTAATACCATTTGATGGTGGGCTAAGGCAGGTTGTACAAAGGACAACAATAAGTGTTGAGCAGAGCCAGCTGCTGAGAGGAGATGCTGTGGAAATTTTGGAGCTACAATCAATTTGTATTATTCTGATTGGCTGAACTGAAGCTGGAGGCAAGATATGGCTCTGTCACGGACTATCCCAAGGGCTACTGCCATGACTTGTTTTAATTCTGGGGTACCCAAAGGGTAGACCACTAGGAGGGGACTACTCTCAAGGTTCAGCACAGTAGACTCAATAGGCGGGTTGGTGATGTCTTCCTCAATAGGAGGACTGGTAATTTCAGGTGAAGTTGGCTCTTGTATGGGAGGAGGCAAAGGTCCTGAAAACATTGTTGCAAAAGGGATAACCAAGGGGCTTACAGCCCCTGTAGTGAGCACCGTTTTTGTTGTGATCTGAGGCGCAGCACAGAGTCACAATGGGAAATCCTAACCTTAGGATTGGATTTGTACAAGTCTTGGTTATAATGACAGGGAAGGCTATAAAATTACCTTGTAGCCCTGAATGAATAATATCTGCTAGATGTGGCTATAGAGGCGCCAAAGTATGTGGAGACACAAAGACAAAAATGTGAATAGAACTTAAATTTTATTGGGTATAAAGATTGGGATTATATACTGTGTAGCTTTACCACAAAACAGTACATGGACGGTAGGAACACTTGCCATAAGCATGAGTGGGGCAAGTGAGTTGCGCAGAATCAGGAAACCAAACAATTGTATTTCCCAATTTGGAGCCAGCCTCATTTCAAAGGGCAAAAGCAAAAGAGAGGGATTTGTCCTTTAAATAACCCAACAAAGGTGAAATCAAAACATGATGAATGGCAGCATTCACAACACAAGCCAACAGTGACCAGCTCAAAAAGGAAAAAGACGTCTTTGAGACACTTTTGTCCCTATTCACACCAGGCACAAATTTGGTGACAAAGTCTGGGTAATGAACGCAGATGAAAGCAAGCTACAGCCTGAGAAAGTGGGCCCTGCCATCATATTAAAGGTAAACAAAAACAACACTTACCTGGTACAAGGACTCAACAAGCGTAAACAAGACAAAGTCCTACACCACAATTGATTACAGCTTTGCAAGTCCTGACAGAAGTAACAAGAGGCCACACTACCTGCAACCAAACAACAGCTAGTTCAGTACAGTGCCCAGGCTCCTGACAACCTCTCTCCAGATGAGTCAAACTCTCAGCTGGGGGTGTCAAAACAGCAGGATCAACCTGCCAGCAAGGTTCTGACTAAGTGGGTTTGAGACTCACAATCTGATTTCCCTGTGACCCGTTCCCAAACAAGGAATTTGACTCAAATTTCCAAAAGCAACAACATGAACAAACAATAATCCTATTTGGTGGATGACTCAATTTGGCGCCTAGCCCTTTAACAGGAACAAGCCACCCCCTTCACCATCCAACTGAATTATCTACATAATCATGTTCCTCTTAAAATGATTCACAACAACTATGTAATCCTTGTGAATAATTGTTGACCAGGGATTATGGAAAGCTTAATTCATTAGGCGGTTATGGAAAATTAACCAGGGCCAATCAATTACCCTTCTGGAAATTAGTGTCAACTTATTGTATAATTAAATATATGATTAGTGGACCATGATGTCATTGTCAATAAATATTATGCCACGCCGCTGCTACCTTAAATAACAAGTGCCATGGTGCCAGGATTAATTATTCTTGGCGCCAGAGCGCCACTCTAGTTTACATCAAGTGCTGAGGCACCAACACAATTAATTGCAAGTGTCAGAGTGCCGCAATAATTAATATCAAGCACTGAGGCGCCAGCTTGGAGAAAAAAGAACGCCAAAACGCCAGGGTCAATTCAAATGGCCTATTCAACTCCTTGTTAAGAACTAGATATAGAAGTGATTGCATATCTTAAAAAGGATCACTGATTAATGTGCTAGCAGAGGGCGTCCTTGTGCTAGGCATTGTGGGATTGCGCCCTAAAATAGAAGGTTGTCCCTTTTTCCACTAACCCAACTCAGACTCTACAGTGCACTGAAATGTCCTAGAAGACATTGCCAGTGACTGGTAATTAGTAATATGAGAATACCCCTATATAAGGTGTTGGCAGTAAACGCTAAGGGGCAGAATTTTTACCTACTTGTATAGGACCCAATAAAATTAATTACTACAATTCCAATTGGTCAATGTCTTCTGAATCTTCACATTCAAAGGCACAAAGTGAGTGTGTTCCCCTGCCTCCTAATTCTTCTGTTGAATCTGCCAGTGTACGCCAATTTTCAACAATCCTTATCTCCAAATAAAGATAATTATCTAGTTTCCAATATTTTCCTCTTGTAACTCTGCTAAAACAGCAAAGTTACAACACCACTACTAAGCTAGAAGAGGGTTTGGAAGCTTCAAACCCTGAAAAAGGAACTAACTCACCTTCAATTGTTGCAACTAAGATTGACATATTGTCTGCCAACACATCTTACAACACACAGGGTCTCTTGCAGAGCTGATCATGATGTATCTAACAACATGGGAAAATCTTCCAACAGTGTCAAAATATAGGCAATATCTCCTAATTAGAAGTGTATCCAATTTTATACAACAATTCCTTAATTAAATATTTGTCACTCAAATCTTACTTGAATCCTGCCACAATACCACCCCCTTGTGGATTAATGGCTCCCTTTTACAGTATATAACTACCGCTTTCTAATAAAGCTATCATATTATCCTTATTATATTTCCTTTTTTCTTGGACTGTTGTCTTTCCCAATTCCAAATACTGAACTACAAATGGTTTAGTTACAATATTGATAGCAGTGGTAGGTTTGATTAACAACCTACCTCTAAGAAAATTCTCCCAAGAAAGGACAGAGTGTGAGCTGTATGGCTACGCCTTACCAATAAATCTTTCTGCTCATCCTTTTGGTAGATTCCAGAATGTTATGTGATATACCAAGACTAACTAGTTCTCACCAGATTTCATGGCCCAGGATGCCTATAGCAATCAGTTAGAATATATTGTTACAGTATCACAAAATGTATGGGAACAATTTCATGTTGCCCTCCCAGAAGAGAAACCCCTTTAATGACCTCAAATAGCCAAGAGTTGCAAGGCCCACCTGCCTCAAAACTCTGAGATCAACACTAAACATGAAATTGGGTCTTCCTTATATTGATAAATGGTGAATTGTACAAAAATTAATTGATTGATTGTACAGTTGGGCAATTGTTTCCTTGTGGGTTCTATAAATAGTTGTGGTACTTTAGCAGACAACAGCCAAAAATACCATAATTAAGAAACAACCAATATGCAGCCCTATTTATGTCTCAGCATACAGTTTTCCAAAATAAATTACCAATGCCACTGAAGACAATGCCACCAGGTATCTGGTGGCACTAGAGACTGATATTTTCCCCTTAAGTATAAGTAATGAGGGAGGGAAGCCTTCCTCATTGTTGACATCATCTGAATAATTGTTTTTATGCCAAGGATTCATTATTTTATTTCAGGAATTTTCTATTTTTGCTCCAATATAAGTATTCTGCTAGAATCTATATGTGAATCATAACAAGAATTCTCCTATGCCTTCCCTTACCCACCTGGTTCTACTCCAACTCCTTTAGTCATGCCTGCTTGTGTTCCTGACTTAGAATTTTACCATCCTCACCACCTGGATCTCCTTCCTGGACATTCTAAAGGCCATATTCCACCAACCATGAAGAAGATTCCAATCAATCCCCCCTTGCCAGATGTCCTTCTTTTTAATGACTTCAGCAAGCTGGGTTTTTCTATATTACAGTGTTAGGGCTAGCTGATTAGGTAGTGCCCCACACTAAAATTTGGCATCTCTGAGCCACTGCGGTCAATTATCTTGTCTAGATTGCCCTCATAGTGTACATGACCTCCTAGGCCCGGCCTGCCTCTCCTGTGAAAGTCCAGCAAGACACCAGTATGAGCTATGACATCAACATTTACAATCAACTTTTCCTGGGTCAACACAACATCAGTACCACTCTGCCCCAGTATAATCTGTCACAACACATCTTGAACTTACAGTTGGAATCCTTCACAGGCAATGTGGAAGGCACTGATATCTGTTGTGAATCCCGATATTCATACATTATCAATTTTGCCTTTGATGGAGCCGCATTTTGAGTGTAAAATCCTTCAGTTCCCTTTCTCAACTCAAAATAGGTTTCACTCTAAATTGGGTGAAGGCCTCATTTACATTCTGACTAGTGACATGAGTGATCCTCAACCCACTTATGAGAGTGGGCATTTATCTAACTGTCCTTCTACTGTTTTGTGGTAAACATTTGCCATATAAGAACCATTTAGAATAACCCAATAAAAGTAAGTTTTATTTACACTCCTTCTTTGTGTTTATTCTTGTAATTCAGTGCCATCTTCTTAGTCTTGTCTAGAGGAGATTTCTGATTATTATAATTCCCAGGGCCTTAAGATAAATTCTTTATTCATCCCTGAAGACTAACCTCTGGCTTAGTACAAACCCAATCCTACAGCAACCTCTAGAATTTTACTCATACAGTATGTGTCAGGATTCAGAATCCTGACAACATTTTATATCAATTTACTTGATTTTACCATGTTTGAACTCTATTTTAAATAGGTTTTTATATAACTTAATTCAATTATACCATTTCTGAGTGCTTTTGCAGTCTAAATACCTTACAAACTATCTGTCTTCTTGCGCATAATTGCTGATCCTCAAAAAATCATATCTCTGCGGCTAGAGAACCGATCTCAACGTTTAAAGACATTCCTGAAAGCTGAGACCAAGAGGAATCTATTAGTGCCATTATTAAATCACTGTTACATGTTCCAATATACCTTTAAAATTCTATATCCCTCTTGTAGCATACTTGAGTCCTCTCATTCAAGAATTGATGAGTATAAATTACCTTTCCCTTTCTCTTAACCCTTATCCATCATTCTCCTTATGGTTCTTCAATAAATCTTATAGTTCTTCACTCCTGTCCTTGTCTTATGAATTATCTTGTCTTATCTCTTTATGAATCTTCTTGGATAAATTATAAGATAATTGAATTAGTCAATGGTTTGAAGTTCTGGTGGCTCATGGAATCTTATTTCCATACTTCATTCCTGACAGTATGGAGAATCCTTCATGTCAACAATTTCCTAAAATCAATTGCTTTATCCTTTATAATTTCAATTAAAAGCTCAAAATAAAAAATAAACATTACTTTTATTATCAGTTTCAATTATTCAATCCAAAAAAATATCCTTTGGTATTGAAAATAAGAAAAATATTTTTGAAAATTGTTGACATGGAGGATGTTCTATGCTGTATTAGTTAATTCTGGAGGTTGCCAATCCTATCATTAGGATTTCCTATTGTGTCCCTTGGCTGTTCTCAAGTACACAACAATATTGTAAGTTGGCTACATTCCACAGAAACTTGTCTCCATATTTTCCAGGTGCCTGAACCCATGTGGGTTGCCACAGCGTCTATCATGCTTAGAGAAACTTATTAATCTTTAAATTTTTACTTCTTTGAGAATATCCTTAAAAAAGTAAAATTTTAGAGTTAGTACTTTTTTAAAGCTATTGTCTTTTGTGTTATTTTCTCTCCTTTTCAAATTAAAAAGCAAATCCATTTTTGCCTTTCTTTTGCTTTTGTTTGCTTATGCTTTGTTCAAAGCTCTGGCTTTGTTTTAGGAAGCTTCAAACTGTTTGACGTAAACTGAAATATCACACTTAAACTCAGAAAACAAACAACCAAATTTATATTTTCCCGTTTGCAGTTGCAAACTACCTGTATGACCTTCCATACTATACTGTAGATTTAGAATCTGTTGTGAAAAATTCAGGATTGACAAATTCTTTTGTGTAAACTCACCAACTTACTGGAATATTTTCTCACCCTTTTATATAAAAATTAAGTTGTTCTGGGATGAAAATTACTCCATTAAGTTGGTGAGTTCATGCAAAAGAATTTGACATTCCCACATTTTTTCTAACAGGTTCTAAATTTACAGTACTATAAATAAAGAATGGTAATAAAGAGTAGGCCTAAGCCAAAATTTTAAGTTCTCTTACCTGAAAGATTTTTTAAATTTTGTTCTTTTAAATTTTAAAATCTAGATATTTACTTCAATCTTCTGTTTTTCTGAAAAATTTACTTTTAAAAATCCCTTACAATTTAGACTCCAATTTTGTCTTATCTTATAAATTTATTACTTTAAAGCTACCTGTTATTTATAATTACTAAATTTTGTTTTATAAAGTTAACAATGCTTGTTTTTCTGCCAATTATTTACTATGGAGATGGTAAATCAGTAAACTGATGTTTTATTATCAAATTTCTTCAAAATATAGGATAACTTGTACAAGTTTTTAACATTTTATTCCCATGTTGAGTTTCCAAATATTGATATCCCTCTTGTAACAGCCATTAATTTGGTGAACACTTTATCTTACCTGTCATGGCCTGGGTTGCTCTCAGGGGAGCCTTCATTTGAGGAGAAGGGTTGAGCCTGGAAGTCCCAGTAGATGATGGGGGCCATCTGCATTACATAATTGGCAGCTGTGGCCCAAGGACGCCATACTCTCATATGGGGAATCACTTGCTCAGTGAACCTCAGCATGGTCAGGTAGGTAAACCCAAGCTTGCTGTAATCATATGATGGTGCAAAATGAACAAGGGGGAGTTCTCCTGTGGCAGCACTCATGGTCTGGCTTGACTGGGCAAGTTGGTGGAGCAGAGGGATACCAGGAGAGAAGAGGCGGGGTGCAGGAGCAGGAACTATCTCTTGATCCAGCACTCTAGAAGATGAGATGAAGGCTAGTGTTGGTTGGTTGGAGGTAGCAATAATTTGCTCTGTTTCCCAGTGCTGGCATTAGTGCTGGAGGTACTCTCTATTTGAAAGCACCAGCAGTATAAAATTTGTTATTGTGTAATAAACCCATGCAAAGTATAAATGCTTAGTGTGCATTAACCAATAAAATTTTATTAAGTGAAAATGTCAACAAGAAAAGGGTTGTCAGTGTTCCCAGCTATATCCTGCTGGAAAACTGCAATTGTACTTATTGGCAACTCTTTATTGGCTATCAAAGAGTTATTCTTGAGTTGGGTTCCATTGGTGGGCCCTGATTTGTCAGTTAAGTTGATATTTTCATTATTTTTGCCCTGGGGAAGCTAGCAGGGGATTTTAGGGTCATTTGGCAACCCAAGTCCCAATCCCTTGGTTTCAGAGGGTGTGGGCCAATTAAAATTATTTTGCTTGGCTTTGGAACAATTTCCAATTGCCCCCAGGTTTGGCTTTTACCAGGGTTTGATTCCCCACTTGGCATTAAGGTTTTTTTGGTCAATCAGTGTGGTTGACAAAAAAATTGTTTGGTTGCACAATTGCTTGATTGTGGGCATTAAACCTATGCAGCATAGGATTTTTTCTGGACCATTCTGGGTCCTGACATTACCTAGGCATTTTAGGATTTTTACAAACCTTATCACCACACTTTAAAAATTACAAGGTTTTATCAATTTCCCTAAAGATACTATTTCAAACTTTACCAACTTTCTTATATCTCTTGAATTTAAACCTAGTTGCTCTTTATGATTTTATATATAACCTTGTCCTATATTGGACAAGGCCTTACAGCATCTGGGTGCCTCACCAGGCCTTCCACTGTATGGTTCACCAACTGGGCCAGTCAAGAACTCAAAGTCACCTGGGAGGTGTTCAGGGACGCTGCTAAATCCCTGTATAAAGATATCTTCTCACAGCAACCGTGGTAAAATTGACTCCCTGGTAGTTGACTATTAAGTAAAGTGAGAATTCAGCTTTTTGCCTGATTTACTACTGGAAGTTGACACTTTTTTAATCAATAATACTAGATGTACTGAAACCTTTTAATATAAAAAATTAACATATACAGCTATGGTATACTAAAGTGACCCTAGAGAGCTCAATAATGCAATAAAACATATTTTAACTAATAAAATTAAGGATAAATAAGCAATTCTTTTTAAATTTTCATGTAATTTACACTCTTTACTATAAAAATATTTTTTATTACCATAATAATTTAAATTCCAATGAAACAAGAATAAAGATATACACAATAATATATGTTATACAAAATATAAAAAAGTTGTAAAAACTATTTGATATACTTTACATAAGCATAACTGTGAATAGCTTATTTTTATTAGGAAATTAGCAAAAATCAAGACATTTCACTCAATTTCAACTATAAGTGTTAATCTCAAACTTACCATCTATACATAAAAAATCAGTACTATCTAAATAATTTAAAAAATAGAAAAATTAAAACTAAAAAGTAAAAATTAAAGCTAAAAAGTTAAAAGTAAAACCCATATAAACAAGCAAGTTTATTCCTCCCCCTTTTGCCCTTCTTCATCTTGGCCCCTTCCAGGAGGGCAGCAGCAATAAGCTCAAGATGCTGTTTAATTTCAGAGGCCTTTTACTTGTGCTTGGTCGCATCCTGGATGGCCTTGGTGAAGTAGGTTGACTTTGTGATTGGCTTGGTTGGGGGACGCGGTTGGCAAGATCTCTGAGCTTGGTGATAGTCTTCTCCTGCTCATTCTGAAGGAGAGAAAAGAACTTGTTTAACTTTAGTTGGAGCCCCAATTTGGCCTTAAGGTGCATGTGGTACACCTCAATTGCTGAAGTTGTCTTCAGTTTGCCATTAACAATAGCCTTATAAATATTCCAGCTGGCCTTGTCTTGCCTCTGAGTGACAACCTTCTCAATCCACAGGGGCTCAAAGTACTCAAGAAAAGGCCTAAAATCCAGATGTTTCACTATGTAGGGATCTTTTAAGATAACCTCAAACCCCTGTGTAGTGTGCTCCAGCTTTAAAAAAGCCAAGGCACTGAATTGTGCCAGAACAAATTTGCAGGTGTCTAGTATATCCCTCTGGCTCAAACTTCTAAGGTCAGCATTGGCCTGCACATTGCAAACAACTGCTTGATGGTAGTGAAAGTGGCACCCTGCACTTCCCTGTCAAACAGCTGCTCATATGCATTAAACTGAGCAGGCTCAAAGTCCATAATGTATATGTGCAGACCAAGAGCTCTTAGTCTTACCTTTTCCTCTGTGTCCAGGGTGGCCTGGTTCTTGTCAGCATCAGGAGGGTTGGTGTGGGTGTGTGGGGGGTCTTCTTGGGGTTGTCAATGGGGGAAAGGAGGGAAAGCTTGCGGCAGAGGATGGTAAAAGCACAGGTTTAAATGGCCTCAGTGGCCCCAGGAAGAAGGAAGAAAGCAAGTGAAATCAACCAGATGTCTATCTGGGCATGTACCATTCAGAGCTGGTAGAACATCTAGGGGCAGGTGGCAAAGGTACCGTCAACTAGACAGATTAACACTCTTTTCAACTCCATCAGGTTCTGCTGAGTTGAGTAGCAGATTATATGATCCTTGAACCCTGGCCCATCTTTGTACAGGAGTAAGTGCTCCCCACTTTGGAGCTTCTTGAGCTCTTGAGTGATTGTAAGCTAATAAAAGGCATCATAAGCCTTGGGGGAGGGGGATTAGCATAAATCTTCTTATCACTGATAAGCTTTACCAACTGCTCTTGAGTTGGCACCAACTTTAGATTGTTGGTCTTAAGATGCTTCAGAACTTTGATGGCCAGATCAGAAGCGCAGAGGTGAGCAGAGGAAAGGATTGCTTGAACAAGGTACCACTTCAGCATCCTCATGATCAGGTGATTGGGGGGCTCACATGTGTGTTCCCCCTTCTCAGTAGTAACCCTTTCCCATCCTTCAGTGTTCAGATGGGGCCTTCAAGACTTATCCTCACAAACAAAGTGCTTTCTCTTGGTAGTGTGCTTTTGATTATTACAATTTAAGATGTAATTATCTGTGGCGTACCCAGGGCTGCCTTTTCAGGCATGATGAAGAAGTAGCAGGAAAGCGCTTGGGAGCTTTGAACTTCCCATCCACATTACATATGTTGTGGATGGACAGTGAATCCCAAGCCACATGGCCAGTGGCTTTAAACTTCTTGGAGTAGTCCTCTGGCTCCTCCTGATAATCAGAAGAAGGAAGGGAAGAAGAGCCATTAGGGGGGAGGGGAGGGGGTTCTTTGAGGCCTGCTTGGAGGCCTTCTTTTTCTTGCCAGAAGAAGAGGTAGGCTCCTTGGCAGCCTTTTCTTTCTTGGTGTGGTGCTGCTTTTTGGGCTCTGAGTCAGCCTCTGATTCATAAAAGAAATGATCAGTTAGATCATTATTGGTTTTATTGGGTGATGAGTGGTGAGGGGAAGATGAGGGTGTGGGGACAAGGAGTTATGGGGATGAAGTTGGGAGAGAGGGAGTGGTATTATTGGCTTTGACAGGCTTCTTGGTACACTTGGTGGTGGTGACAGGGACCTTTGAGCCCTTGGAGGCTTTGTTCTTGGGCTGCTTGTTGGATTTAGATGATCTTGGCTAAAAAATGTTTAGTATTGTAAATAAAACAATATGTAAGATATAAAAACACAAAGAGGTAAAGCAAAGAAAAATATAAGTAAAAAGTATACAAAAAAGTCTTATTTATAAAGAAAAGAACATAACAAAGTAAATGAAAGCAAAATAGAAGCACAAAGTATAGATCTAAAGAGTAAAACATAGAAAATAAGTGATATTTGATGAAGCCTCAAAGATGTTAGTTTTAGAATAACATAATAGAGCTAGATTAATGAAAAATAAATTTAAAATAAAATAACTAAAATTATATGGGGAGCAATAGGGAGAGTAGTAGATTATAATTTGAAAAAAAATATTATGTGATAATTTTTTATTGGGGGTTAAACATTCAAAAATTAATAAAGTGTTGAGTTTGGCACTGTTCACCAGCTGAAAACCCCTAATTCTCACTGTCAAGTGAAAAAAAGCTGAATTCTGTCAGGGATTCTTTCCCTGACTACTTGAACCTTATTGACAACTTTGGAAAAAACAATTCCTCAAACCAACTCAACAACAATAGGATTGGGTCCAGTTTTTATTTGAACAATGATTTCAACAGGATTTGAACTCAGAACCCTAAAGAAGGACCCAGTGTTAGTAAAGAATTAACAGTTTGACTTAGTTTGCCTTTATATATGAATTTTATTCATTCAACTTTTGCTTTGGCTTTTGAATTGAATTTCAAAGAGGTTATTAACACAACTAACAACGTCACTTACCACTTGCGCTTTGATTGGCTGCTGCTGTCTCCCTTGCCACTCTGTAATCAAAAGAGCCTATATTTGACCAAAGCTCTGTACTTAGTTTTAAGCAACTATCTTGCTTGTCTCTGCTTAATTAAGTACATCACAATGGATTATCCTTGGATCCACTTCTTCAACCTTTTTACTATTCAAATTATTAAGCTTCACCTCCATCATTGTTTGCAAAAAGGTATTAATTTGATCTCCAGCCCATGAAAATCCCTCTTATATTCTAAAAGTACCACTTAAATGTTCCAGCCTTCATTTGGAGGGTATTTAAGTGAGCTATTCTCATTATTTCTCTTTTTTCCAACAATAAAGACTTTATCCTATACCAGCTACTCTTCTCCTTCTGATTACTTATTTTGAAGCCATGAGAGGAATTTTATTCCTGTTCTGGTTTCTAGCTTCCTTCTTGCCAGTGGTATCAACCTTGGAAAACCCAACACCTACAATTGACTGGTACAACTCCTCTCCAGACAATGCCCTCAAAAAGAATCCCTCACCCATGGATGGTTCAAATATCCCACCGGCCATTGGGAACGTAAATTCCATTATGGTTGTTCATTCACTCTGCCTCCTGCCAAACCTGCTCTGGTTAGACCTTACGCCTCCTTCTATCTCTTGATGTGCGTTGTGGGATACTATCTCCTTGATTGGTTCAGTTCTATGTTTGGTAGATTTGCTTACCTGGGACACCTCGCAATGATCATGGTTCCTATCAGTTTGGTAATAGCAGGGTTTAACATAGGGGCCTTGACCCACCAGCTAGGGAACTTGTTCCCCGCCAAGTGGGTCCCTGACAAATTGTCACTGTCAACTTTCTTGGATTCAAGCAAAAAAAATCAAAATTATTATGATTTTTACATATAAAACTTGCTTGATTTAAATTTGGGTTTGAAAGTTAACCCAAAATCAAGACAGTTTCATATGCCCAAAAAATTAAAACATAAGTTAAAAATGTAAATGAGTGAGCATATGTTTATTAGTTGTAAGAATATATAGGGGGAGCTGGGTGTGAATTATTTACCATAGTGAGTGTTAAAACGTTAAGAAGCTCCTGCACTAGTCACCCTGTTAAGTGTCAAGTTGGGGGGTGTTGAGTGGTACCCATAGTGCAATACTTATTAATTTAGACTTAAATCCAAGCCTTTGATTAGTTAAATGTAAAACTGATTATGTGGCAAGTGGATAGTGTCAAACAGGGGGAGTCAACTTTCTGTTTTTTATAAATTACATATGAATTTATTAATAAATTGGGCTTAATTTTGTGGCACCACTTGATCTACCAGCCCAGAATAGACATAATGTAAACCAAGTGGGGTAGTTGGTTAATTTATATACCACTAAATCCAGTATAGTGATGTTTGGGACTTGATTAACAACTATGGACACTGATAATAAAAATATAATATTAAATAATAAATTTTATATAGTCACATATGTGTTTTATTAATAAAATTAATATTAGGCTTAAAAAGTGTTGACTTGGCCACTTTTACTTTTAGAGTGTTGATCACTGTCAGGATACCAAGAGTACCACAATGCCCTTTCAGGTGAAAGAGGGGCAGATGCAGGTACAGGCATGGCCCACCAAATGATGAGACCTAACTTTACCAGGTAAGAGAGAGTCTTCTCAGCTATGGCCCAGGGTCCAACTGCTGGCAAGGCAGAATCAATCAACCCTGTGTGTTATAGTAGAAAACCAAATAGAAGAAATAATGTGTCCTTGCAAGACCAGAAACCAGTGAAGAACCGCTGCCAAACCCTTGAAAGAAATAGATAATTTAAATGCCATCATTGACAAAAAAATGAGTCAAAGCTGGGGTTGCTCAAATAGTGTCAGGAATGACAATTTGGATGCTCCTAAATCTCAAAATACAGAACCAGAGTCAACCCCTGGACAAAACCCTTTGCGGACTGCCAGACTCATGGACTAAGAACCCAATAACCTGCTACTGATTGATAAAGTTGCTACCAGTCCGCCAAGACCCAAACCCTTAGCTGTCCCACAGGATTCTGCAAGCAAACTGCCAGTGCAAAATGCCAAGAATTTCTCCAAGGTGCCAATGCCTGACACCGGTGGTTTGCTCAATAAAATGCACAAGTTTCTTGATGAGAGTTATTCCAAACTCCCCCATAGTCCCAGGAGAGGCACTGAACCTGAAGAGGCACCCAATACCTGAATTGACAAACAGAAGGATTCAAAGTCTTCTCATCCCAAATCAGCCAGTGGCAAACTGCCAGTGCCAAGTGCCACACTGCCATCTGAGACCCCCGATGTCAACCCGCCTGAGCCCATAAAACCTGACCAGGAAGTGAAGCCTGGCAGTGTGGTATAAATATCTGTCAGGCCAAGATCAACCCACATTGTCATTTTTAAATAAAGGTTATGAGATATTGGTTTCCCCAATTATTGCTGTATTTTATTCTTGTCATCTGCCAGTTAACTCAAAAATCATCTGACCTCCCTGCCAGCCTGCCAGCTATGTACTGCCCGCCAGGTGCTCCCTTTGGTCCTGTCTATTTCAAAGAGTACCTCTTAAAGCCTGAGTACAAGGACTACACCGCTGACAACATACTAGCCTGGGATCCCTTGGCCATAACTACAGAGTTAACCAGCTACAACCAAGAAGGCCCTTGGTACGTTACCAAACCCCGCCTGTTCAGAGATGAATACAACTTCCTTCCTGCCTACTAAATAGACATGGAGCCACCCGTCACCCCCAAACCAATGCCTGCCTCCTCTGCCAAGCTCCCACTAGACCATACCAACAAGCTTTTTGGAATTTTATATATTACTCTCATGGGATTAATAAATACTATTGTCCCCGCCGCTGGTCTGTGGTTGTGAGTGGGCAAGTCAATGTCCTACCTCATTAAGTTAGCACCAATCCTTTGGTGGGCCCTGCTCACCCAGTCCGCCACCTGCCAGTTTCCAAATGCTAGCAAGCCAGCTGATCAGGGTTGGTTCCCTGAAAAATAGCCCTGGAAAATCTGGACTTGCCATATTATTGCCCAAATAGTTATGACAAGAAAATCACATGCTATATGTTATTTGGTGATGGCAGCGCTTGACCCGCTGGTTGCCGGAATTTTTTGAATTATGATGTCATTGACTCAAATTTCAATGTAGGACCACCAACTGCTGAAAATATTCTTGCCAACCAATCAGATGCCTTGGAATCCCCTCCTCTCTCATCCTGAACTCCCTTAAGACTTTCTCATTCCTCTCTAGAAACTTGTTTCTAGATAGCTTAATTTCCCTCAAAATAAAAGAAAGTTTCTCAAAATGATGGCTCATCTGAGGCTGTTTGCCCCTGTCTTCAAAAGATTAGCCTTTGTTGCTGTCAAGGTTGCCATTGATTCCATGGCTGCAACCTGGCCCGTGCTTTACATGTTGACGCCTTCAGATTCTCTCTCTAATTTACCCTTGCAAATCATTTTCCTGTTGACAATTTCTACCCCCATTTTCTGTTACACAAATATTGGATCCAAGATGTTAAAGCCATCCTACCAATTTGGTCTCCTGCTTGTCAAGCAACTTACAATTTGTTTATTATATCCTCATTATATATCCTTGAATCATGCCGCATACTGTTTTGCTCTAACACTGTGAGTGCCAGGTATAGTACTCCCAGGAATTGACTATTCTGGCCAGTGGCATCAGAAGTGGGGGGTTGAGACAGACAATTTGGGTGTCAAGGGTGGTTCCATGGGGACCAGGTAGGCAGAAGAATTGTTGTATTTCCTGTTGAATATCAAAAGGTATATGGTAATCTTCTTGCTGTTGTGCACAATTTGGTAGGAATCTTCAGAAGCGTCTGGATGGGTGTACCACTGCAGGTCTTCCAAAGTCCAGGGTTTGTGGTCAAGATTGGGTGGATACTCTGTGAAATGTACAGGGCCAAACAGAGCGTCAGGAGCGGTAATAATCAAACGCTTCTGGGTCTTGAGCTGATGCTTGGTGTTCAACTCCTAAGGGTGGGTTCTGGTGTCTAGGTGAATAAGATGGAAGAGTATCAAAAATAGGTATGGAATCAGATTGGTAAACCAAAGGTTCATAACAACTTTATTTGGTAAGAATGACAATACAGAATCTTTCTGGTGCTTTTAGCTTATATAGTCATTCACATACAGGTGCATCTGGACATTCTTCTTATGCTATCTGGGTGGCAAGGTTTGGCATCTCAAATTCTGCTGGTTGTTTGGCTTTTTCATTATTATTTTTAGGTCTTCAGGAACAGCTTCTTGGCTTGCTGGTGGCCATTCTTTGCTTGACTGGTCATTGGTTTTGGCAGGTTTGGCTTCTGGGGTTATGGGGGGTTTTCCCAATTTGATAACCTTTTTTGGACTGGCTTGACAGGCGTTTCTGAGGCTGGAGAGCTTGATTAAAAAAGGGGTTCCCAATTGGGGACCCCAAATTACTAAATGGAGGATGGGCTTGAACTGGGAGTCATGGGCAGCTAAAATTAGCCTGCCTAGGCTCAGCCAAACCCACCAAGGCTTGGGCATAGCTTTTGGGGCCCAGGACAGGCCTTGCAGCTGTAGCCAGGGCAGGATTAATTCCTGCACCTGGATTTTTGCTTTTCAAAGCAAATCTAGGTGCGGGCAAATCTGCGCCACCTGCTTGCCCCGCCTGGCAGCTGGGCACAGGTTTGATTCCTGCCTGGGGCTTTAATTGTGTTATGTCCGTAACAATCACAGGTGACTTTAATTTTCATTAGTAAATTTACATATAAATTACCCCTTAAATTGGTCTTTGAACTAAAAAAAAATTAAACAAAGTCAACTTCTAGTGTTTTTAATCTCAATTTTTGGTTTTGAACCCCTGAATTACTAGTGAAAATTAGCTTAAATTGTTTAATCCAAAAATGCTAATAGATTCACATACGCGGTAGCCAACTCACTGGTAGTTGACAGATTGTTGACTACCAGGGAGTTGACTTCACCATAGTTGCCCTTTTCACCCATTGTTGTGGGAACTTTCCTGCTTGAAATATAAAAAAAACATGAAGCATCTCAGAGTACCTTGTTGCTTGGCAGCAGGCACTGGCTGCTGCCTCAGAAGCTATCACTGAAGGAAATGCAATGCTTCTCACACTCATTATTGTCAAATATATACTTCTTGAAAGTACATAAAACAAGATAGAGGGGGAAATTGATAAGAGAATGATAGCTTATATGATATAAAGATAGAGAGCTATATGATATCATGGAAAGCCACATGCTGTCCATGTATATCATGGCAGTCATGGGGCTTGTCCATATAATATTATGTTTCATATTCAAAAGGTTTGATCTCTGTACAGTATGAGTACCCAATAAGAGTGCCACTGATCATTAATTAATTGGGGTGTTTTTGGGGGGAAATTTTCCCAAGAGAGAGTACTTGTAGATGTTGCGACAATTGGTTGATTGATCAGTTACTTTTTTATCAAATAAGGTTTCAATGTTGCTTGGTTAATTGGTCCTATAAGGTTTTGGTGTTGTGGTTTTGTGAATTGACAGCCAATCAGAACATAGGGTTTTTATAATTGTCTTTCCGTTGATACCATAGTTAATATTGTTAGGTTTTAGCCAGGCGAGTTAAGGTTCAGCATCCATGTGTGCCAGTGAGTTATCAGGTACTTTCTAGACCCTGAAAGTTGATGAAAGATGTTTACTGATGCTTTATATGACAGTCATGATGGCTTTTTTTGTGTATAAAAAGGGACTAATTGTTGGATGGTCATCTGGATGAAAAATGTTGGGTTTTAAGCTTTCTGAGCATTTAGTATATTGTAGGTTTAGCTATTTACAACCAATTTTCAGCTTTTTGTTACATTATATCTTCTTGTTTCAGTTCTAGAATTTTGATGGGTTTTCAAGAAAAAAGTTAAATTGGTCTCAGCCTTATCTTTGATGAATAAACTATTGGAGAGTTTTCTGCTTCTATTTGAAGGTCTAACTGTTGGAATAAGCTTTTGTTATTTTTGGCTGATTGATGAATGGATATTTGCTACAGGAAAGTGGGATGTATTTCTGTGGTTTATAATGGGAGCTTGTATCCATAAACTGGATTAAGGAGGTGTTTGCCCAAATAACCCAATGAGAAGCGGAGAATGGGGTCACGCAGCCTCTGGCCAATTGGATGTGAGGAGTAAATATACTTGCCAACATTGCGAGCATTCTCGGATATGGCAGTGGTGCGTGGCTTACGCAAGTCCTGGTACTTTTGGAATGCAGCAGAAGGGTGACTGGAGGATAGCTGATCAAGGCACTTGACAAGGACGGCGACGTCTTCTAGTGAAGTGTTGGCACCCTGGCCCAGGTGGGGGGCCATTGGGTGACATGCATCGCCCACAAGAACAACTCGCCCTGAGTGCCATGATGTAAGTGGTGGACGATCAAAAATCCCCCAGTAGATGGCACGATACGTTTTGGAGATGATTTCTGGGATGGGATCCATCCATCCTCCCACTTGCTGCCGCATCTGCTCCATCATTCTTTCTGTGGCTGTCGTTGACGTCCAATCTTCAGAATCAAAGACACCACGCTCCTCCTTTGTAAACCACATGCGCTTACCGCCATCTAAGGGATAGGTACCAACTGAAGAATTTTCATGCAATACGGTTGCCAGTTCACTCCCAAACCCTTTTGGACTAACTGTGTCTTCTGATAAACCAATTATGGAGACAATTCCGGTAAAGGTGGGTTTGTCTTGGCCAAACAAGATGTGACGAGTGGCGGAATGAATTCCATCACAGCCAATCACCATTTCTGCCTCAATCAATTTACCCCCTGTCATCTGGAGTTTAACAATGTCCTTAGTAGACTCAAGCCCGATTAAACGGGACCCAAATACAATGGGGATTCCTTCCTTTTTGACTTGCTCTAAGCTCAACTCACGGAATCGATGGCGCCGAAGACCAATGATAGGATATCCAAATGCATCCTTGAGATCCATCCCTCTTCTATGGATTTTGGTACCATTGCTGTAATAAAACCCAAAGCCATTGTTCATGTGTGACCCCGCCTCCATCGCTCGGCAGTATAGCTCATGGCTAATACACTTGTCAAGCATACGCAAACCATTGGGCGCCAACCCAAACCCAGCACCAGAATCCTTGAGCTGAGTACCTGCTTCATAGAGTGTAGGCACCATTCCAATCTTCTTCAGCACCAATGCCATGGCCGGCCCCGCCACCCCAGCACCAATAATTGCTACCCTTCCACACATCTTTAACTTTCGTTAACTCATCAAAGCAATTTATATGACGCTTCGCCCAAGCAATGCTTAGGAAAACCGTCAGCAAAACATTACAACCAATAATATCTTTTTACAAACACCCTGCTGCGTCATTACCGCATTTGACAGTATTTAATATTGCCTCTGACAAATAGTTGCGAACTAATTTAGCAAATCCAAATAACTGCACCAAGACTCAGTTAATACAATAAAGTTAAGCTTCATATGTAACAATCAACTGTAGTTTATTTTAAATAGTCTATGAGCTCTTATTATGAAAGATGGATCGGATAGATCTAATACTTTAAACCAATAACTATCTTATAGGTTAGCCCCAATATTAAATATTGACCATTTCACAGTAGTTTAGTGACGTCACAGTATTAACAAAATCAAATATTTTGGCAGCAAACAGGCTCAATGGTTTAGTGGTATAATTCTCCCTTAGGGTGGGAGAGGTCCTGGGTTCGATTCCCAGTTGAGCCCTTAAATTTTATTTTGCTTTTGTTGGTCTAATATGAACCCACATGCTCATCATCATAGTGATATTTCTGTCAGCATAATACCATTTTGTCCAGTCACATAAATTCACTTACAAAGGTGATATTTTCAATTTGTTTTTGAGTTTGGATAAAAATGCCCTCCCAAAGGCCTACCATTGACCATCTGACCACTTAGCTTCAAGCTATTCTTGTGAGGCCCGACTTGATTTTGTGATTTACTATCAGCTTGTTGTAAAAATTGGCAGGTAGTAGATTATCTGCCACAGAAGTGAATATATTTCTGAAATCAGCTACCTTAAATAAAATTAAGGTTTTTAAGGTGTATCAACTAAACTCTTAAAAAAACATTGATGACTCAAATCAAGTCATTGACTGTAAATAGATTATAGCCAGTGTTGCCACCCAGGAAAATCAATCTATCTTTCTCTATTCTCAGAATATTACAATACATCTTTTTTTAGATATCCAACACTGGTACTAAATAACACTTGGTCTTCTTTTTGCCAAAAATCTATAAACAATGTCATCAGAAATGTAACTGAGCCAAAGTTGATAGTTGAAGTGGAACTATTTTTATCTAGCCAATCAGAGCTATCTGCTCCAAAGCCCGGAATCTTTTAAGGCTTACCATATTTCTTCAGAAACTTTTTTTCTGATGGTTTATTCATAATATATTCTATTCTTTCTCCTAAATCATGAATATAGAGTTACATCTGAGTCTTTGAGCCCCTTGATAAACCTGGCTGAAGTAACTTAGGAAGTGATGTTGTATTCAGATATTCCCAAGGCTCTTAGTCTTTATTCAGTAGGTTCTTGTATTCTATTTGATTTTATTTTATTCATCATTTTTGTAATATTCAGCTTATTTTTCTATTTTGAAATTGCCTGAGATCAAAAATATTATTCATATTTCTTTCAGAACTACAAGCCTTTCTAAAAAATTCTTCTTACATGAGCTCCTTTTCTTATAAAATTGACTAAAGTGTAGGACATACACACTCTTGCCTAATATTACCCATATTTTAAAGCCCAATGTCATCACTATTACAACATCAACCCTATGTAACAAGATTTTTAACTGGGAGTAAACAGTTAATAAACATATATAACCCCAATTTTAATTGCTAGATGGTGATATAAACTTTCACCAAAGCTGAACACATAATCACTGTCATCAGTCAGAGCAATGGACTTAATCCAGCAAGGTCCAAATAACCCAAAAGTTTTTATTCAGAATTGGTCACTTCAAACCTGCAGGGCCAAACTTCTAGAAAGGCGTCAAGTTTCACAAATGATAGACAGCACCCTGCAAGAGTTAAATGGCAAGGTTTAAGATGCAAGAAAATATGATATGGATAAATTAAACAAACTCTTAATTGCTTCAACAACTCTGAACCAAATTGAGAGAAAGGGGTCACCAATTTCACGCCAGCCCAGGTATAGCAGAATGCCAACATGAGAGCCAAACCCAGTGAAATTTATTGAAGAGGTAAATCAGAAGTGCTAGACAAGAGAGCCAAATGATACAGGGTGGTCCAAGGGGCTGTTAAATAATTAGCAGAAAACTGAAATATAACTTCCAACAAGTTGTTGACAACTGGGGCCAGAAGGCCAAGATATTTCAACATAGGGTTTTTTTAAGTAATTGTTTTATTTTTCAAGGAAACATAGCTATCTAAAAACAGGTTTCTAGAGCAAGAAATGGGGAGGCTTCAAGAGAATCTGGACTGAGAGAGGAGAGATTTTGATGCTTCTGATTAGTCAACAAGAATATTTTCAGCAGTTAGAGGGACTGCATGGGAATTAGACTCAATGACATCATGTCAGGGATTCCTTCCCTGACTCCTTTAATTATATTGATTACAGTAACAAGCTAGCACAGACACCACAACACAGACACCAAGTTTCAAGCACCAGTTTGTTTGATATTATGGATTGGAACAGGAATCAAACCCAAAACCTTCAAAAAACACCAATTGTTAGTTTAAAATCAGCTAGTCAACTTACTTTAGCTATTTATAAACATTATATTGAATCAATTTTTGCTTTTGAAACTCGAATCAATTTTGAAAAGGTTAGTAAGTCCAGCAATAACATCACTTACTACTCCACAGTTGATTGGCTGCGTTGGCTCATCCTGACGTCCATGGATCTATCAGAAGATAAAACCAAGGCTCTGTTCTTCAATTTACTTGATGTTCCTTATGCAAACTGCTTTAATTACCAAGATCTTGCAGCTTATCTCTACTCTGCCTATGTTAAAAATATGATTATATTACATATACAGTCAAGAATTCATGCCCATCTGATCCAGATATTAGTTTCAGCCATCATATCTATGCAAATTATTAGAAAATCCCTCTCATCTCTCCCAATATCCCCTTAAATTACCCAGCCTCTATTTTTAGGCTATTTAAGTGTAACCACTTTATCAAACTTAGTTGTTCCAACAATAAATAATATTTCTTATCCTATCTTGCCACATCTATTTCTTAGTAACTTATTTGAAGCCATGAAGGGAATTTATTTCCTGTGGTGGTTTCTAGTCTCCTTTTTACAACGGTAAAAGGTCTTGAGAATCCCACTCCCAATATTGACTGGCAAAACTCCTCACCAATGATGCCCATCAGAAGGAGTCCTTGGCCAATGGATGGTTCAAGTATCCCTCTGGGCATTGGGGACAAAAGTTTCACTATGGCCGCCATTCTACTCCTCCACCTGCCAAACCCTTGTTGGTACGGCCTCACGCTTCATTCTATCTGTTGTTGTACATGATAGGATACTATCTTCTGGGTTGTTTCAGCTCCCTGATGGAAAGATTTGCATACTTAGGTCACTTGGGCCATCTTGCCATGGTTACTGTGCCCATCAGTTCAGCCATTGCAGGGCTTAATTTAGGGGCCTTGGCTCACCAACTTGGGGGCATGTTCCCCTCAAAGTGGGTCCCTGACACATCATAATTTTCTAAATTTTACCAGCTTGCAGGTCAAACATAACTGTTCTTAGGCAGTGAATAACACATGTCTGACTTGTTATAATTAATTGGCGCAAAGCAGGGTAGGTCCAGATTTTTGAGGGCATCTGAACAACTCCTGCATTAACCCATTTTTTATCTATGGGAACATTTAAACTGTCCAGTGTGGTCAAGGGTTCAGCAGCATACTGTCACTGATTTCTGGTACAGGGTGGGAATTTTATCCCTATCATTTGGTGCTCTACTGTAACACTTTTCATGAGAATCAAACTTATATCTTTCTATCAAGTGAGAGCAGAATCAAGAAATATTGGCTTCCTGAAGAAAATTTGCTTAACTTTAATGCCAAAACCTTCCAAGACTTAAAAACTGATATCAATATGTTTCTAAGCTCTCTTAGGGCTCTAAAAGCTATGATTAAGCATTGTGAAGCTCCTTAAAAGAAACAGGGGCCACTTATATCCCTAAAAGAGATCCAGAATCACCCAGAGCACCTAAAATTAGAATTTTTCCCCAAAAGAAAGACAATTCCAAGAATAAACATGTCTGACAAGAATAGCTACATAAATAATCTAAAAACAGGAATTTGAGCCCCAACCTATGACAAATTACCCACAGAGGCCCAATAAGTCAAACTCAGCAAGAAATTATTACCTGATCTAAAGCTCTGGCTATCAAACAACTAATGCAGCTGAAGCCAAAGATAAGCCAAACACTTATTTACAGTATTGTAACTGTACTGTTTTAGCAGAGTTACAAGGGGAAAATATTTAGGAACTAGATAATAATCTTTATTGGGAGATAGGTATTATATAGTCATTGTGAATTGTGGATAACAGGAACATGATAGTGTTGATCACACAGTGGGATGGTGAAGGGGGTGGCCTGATCCTGGTAATGAGTCAAGCACTAAAACAAGGTATCCACCATAAAGGATCATCATCTGTTCATGTTATTGGATTTGGAAATTTGAGTTGACTTCCTAGTCTGGCTTTGAGTGACTGGATAATTGGATTGCGGGTCACAAACCTGTTTACTCAGAACCTTGTTGGCGGGTTGAGACTGCTGTTTTGACAACAGGATCACTCCTGCCAATAATATAGTTGAAAAATCAAGACAATGGGAAACAGCATTATAACACAATCCAGAAGAACAAGATTTAAAAATATCAAAATAATCTTCATCCCCTAGGGATACCAAGCAGTTTGAAGCATAAAAAAAGTTCTAATCATCAAAAAAGATGATTTATTCATCTAAAGAGTGAAGCTGCAGACCTAGGAAGTATTGATGTCTTAATTAAAGACAATAACATTTACCCAAATCCAAAGATTAACTATGCAAGCCATATAGTGAATAATGAAGTAAAAGCTTACCTGGGAACCACACACAAACCAGACAGGTGCAGCAGGGCTCCCATGACATCACTGGACATTTTTACTGCTAAAAATAGAAGTTCAAACCTGCCATCAACTAGTTTTATACCAAATAAGTTAAATCAGATAAGGAAAGCTTACCAATCAGTATCAAAAACTTTGCATGAAACCACCTGTCATGGCCCAGGTTGCTCTCAATGGATTCTTTGATCAAGAGGAATGGCCTGGCCTGAAAAGCCCAGTGAATTATGAGGGCTATTCTCATCACATAATTAGCAGCAGTAGCACAAGGGTGCTATGCACCCATATGGGCAATCACTTGTTCAGTGAACCCAGTATGGTGAGATAGATAAACCCAAGTTTTCTATAGCCATATGGTGGAATAGTGAAGACAAGGGGGAGCTCTTCAGTAGCTGCACTCATGAGCTTTCTTGGAAGAGAAATTTGTCTGAATTAGACAAAAATTTGGTAGGAAAGTGAGGTACAGAGGCAGGGTCTATCTCCTGATGCAGGCGTCTGGTGGAAGAAACTTGTACAAACATTGGTTCTGATGAAGCATTTGTGATCTTCTCAGATTCCCAGCGCTAGGTTTAAAACTTCAAGTACTCTTTATTTGAAAGTACCAACAATATAAGGTTAGTTGTTATATAATAGATTCATAAAAACTTAAGTTTCTAAAACTGTATTGACTTGCAGCTTTTTATTGAAAGGTGTTAACAGGGTTAATTCTCAATTCCTCTAGCTATATACTGCTGGAAAATTGGCTTTTGACTAAGTAAAATATCTTGATTGGCTTCCTGATTGTCTGCTAAAGTTTTCCTGGCACCAGCACTATCTTATTAGCCGCTTAGGGGAGTCAGCATGTTATTTATAGGCTCTAAGGCTTGGCCTAAACCTTGGGGTTCTCTTGATGACATTTGGGGCCCCAAATTCCTAACTTCTGAGAGTTTTGGCCAATTGGAGTCAATTTTAACAGGTAGTATGGTACTTTTGGGTGCCTTCTGGTGAAGACACCCCCTGGATATTGATTTTATTTTTGATAAGTAGTGACATCAATTACTGAAACCTTTTTTAATGGCCCAATTGAGCAATCACATAATTGCAATTCACACATATTTAATTTGATATAGGATAGTACTTTTTTGGGCTCATTTGGGCCCTTGTCAGGATACCACATCTCATTAGAAGTCCTGTTGGTCTCAGCTGCTAACTTACTTTGTTAAGAGGAGGATAGGGATCACCATAGGAGAGGTACTAGCTTGATGAGATAAGATGCTGAGCAGCCTACAAAGGCCTATGATCCAGTGGAGGGGACCATAGTGTTGACTAGTCCAGCCAAGGTGATGTAAGATATGCCTGCATATTAGTTGGAAGATGAGGGTGCCTTTCCAGGGCTGGGGACAAGAAGTCAGGTTTGAGTGTGGGGGGCTTTCATGTTAATTTGATAAGATGGAAGATGGTTATATTTTAACATAATAGGGTGGCAGGGTGCTTGAATCAGGCTCCTCTGTGGTAAACTGTTCTTGGGGTTCTCTGTCTGATCAGGAAATCAAAAAAAAAAGATGTTATTTAAGGTAAACTAATTTTATTTCAGCTTGAGGGGGTATTCAGAAAAATGTACTGGGCCAAAGGGAGCTCTGGGCAGACAATAAAATTCAGGCTGGGTTTTAGCAACTTCCTCAGATAAGTGGGCCAATTTTTTTCATTGAAACAGTAGTGAAGTGAAAAATAACCAAAACAAAATACAGAATAAAATGGTAGAACCAAGATACCATTACCTTACTTATTTCAGAATGGCAATACCATTTACAGGTATCTTCTGGGTTTAAATAACATTCTGTTTGCTAAGTTTGGCTTGAGTCTGTTCACATGATTAAAGTAGTTTTGCTTAGTTCCTCTGGGTCAAGGGTTCTGGAGTCATGGTGCATGTCAGGGCCCAGAATACCCTGGATAACCAGCTGGCCTTCTTAGAGGCCAAGCAACCCACAGCCTGGAAATCTTTACCAATTTTCTCCCAGAGCAAAAAACCCTCCTTTCAATTAACAAATGGCCCAGGATTTGAGAGGTACACAAGCCTTGAATCCCTGACTTTGATTCTATTAACAAATTTGGCCCTCTTAATTATTGGGAAATGATACATCAGGTGCACAATTGTTTGATTGCGCAATTGGGTGCTTGATTGCTCAGGGTTCTATAAATAGCTGTGGCATCCTGGCATGCTGCAGCTAAAGCAAGGTTCCTGTTATGCTGACCAATAATAATCCATCCATAATCTCTAGTATACAATTCCTGGGAAAAATTTCCAGTTTGACTGAAAATGTTGCTACCAGATCCCTGGTGGTACAAAAGGCTGCATCTTCATCATTAAGTATAAGTAGTGAGGAGGAAAAGCCCTCCTCACTGTTGAAATCTTAAAATTAAACAACTTTATGGCCAGGATTCATTATTTTCTTGCAAGAACTATCTAATTTTTCACTAGTATAAATATTCTGTTTGCATTTATTTGTGATTCCACTACACTTTACAACCTCACATATTTGCTTCCTCCTGGCCACCAAGAGTGATCATTTTGCCCTCCATGCTGGAGATTCCTCCTACTCCCCCCTGCCAACTTTGCCTCCTGCCCAGGACTTCAGTAAGTTGGGGTTTGTTTATATCACAGTATTGGGGCTGGCCAACCAGGTTGTGCCCCATACTGGGAGTTGGCGTTCCCTAGCTACTGCAGTCAACTACCTGGTCAGAATTGCGCCTATTGTGTACATGGTCTTCCAGGCTTGGCCCACCTCCCCTGTGGAAGTCCAGCTGGACTCTGGTATGGGCTATGACAGTGCACCTCATGAAACACTATTTCTTATAGTAAGGTGATCTCAATCCAACATGCTATTGATTGTACACTAACGGCTTCATCATTTATTATATTCTTCTTGTCATTCATGGCTTCAGGTTCCTTGGTAGGTGTCAGATGAGTTGTTTTCAACTTGATGAGTTGAATATTCTATGGAGTGGCTTTCTTATAATTGGCTGACTATAAAAAACATGGCCAAAAAGCCCCAACTTTTGACCAATCATTGGCATTAGCTTTGGAATTTGACCTTTCAGTCTGAACAACAATTTCCTTTTCTGATGGCCCATCAGCTATGACAGAAGTGGCAGTATGTTGATTAAGTGCCTTCAAAGGTCTAGATTGGTCTAAATTGCTCACTATTATATAGTTCTTATTAGCAAGTGAAGAGACATCAGGGAAATCCAACTGAAAATTGGAGAAGGAAGATATTCTGTCAAATATTTTTCTGTTGACTGATTTTCAGTCAAATTTGATCCAATTATAATTTTCTTCATATGTAATATTTTTACTTTGCAGCAATAAAAAATCAAAAATACAAAATAAAAAAGTATTTTATGGATTTTTTTCAAACTTTTAATGCCTTTATTTTATTTTCTAGCAGTGAAATTTAATTTAATTAGCTTTTAAAAAGGTAAAGATTTAAAATTAAGACTCTCAAATACAAAAAATAGAAATAAAATCATTAGTTTTGTGAAGCATAGCCTTTATTAGTAAATATAATATTTTTATTTATTTATTGTAAAGTTAAAACTTTACTGTCAGGGATCCACTCATTGGGAAGTCTCTCTCCAATTGAATGAAGGAGAGCTCCCAAGTTGAATTTGACTAGAGTGGACCCTACTGGAATCCCTATCATTAACATGTGTAGGAGGTGACCAAATAAGCGGAATCTCCCCAGGAAAGGAGTGAAGTGGTTTAGAAGTCAATAGATGCTGATGTACCCCAAGATCAACCAGGGGGCCTTGGGGTGGATAATAGGTGGGAATCAAGCTGTTTTTACATAAGGGGCATGGTGGCAACGTGGTCCAAAATGATACCAAATTGAGTCTTCTGATTTGTCTGTAGGAGTTGGTTTGGGGGTTTTGAAGTTCACATTGGCTTGCCCATAACAAATTAACACAAAAAAGGTCCATAAAAGGAATATGAACTTCATGCTGTTGAAGGGGGAACCTTTAGAATCTACTAATCAAGTGTTTAGAGGTTGAAAATATAGATTTATTGTTTTGATAGAAATAAGAAAATTGCTGGAGCAATTAGCCCAAGAGAAAATATTCAGTTTAAAAACTGAAGTCAATTTGGGGATGGATCATAGAGTTTACCAGGCAATACTGCAAGTGTAGGGTAGAAAGTATTGCTTTGAAGGCCTGCAGCAGGCTGCAGCCTGCAATGCAGGAAGAAGTATTTTGGCTTATTGCAGTGCAGTGTTCTTCTACACTGTGATTCTGATGGTTATTGGGAGTCAGATTAATGATACTTCTTAAGATTGGTTGCTTTGGATTGACTGATTGGCTTGTTGGTTCCCCTGGATATTGTTGGTGCAGGTTGGAGCATTTGTTTTGGGTGTGATTAGCTAGTTTGGTATTTTTGGAGATAAATTTAAATGCACTTTCAGTGCCATTGTTGTTTTCATCACCAGTTGCCTGAGTTTTCAAAATTAGTGTAGAATTTATATTAATCTTTGGATTTGAGCTTTTGCTCTGGGATTTGTTTTTGGTTTTGTTCTTATTAGTGTATTTATTAATAGTTTTCAAACTCATTTTTGAACTGATTTGATTAATAAGACAACTATCACTCTTAATTTTGTTTTCTGAATTTAAGAATTTTCTTTTGGTCCTCTTGATTGTGTCTATTTGTCTAGGGCTTGATGTTGATTTTGGGTAAGGGATAGAATCCCTTACATTTACATATGAAGAAAGTTATAGTTGGATCAAATTTGACTGAAAATCAGTCAACAGAAAAAAATTTGACAGAATTTCTTTTTGCCCCTAAAAATCAACATGATTAATTAGTTTTGAGCTACTGAAAGGCCCTGCTTGCTAATTGGCCAGCCGCAATAAACACAGGTAGGCAGCCCAAGCACCTGCAGGGTCCATGGGTTCATCAGAGGAAGTGTCAGGGTACCAGGAGTACCGTGGAGCTCCAGCAGGTGAGGGAGGAGTTGAGGCAGGTACTGGCATGGCCCACCAGATGATGGGACCTAACTTTACCAGGTAGGAAAGGGCCTTCCCAGCCACAGACCAAGGTCCAGCTTCTGGCAAGGCAGAGTCAATCAATCCCGTGAGCGCCAGGTAAAGCACTCCCAGAAATTGACTACTCTGGCCAGTGGCATCAGAAGTGGGGGGTTGAAATGGTTAGTTTGGGTGTTGGGGGCAGTTCCATGGGGACCAAGTAGGCAGCAGGATTGTTATACTTCCTGTTGAAGATCAAAGGGTAGATGGTGATTGCTTTGCCGTCACAGACAATTTGGTAGGGTTCCTTGGGAGCGTTTGGGTGGGTGTACCACTGCAAGTCTTCCATGTCCAGGGTTTGTGGTCAGAATTGGCGGGATACTCAGTGAAATGCACAGGGCCAAACAGAGCATTGGGTGGACAGTAGTAGTCAAAGACTTTGGTTTTATCAACAGGAGTCTGACTATCTATCCCAGTAGATGGGTACTGACGCTTGGGTGTATGCAGATGGAAGAGTATTAAAAATAGGTATGGAAACAGATTGATGAACCAAAGGGTCATAACAACTTTATTTGTTAAGGATGACAATATAGAACTTTTTCAGGTGCTTCTGATTTATATACTTACTCACATGCAAGTGCCTCTGGGCATTCTTCTGGTGCTATCTGTGTGATAAGGCTTGACATCTCAGGTTCTGCTGTTTGGTTGGCTGCTTCATGGTCATTTTTGGGGTTTTCAGGAACAGTTGTTTGGATTTTTGGTGGTCCATCTTAGCCTGGCTGGCCATTGGTCCCAGCAGGTTTAGCTTCTGGGGTTTTGGGGGGTTTTCCCAATTTGATCACCTTTTTTGGGTTGGCTTGACAGGCTTTCCTGAGGCCAAGGAGCTTGATTAAAAAAGGGGTCCCCAATTGGGGACCCCAAATTAATTAATGGAGGGTGGGCTTAAACTGGGGTTACTGGGCAGCTAAAAAGAGCCTGCCCAGGCCCAGCCAAACCCACTAAGGCTTGGGCGTAGCTTTTGGGGCCCAGAATGGGCCCCACAGCTACTGCCAGGGTGGGAATGGTTCCCGCACCTGGATTTGCTTTGAAAAGCAAAAATCCAGGTGCAGGCAAATCTCCCCTGCCTGCTAGCCCCACCTGGAGGCTAGGAGCAGGTTTGATTCCTGCCTGGGGCCTCAAAAATGTTACTTCTGTAAAAGGAAGGTTCTGGGTTCAATTCTGCTGTCTGGAGGGTGTTATTACTTTTGGGAGAAATGACATTCATGAAAAGTCTTGCTCATTCTTCACCAGGTGACTGGCTTCTAGAAAACTTATTACAACACTGTCTGTAAGTTTTCTCTTGACCAACACTTGGGTAGAAGATGCAAGGAAAAAAATTTATAGCCACAATGCTTATAAATAGCTAGGATTTTTGAAAGTATTTCTTTAACAGAAAAAAGATCCATTGGAAGCCTTCTTAAATGCAACAGTTTTCAAGCTTCTTGATTAGCTGCTACTTGGGAATATCTTTTGAAGCCACCAGCTTCTTTTTTACTACTCTGTGGATGAATTTCTTCAAGATTTAAGCCCAAGACATATTCAAACTTAAGATCTTCCAATAGAATCCTTCCTCTCCAGTCCCTGTCCAACTAATCACTCTTATATAGCCTCCTTGTCTTTGGCTAATCCCCTTTGGGCTGTTTTTTTTCAAAGGCTTAAACTATTTTGTGCTTTCACTTTCCTATAATAAAAAGCTTATGTTCTTACTTGATTCAATATCAGGACTTTTTTATGATGTTTTTTAATATATTAATTAAGCTTTCAGATTTTCTATAAATGAGAAACTATCAGTAAAAGAAGACTTAAACTTAACCAATTATATTAATATTAATACTCTTCAAACATCTGAATTCTTTGCTTCACAGGTTTACCAAAACTTGAATAACAAACAAACATTTTACCAAGAAAAACATTAAAAGTTTATGCCTTGTGTCCCAAAAAATTTCCTGTTTTCTTCAATATTTTGCCATGTTTAAAATTGACTGTTTTCTGTAGGAAATTAATAAGAGAATAGTTTCCCAGTAATTCTTCACCATTTCTATTTTATTTTGCCTCCATAGAAAAATTAAAGTAAAATGTTTCACCAAAAAGGTTTGCTTTTTGCTTTCCAAGAAAATTGCTTTGGAGAAATGTTGAAGTGCCTTCCTCAACATTTCCTCAAAATTTTCAAAGCATATACTACTACCCTATCACATAGCATATCTATTAAGTACGTTTATTGGTGACCATCAGTGTCCTCTACCTAGGCCTTCAGAGGCAGGCATTAATTAATACCAAACCCCTGTTCTTACTTACCCAAGTGATTAATTTGGACTTTCAGGAGCAATGCAATAACTTCAACCCCTAGATAACTCCAAATCATTAATTTCAGCAGCTGTTTCTCTAGACAGCCACCCTAATGATGGTTCTTGGCTATATATACTTGCACAGTAACAGTAAGACTTCATTAAAGATGACCATGAGTCATAGAAAAATTTCCATCCCCATAGGTAGAGGTTACCCAGCTGTATTTTTACCCCAGTTGATATAAGGATGCATATACCCCTTGGTACAACCATCCCAGGGTAGCTTTTTATCATTCAAAAGAACTAATAATGGTGCCACCTTACCAACACCCCAAGGTATAAAGAACCAACTCTGACTACCAAGGCTGGGCAAATTAACAAAATAACTACCATTTAACTCTCTTAGGCAACCAATATTTTATTTATATAATCCCAACCCTTTCCTGCAACACAGCTCTCAATGTGATCCATCATAGTGCCATTTTCCTAGATGTGGGATAACAAAATTCACTAAGTCAGTTATTGTGAGATATATCAAGCTGATATACCCCGTTGATAAAAGTGGCAACTATCAGCATTTAAACTGTTTACATGTAACATTCTCCATGTCAACAATCCCAAAAAATACTTTTGTATTTCTATTGTATCTTTATTGATGTTTTTATCTTAATTTTTTTTCCTGATGTTAAAAGTTAAATTTGATTTTAATTTTCAAATTTTAAGTAAAATGGTAAAAAATAAAGCCAAAATAAAATTTGGGATTGTCAACATGGAGGATGTTACATGTAGACAGTTTAAATTCTGACAGTTGCTATAAAAATGGTATTTTAATTACTTATGGAGGAGATAGCCCCACCTTGGATGAGGAAGAATGAGTGAGAGATCTTTACAAACCTGTAAGAGAGGGGGGCTAAACTGACTAAATTTGGCTCCCATCCAGGTGGGAAGACCCACCAGGATACCATCCAGTGCAGAACAGGGATGGCCACTCAAAGAGGCATCCACAACAAGGACACAGGGGACAATCAGGGAAAGTAAGAGTACAAACACATCAAGAGAATCCCACCAAGCAGCCAAGGAGTACACTTGGGAGCATACTCAGAAGAGTGAAGCTCCTCCTTAGGAACAGTGTGCTTTGGTTCCATGGAGTGGGAAGGCTTTGTGGGGTCCAATTTCTCAGGGGTCTGAAAAGCAAGTTCAGGGGGAAACACTTCAGGATCATTGTATGTGAGGCTTTTGACAAGATTCTCACTGGTGACAAGTAGGTCTTGGGTGCACCCAGGAATGTCTTCAAAAAGATGAATCAAGTGAGTGGTATTGTCTCTCACATAGTGGAGAGAGGAGGAAATATGATTCCATAGATCTGGAGAGGTTGTCCAAATGATCACCAGAACTGGTGCCAAAGTGAAGGCCGCAAACTTCATAAGGGAGGTCAACATTTTCTAAGGAATCAAGAGAATTCAGGACCTTTCTCAAAGAAAAGTTAAGCCCAATTTTAGCACTTAATAAAATAAATAAAATTCTAAAAGTCTTGAGAGCAAAGGAACAACAAAGCCAATATATACACTCTAAAATCAAACTGGAAGAACTGTCAAAAGTGTATAGATAAGCTAGAACAACAACAAAGCAAATGGTTGACAAAACCAAACTTAAAGAAGGTAATTATTAAGATTTAAAAACTAATCTTTGAGTTCAAGTTTAGGTTTTGAAAATTACAACGGTAAGATTTGACATATATGCTAACAACAGCTTTAGGAGCTTTGATGAAGGCGCTGGGATCCAAGGGAAGGCCATGAAGGTAAATAATGATAGAGTTAACACTAACTAAGCCAAGGAAAAAAAACCACCAAAGTGTCTCTAAAAATTCTAGACTTTAGAAAAGGATAGGGAAAGTATAAAACTTTATTGTTAAGAATGAGCAAGCAGGGGACTAAAAGTCCCCTGTCTTGCTTTAAGGAACAGGCATGGTATCTGCAAGGTCAGCTGATATGGGCATAAAATCTGATTGGTTAGGAGAGGAATTTTGCAAAGAAAACTCCAATGGGTTGGAAGGTTTCTTAATAATTTCCAACATCCCTTCTGATTGGCTGGTGGCCAACAAATGGTTTGAAGCATCATTTAATCCAGTTGAATTTGGAATTTGTTTATTTAACAGCAGCACAACCTGATTGGTTACACTTCATTTGTTTTAAATGTGGATAAACCCAAGCAAAAAGATAGTCCAAATTAATCAGAGATTCTTCCCAGGTGGGAACATAAATCTGATCATTGGTGGTTACCACCTGAGAAGGATACACCAGTACAAATTGCTCAATTGTGTGAGCTAAATCCTCAAGGGAATTAAGAGGTCTAGCTTGAGTCTGAGCAGTTTTTTTGTACACTGGGGGAAGATTGTACTATCTAAGGCTAAAGAGAGGAGTAACTTTACAGAACTAGTCAATATTGGGTTGGTGTTGCTATAGGCTGGGCATGGTATGTAATAAGGAATTTTTTAAATAACCCAGGAAAAGGGGCCTTCATACCTGACTAGTGGGATAGCTGGGGGTCCAGGAAAATGATAAAGATCACTAGCCTTTCCTGTCACAAATGAAAAATTTCTTTTAATAATAAAGCAGGGAAAAGCAGAAATTGACCCCTGGTCCCCACACTCTGCGGCCTACCAGACCAGAGGGCCAAGAGCCTGGACACCCATATTTTTTCAGCATCAAATCTGTGGGTTATTTGCTAAGTAGCTCACAAAGCAAAGGAGTTTTGCCAAAGCCAGGCAGGTTTGAAACCAAAGACACACAAAATAAAGCCCAGACCTACACAGAAGTAACTGCCTGCCAAAATGGAAGTTTGGGGGAAATATAAGTTTATACCCCCAGTGGTAGCCAGCAATTATCATTTCTCAGTGTTGACACTAGTGTACATTTGGCTGGGCCGCCTGATCTTGGGAATAGAGTTTGGAAGAGTAAAGTTTCCTTATCAATTTTTTAATATCCACCAATCATGAGCTAACCAAAGCTAAAGACCACCCAATACCCCATTTTCCTGACACCAGACTATCCAAGGTCCAAATTCATGTGCTTACTGACGAGTCCTGAAAACTTAGTATAAATTCCCTGTCAAAGCTGGAAATGATGCTATTATCATCCTGATGATGAATTCTAATGAACCTTTGGTTCACCCAAATTCTACTATATTTAGTTTTTGTTTTCTACCATCTACAATCAGCTCCTGTAGGCTCCAATGCTTCTACCAGTCCTTTTATCAATCCCAGAGCCTCACTTCCTGTGTTATTTTGCCCAACTGGAGCACCCTTTAGATCCATTCATTTCACCAACTATTCTCTAAATCTTGCCTACTCTGAATTTAGCCTAAAAACCATATTGATTGAAAAATCCTTGGAAAGAACCAGACAACCAAATACATTCAACTGCAAAAGAAATTGGCACAAAGTACAGCCAAGACTCTTCTGTAAAAATAAAAATATCTGCCAGCATACTTAGTATTTATGACTCCCCCTGTGAGAGAGGGGGGCTAAACTAACTAAGTTTGGTCCCCATCCCAGAGGAAGAATCTACCAGGACGCCACCCAGTGCAACATTGGGATGGCCACTTAAGCAGGAGTCCAAAGGGACAAGGTAGAGGTTACTGCAGGGAAGTAAGAATTAGCAGCCATTAGGAGGGCACCCAACAAAAGCCAAGGAGTACAACTGGAGGACAGTGTAGATTGCAGTGAAGAGGGATCAACAACTTTAGGGTTACTGAACAGCACATGTGGGCGGCCAGCTCTTTCACAGCAGAAGAGTAGTAGTTCACCTCTTGGATCAGCAAGTAGTCTTTCTCATTGGAAGAGAGACTCTGGGGGAGATTACCACAGGGAATCAGAGCATCCAAGGCCTTTCCAGGAAAGTCATCCATGATGTAAAAAAGGCTGACAGGATCCTCTCTAACAGAGATCAAGGAAGCTGCCAGGCCCTTCCACACATCTGGGAAAGCAGAGAGAAGAAAAAAGAGGACAGGTAACACAAACATACTACAGATATGAGGAGTGAGAGGATCATAATGAAGTTGTCCCAAAAATTTGGTGAACTGCAGGGCAGATAGAGCTACCCCAAAGCTTAAACTAAGAGGGCTTCAGTGTATTTTATTTTGCTTAAAATGAGAAACCAAACTTAAAATTTGAAGCTATTAGGAAAGGAGTCTGAATGGTGTCTTTGTCAATAATAGAGCCCAGCATTTGCTTTTGCTTTAAATTTAAGAAATCCAAATTAAAGTAAGTTATTATTTAAAGCTTATACTTAAATTTAAGTTTGAGACTACTTGGCGTAAGTGTGAACCAAGGTTCTGAGTTCAAATATGCTCTTAGAAGCAAAAAGGTAAGCATAAAGTATTAATGTTAACATTAACCCCAGAGAAGAGGCCAGAAGAGACTGGCAACTAGAAGGGAAGCTGGAAGGTAAAGAAAAGACTAAAAAACTTCTATTAACTATTTTGGAATAACTGAAGGCCTCTAAACCAGAATTTGGAAACTTTATTAGAAAACCCAAAAAATTTAATTGAAAATAGACAAGCAGGAATCCCAGGGGGACCTGTTTGCAATTTAAGGGATAAAATTGGAAATCTTGGGGCCACTGGGAGCAGGGGAGCCTCCTGGTTGGCTGCCAGAGAATTTTTGCACCTTTGAATCAGGAGGGTTGGAGAGTTTAACATCAATTTCACCAACTAGATTTGATTGGCCAGGGGTTGGGAGTGGGGAAGGTCAGATCCAAAGATTTGGGGCAGGAAGGACCTTTGAATTGGCTTGCTTTGATTGGCTAATACACATTTATTTTAAATGAGGGCAAAACCATGCCAACAACTAGTCCAAATTAACTAGATTTTCTTCCCAAGTTGGGCACAAAATCTGAGAGTCAATGGGTGCAGTCTGGGAGAGATATGCCAGAACAAATATCTCATTGATTCTGTGTGCAAAATTACCCAGTGAGTTTAGTGTTTTGTCCAGGATCTAGGAGGATTTCTTAGTTCTCCAGGGGAAAATTTCCCTATCTAGAGCCATAGGGGGAGTAGCTTTACATCCCCTTGCCCCAAAGCCCAATCCCCCACAAGATTCTGTTGCTTCCACTGACATCACTTTCATCCAGATGTTTGGAGTATCTTATATTAATCTAACTGGATTGGTGGATTCTATGGTCCCTAGTTCAGGCCCTTGGTCTCTTCTTGGCCAGTCTTTCTTCTAAATTATCAAGTTGGCTCCAATCCTGTAGTGGGCCTTGCCCACTGGCCAAGCAGCCCCACATCAAATAGTGCCCTTTCCAGCATTTGGTATCATGACATTGCCAGTGACAGAAGAAGAATTTGGAGCAGAACTGGTATGGCTGCTCTCAAGGATAGAAATGATCACTGATAGTCTGAGTTAGAGAAAGATAACTATTAAGTATGGCAAAGGTTGGCTGAACCAAAGGTTCATCACAATTTCTATGGAAAATGTCTATTATAATTGGTTGAGCATCAGGGGGTTCCACTGTAAAATATGGGGAGGAGTTCTATCAAATTCACTTGCTATGAGCTTGTATTATATGGCCAAGTAAGTGGTGAGATTGGTGCGTCATCTGCACTGTGTTTGACTGGAACTTTTATTCTTAGGATCAGTAGGCAGAGGGATTTGGCTCAAGGTTCTAGGCCCTGCTGTTGGGGATAATTGAGTTTGGTTTGATTGGGGTGACTAGATGATCCTTCTTTCTTAATCTGGGAACTTTAATTGGTGCTGGTGCTAAAGATAGTTGTTCTAGCCCCAAACTCTATTCCTGAGGCTGGGCTGACAAGATGACTGGTTCTGGGGCTATCTGGCCTACCCACATCTTAATTGACACCTGCTACCTCAGATGAGATCAGGCCTGGGCCCCAGGAAGTTTGATTTTCTAAATTAGGGCAGTTTGCAATGCTGGGAAGAGTTTTTAAGCCTGTCATAAATTTCAGAACCCAGCTCAACCCTTTATAGGGGTTTGGGTCCCCTATTGCGCTTAGAGTGCAAGGTGGCAGCCTGTTTGCTCTTGCATGGGTGACTGTATCTCTTTTCCTGCCCACAGCTTTGGCTATGGGTTTGATGTCAGTGTGGACCCTGACAGGTAACCTTGAATGGGTGATGATCAAATTGAAACAAAATTTTCCCTTGATAGAGCTCAATGCCAAGTCTTGACCCAGGGTAGATCAATGATAATTAAATTTGTCTATCCACAACAAACACTAATGTTTTCAAGACTCCCCAAATAAATTTGCTTTTCTCAACATGTTTGAAAACTACCATGTTAGCTTTCCAAAGTGAAAACTGCTCAAGGAATCACTGCACTAAGTATGCTCATGATAGCATCCTTGAGTGAAAGCCATGTAAGCTCATGTAAATCTGAGCTATTTTCTTAGAAGCAAAGTATTTGCATCAAATAAGCATAAATTAAATACAATCATTAGTTGAGGTGGTATTATGTTCAAAAAAAGTTGGCAAGTCTTCCAACGAGCTAGTTTCAAAATTATAGCCATTAATTAATAATTGGCCAGAGTAATCTAGGCTGTTTGGTGTTAAGACATTACCATTTCTCTTCATCAAATAAGAAGATGAACTATCTATTATTAGTGTTTTGGTCTTAATTGAAAATATAGATAGTATAGGTCAACTTTAACTAATTTCAATTGAGAAAATGTTGGTAAAAAGCATAAAAACTACTTACAATTAAATACAAGTTTCCAGTGATCCTTACTATGTTTTTATAGCTGATATTGTCAAAGATCGACAAAACAGAATATAATAGCAGGGCCGTATCAAAGAAGCCCTTTTTATTTAGCACCAAAGGTTGAGATTAGTCATTTTTAGATTTATCTGATCCAATCTTTTCATTTTTCAGACTTCCAAAATCGGGTTCGCTTTTTGAACGGGCATTCCCCTGATCAAGACTTCCAAGGATGTCAACAGCTGAAATAGGTCTTCTGTTTACTCGGGAGCTTTGGTTATTGGGATCGCCATTGTTACTGCCTGCTGGGATTGCTCGGCTTTTAAAGTTTGATATGAATGGGGAGTGACGGCTGGTTTGCTTGGAGCCAGAGCTAGTTTTGTCAAGGGCATAAAGCAGCCGACCAACTTGACCGCTGATGTTGATACCTTGCTTGGAATCTTTGGGATTGTAAATAGTGAGAGAAACAGAAGGAATGCCGTCGCCCGAAAAGCTGGAGTTTTGAACCCAGAAGTCGCGAAGCTCATGATTAAACTCGTTAACATCAATTTGGCCACGATGACGCCGGGGGCCTTCGGTTGAGAAGCCATTGAGATCTAAGTGCGAAAGTGTAGCAATGAAGCCATTAACGCCAACAGCATAAACTGAAGTGTTGGTGCGATTCAGAATACGGCCCTTAACTGGGCCTTGTTCATTTGTAGTAGAACGGTAACAGGGTGGAGCTTTGGTTGAGTTGAAATTGGCTGAGGAGTCAAGATTTAGGAAGCGTAACATATCTTCAGGCTTGCTGCGTTCTGTAATCGGAATAGCATCCCACTCAGGCTTTCTAGCCTTAGCCTCTTTAAGTAATGCTTTGAATTCGCTAGAAGGAAGTAAACCAAGAGGCCTAGGTCTATTGGCAGGAAAGCCTGACCAGGATTCTTGACTCGTGTTACCAAAGTTGGCACAGAAACGAATCTTAAAATACAGTTGATCTAGCGCTGAATCAAAGGGGGTTTGACGCTCTGCTGTATCAAAGCCGTCTACTGTAATAACTTTGGCTTGCCAGGTACGTGGAAGATTTCTTTTAAGACCCCAATCTCCTACCTTCTTGCAGACCTGAGGAGTAGCGTAAACTTGCTTGATAACAGGATCAAATGTAGCGAACTTGGAAGCTCGTAAGAGTTCTGCAAAGGAAGGCATTTGTGCTAAATTACAAGAATTAATATGAAAAAGGTTGAATATTTTGGTTTTATTTTGAAAAGTTAACCCTTTTTTAAATTCAAGTTCCATGTAATTTTTTAGAAACTAACAATAAGCAAAACACATCCTTCCTTATAGCCTTTTAGGTGTTTGAATTTCACTTAAAGTGATCTCTAATGTAGGTTTAGGATGCTTTCGACATAATACCTGATTTATCCAATCTCTAAGAAATAATGATTTGTATGTCAAAGGATTTTAGCTAAATCAGCAGATCGTCTAACTAGAGCTTCATGATTTAATTTTAATAACATCCAGACTTCGGACGATAAATGCTTCAGGTTTAAATCGACTCATCTGATGAATCTAACCATACTGAGCGATTATTGTATCGCTCTGACTTTGCCACCATCATTTTAGAACAATTGCCGAGTTCTTAAGTGGCAATTACAACTTCAGGCTCAATGGCCTTTAATATAGATACAGTGATTGCAAAACCACTATAGATTACCATATATTATTCTAATGTTTCATATATTTAGAGATAAAAATAAAAATAAAATAAGGCCGTATTTTATTTTTAAACATACAATGAAATAAATAGAAATAGCAATCAACAAAAGAGCATATCTTAATCTTATCTACTTTAATACCTAGAAAAGTAAACCTCAATACCCTAAAATAGAAGAGATATCATTAAAATATTATTAAAGCCCATCATACCTGGTGATTCTCTTCTGGAGTTAATCATTTCATATAAGCACCCTAATGACTGCGATTAAGGCCTCAGTTGCTGTGGCCAACTTTACAATTGATTCTACTGTAAATTCAGAACCTGAACGTAAAAATGTGGGATTGTCAAATCCTTGGTCCAAATTTTGAATCACTTTTGCGGGCAACTCAGCTGAGTGAAAAATAAAATATTTAATAAAATTAACCATTAAATTTGACTTTTTTTGGTTTATTTAAATTGGCAAATTTCAAATCCCTCGAGCAGATAACTCAACTAACAAAAGACAAAACTCAGTAAACAAATGCGGGATACATGAATCAGAAATGCAGGATTCTAATATAAAATTTGAGATTTCCTGTATTTCAAACAAATCATAGACATCATGTGTCAAGACTCTGGAATAATATGGTAGACTTGACCATTATTCCCCTGGCTGATTGGTTAGATGGCCAATTGCCATACAGCTGGAAAGATTAAGGAAAGCATCAGCTGATCTGCCCCACGCCTTGGCTAATCAGTACATTGAGTATTACTCCAAAGATTGATTCTGATCCTCCCAATGGATCAACTCTGATTGGATAAGCTTGATGATACCTGATCTCAAGCACAGAACGCCTCTCAGCCAATAAGATGAAATGCCAAAAAATAATAATGCAAGATGGTTTCTGCCAAACATTCACAATTGGAGACACCTCAAATTCTATGACCAATATAGAAGGTTATTTAGTAAGAATAATGCATGATGCAAAAACCCAGTTAACAGGGTAACCAAACTTGCATATGCATAAACCACAAACCAGATGCTGCCAATACACTGATGAGTTAAGCTGAGGTCCGGTAATTTATTGAAGTTCCATGCCAGACCGGCATGGCTGGCTAACTCTGAGGTCTGAAACTAGAAGTCTGGGGAACAGATAGACTGACTAGTAAGAGTTGGAAGTGTCAGATTATAATCTAGCAAGAGGGCTTATCCACTCTATATAAGGTGCTCTCCCAATTAAAGATTGAGCAGAATAATCACCCCTGAAGATAGAAATTAAAGGATCTCTATTGTTGTATCATTACTAGCCAACACCTAGTAGTCAGAAGTATCCAAGTAAAGTGTGCCGCCGTTTACTTGCAGACCTGTGTGTTTTCTCTTACAGACTTAGAATACTGCCAGGCTGTAGCCTCACCTAAGACCCAATTGGTAGCACAGATTGTCCTCATACAATCTATATCAACATCCCTACTATAATGAACAATAAAGATATTTCATTAAGACCACAAAATCTTGACATCATGTAAAACTTAAAAAATATGAAATTGCGGGATTATCAAATCCAAGAACCAAGTTTCAAATCATAATTGCAAGGATTTTGAAATGAATATAATTTATGGGTGTCTCAAAAAGGATGCTAAAGGATCTAGAGTGGATTTGTGCTATTTCTTTTAGGAAGCACAGACATTCTCAAAAATCACCCTATTCCAGTTTAGGACAGCTAAAATTTAGATCCTACTATTCAGCAACTTACCATATTTAACAATAAAATTGACTAAAATATAAATTCCTCTTCTTGAGTTTATTTTTTTTAATAATGATAAGGAGCGCCTTTTGGGGAAGCTTCAAATATGGAATTGAGAAAGAAGAGAAGTATATTTTATTGGATAATACTTTAGAATTATATAGACTTGGCTGTGGCAGAGATTTAGTTGAATTGAACCTAGGGGTTGATCATGTCCAGGATGGGTTTGAGCCACTGGATACTTGGACATTCATGTGATATTGCTTGATTGCCATTCCTGGTATGTCAAATGGTATATTGGAAGGGAACCAAATCAGGCAATGACTGGATGTTGAGTAGGTTGGCAGTAGCCAGAAGACTTTTACATCCAGATCCTTAACACCCCCTTAAGAGGTTACTCTGGTACATCAGGAGGGGGCTTTGTCTTAACAGCTGCTGCCTGATGTTCCTGGAGTTGTTTACTAGTTGGTACCAGTCTGGTTGAGTGTTCTCCTTTGCTAAGGCAAAGACAGGTTCTGCGGTATTTCTTGACAATAGGGGTTTTGGCACCTTGGAATTTCACTAGATAGGTGTTTTGGTCTGGTCTGTACTTGATGACAAGCGTGGTGTGACAGGCAGGATACCAAAAGAACAAAGCTGAGCTACACCTGCTTTGCCCTTTTACGGCATCCCATCTGGGTACACGTCTAGGTATCCTAGTGTAAGGAATTCCATACCTTACACAAATATAAAACCAAACTTAAGGACTCTGGGTGAAATTCAAGAACTGGAAACCGCATTTTTAAATGCAAATTTAAAAACTAAGGATAGTAACAAAACAATTAATTCAATTGTTTCAAAAACACATTCAAAATTGATAAATGAATGTGTTTTAATCAAAAAAAATGCAAAAATGAAAGCAAGGAAAAAACCAAGAACAACATATAAATTCTACTTCAAATTTGGATTTTAAGGCTTTGGACAACAATTACAACAGCAAGAATAACAATCCAGCATATAATATTGGCTCCAATAATTACAAAACAGCCAATTAATATGAATTTAAATGCAAGAACTGTCCAAACCAGGCATTCAGGGACCTAGGAAGCCAATCAAACCCAGCAAACCAGCCAAGCAAAAGAAATACTTCACATCTAACCCCAGATACCATCCCCAACCATAGTGAGGTACAATACTGCAATGCAATATCCCAACCTGCCTCTTCTTGCATTGTAGGCTGCAGCCTGCTGCAGTCCTGCAAGGCAATACTTCTCAAATCACTCTTACAGTATCACCTGGTAACCACAAGGTTCCCTTCCCCACTTTAGGTCAGTATTTAAACTGGCAAATTCTTTCCTTCCAAATTGCTCCAAAAATTTCTCTTATTTCTATCAACCAATAAATCTATATTTTCAACCTTTAAACACTTGATTAGTAGATTCTAAAGGTTTCCCCTTCAACAGCATGAAGTTCATCTTCCTTGTATGGACTTTTTGTGTGTTAATTTTTTATGGGCAAGCCAATGTGAACTTTGAAACCCCTGAACTAACTCCTACAGACAAATCAGAAGACTCAATTTGGTATTGTTTTGGACCACGTCACCACCATGCCCCTTACGTAGAAACAGCTTGATTCCCACCTATTATCCACCCCAAGGCCCCCTGGTTGGTCTTGGGGTACACCAGCATCTATTATCTTCTAAACCACTTCACTCCCTTCTTGGGAAGATTCCTCTTATTTGGTCACTTTCTACACATGTTAATGATAGGGATTCCAGTAGGGTCCACTCTAGTCAAATTCAACTTTGGGGCTCTCCTTCATTTGATTGGAGAGAGACTTCCCAATGAGTGGATCTCTGACAGTTTGTTGGAGCCCCTACTGAACCACCTTATGGGTGATCCAAGTCAAGATTTTACCTACAAATTTATCTTCTATGTTACCCTCATCAAATGCCTAGCCCTTGTAATTTTCACCTTCACCATAAGCTTCACTGTATACAAGATTCTGTCCCTTTGTTTGAAAACCAACTACTTCAGAACCAATTATCTCCAGAACCAGAAACCAGGTCCAAACAGTGGTCCTGAACACACTATCCGCTGTTGCCCCAGGAGATAACAAAGGAAACAAGATTTTGATGCTCATGGCCTTCTCCAAGTCTCTGTTCAAAACCTTACCGTAAAAATTCACCACTGATGCACAGAAAGTACATCATGTGGCAGAAAAGCTTACCAGTAAATCTTGCCTCTGGTATGCCAAGGCAACCCTCCAAGGAGAAGATCTCCTCAACAGATATGACCAGTTCTGCAACGCCCCCTAGCTACAGTATCCCCCGCTCCAAACCCTGACCAGTTAAGAGACCAAATCTCCGCCCTCTACCAAGGAAGAATGTCAGCCCAAGATTATGCCAAAGAATTTACTTGCCTCAATAATGCCATTGGGATGAGCAACAATGAAGCCTGCTACCTGTTCCTTAAAAAAACTCTCCTTTGAACTAAAGAATTTCCTTGCCCATCATGAGTTGCCAACCAACTTTGACTCCATGGTCAAGGAAGTGATCAAATGGTCCACCAAGGTGAAGCAGCTCCCATCTTGGGCCAAACCTCACAATCCTATTTCCTTCTATGCAGTCATTATTAAGGAAAGCAGAAACTCACCCTCCAAGCTCCAGGGAGAGATGCCCAAGGGACTGATCCCCAAGGAGGGTGGGAGATACCAACTCTCTATAGAGGAAAAACAACGCCAAACACAACTTGGACTCTGTATGTATTGTGAAAAGGTGGGACACTCAGCCAAGGATTGCCAAGCCTTGGCCAAGGTACAATCTCCTACTGCTCTTCTAGCTAGTTCTTTAAATAAAAAACCCTCTCAATCTTATGCCCTATTATCAGTTGAGCTAGGCTCTGCTAAAAACTTGCAGGAAGTAAAAGCCTTATTGGATACAGGTGCCATGGGGAACTTCATAAGTAGCTCCTTGGCCCAACAGTTAGGACTCCAGGAAGGACCTTCTGCTTGGGTGACCCTAGCCAATAAGTCACGCACCAAAGTAACTAGAATTGAGGGGAACCTAGGAGTCAAGATAGGGAGTAACCAATTCAACATCATGGTGTCCTCCTTGTCAAATTTGGCCTTCCCACTGATTCTGGGTTTCCCTTGGGCCAAAACTGCCAAGGCTGTATTAAATCTGGACTCAATGACACTCTTCACTCAGAAAGAAGGGGTTACTTCTTCTATTCTGTTCAATCAAACTGGGCATGAAGGGATCTTGACTCCAGAAGACACCATCAATGTTCTTGCCGCCTTAAAGGAAATATCCCAACCTCAGATCCCTCCAGAGCTTCAAGACTTGGCAGAAGCCTTTAGTGAATCCTCCTGCTTCCAGCTACCCAGTTGCAGAGAGTCAGACTTACATATCAATTTAGTGCCAGGATCATTACCCACCTGGGGTAAGCTCTATCCAGTCAACTGCGCCCAGAGTCTTGCCATGAAAATGTACCTCAATGAAAATGTAGCAAAGGGATTCATGCATTGCTCAAACTCCCCCTGCTCTTCTCCTATGTTCTTTGTCAGTAAATCAGATGGATCCCTAAGACCTGTGGTGGACTACTCAAATCTCAACAGCATCACAATAAAAAATCAAAATCCTATTCCCTCTTCTTAGACCCTCACCAATTGACTAACAGGGACAAAGGTTTTCTCTAAACTTGACCTTCACAATGCCTATCATCAAATCCACATAGCAGAAGGTCACAAATGGAAAACTGCTGTGAAAACCCCATTTGGACTATATGAATACCTGGTAATGCCTTTTGGCGTAAGTAACACCCCAGCAGCCTTCCAAGGGCTCATGAATGAAGTCCTTTTCCCTTTTCTAAACACCTGTGCGGTAGTATACCTTGATGATATCCTCATCTACTCTAAGGACCATGACTCTCACCTTACCCATCTTTGAGAAGCTCTTCAGGCCCTAATTAAAGCTTGCCTGTTCTGTAAAATAGAAAAATGAAAATTCTACAAGAAGGAAATTGAGTTCCTGGGCTACAATATCTTGGAAGGAGGCTTTGCCGTGGCCCCATCCAAGGTCCAAGCTGTGGCAGATTGGCCAGTCCCTACTTCCCGCACCAAACTCTGTGGGTTCCTGGGACTAGCAAATTTCTGTTGCAAGTTCATCAAGGATCTCTCAGCTATTGCCTTACCTCTCACACAGCTCACCTTGTACAAGGTACTCTTCTCTTGGAACCCTGAAGCCCAGTCAGCTTTTGAGGCCTTGAAACACGCCTTCTCTTCTGCCCCTGTTCTTCTGTGACTGGACCCAGAGTGTCAAATTTTTTTGGACATGGATGCCTTGGACTTTGTGCTGGGAGCGGTGTTGCTCCAGCTTGGGGAGAATGGAGAACTTCCCCCTGTTGTGTTCTACTCCTACAAGCTCTTGGACAGGGAGCGCAATTACCATGTCTATGAAAAGGAATTATATGTCATAGTACGTGCCTTGGACCACTGGAGAAGATACCTACAGGAAAGTAAATACCTAGTCCACATTTGCACAGACCATAAAAACCTTCTATACTTCACAGAAAAATGCAAGGTTTGTCCCTGCTTGGCCTGTTGGGCTATTGTCCTAATGACATACAACTTCCAAATTGAATACACCCCAGGTAAGAAGAATGTTGTCCCTGACGCCATTAGCCGCAGAGAAGACCTTGACAACTCTGACACCTCCTATCACGCACACAACATCCAACAAGTGCTGGAACCCTCTCAATTCCTGAACCTCATTGCTACTGCTTCCTTGTACACCAATTTGGATAAAGAAATCCAAGAGGAACAACTATTGAACCCTCCAACTAGCACCACAGACTTAGAATTAAGAAACAACATCTGGTACCATGACAACTCCCTGTACGTTCCCCAAGGACCTCTTAGAAACTGGATTATTCAAGCCTTTCATGTCACTCCTCTATCAGGCCATGTGGGTATTACCAAGACCCTCAAAAGAATTTACTGACAATACTGGCGGCCTTCAATGAAGAAGTTGGTGGGAAGCTACATAAGCAAGTGCCTTGAGTGCTGTCAAAACAAAACCTCCCACCAAAAGCCTCAAGGTCTCCTGAAACCCTTACCAATCCCTCCCTGACCATGGTCTTCCATCTCAATGGACTTCATTGTTGAACTACCCAAGAGTCAGGGTAACACTGGAATCCTAGTAGTGGTAGACTGCCTGACCAAGTACGGAATCTTCATCCCTTTCTCCACTGCCTCTGCAGAAGAGACCACCCAGATGCTCTTCAAGAACGTGTTTGCCTACCATAGAATTCCAAACAACATTGTCTCTGACCAAGGAACCCAGTTAACCTCCAAGTTTTGGTCTATCTTGATGAAAGGGTTGGGAGTTAAGACAAACCTCTCCACCTCATTCCATCCCCAGATCAACAGACAGACTGAAAGGGTTAATCAGGTATTGGAAGCTTATTTATGAAACTACGTCAATGCCCAACAGAACAACTGGTCTGAGCTCCTGCCAGTAGCTCATCTAGCATATAACACCAGCCATCACATATCCATTGGGATGTCCTCCTTTAAGGAAAACTATGGATATGACCCTGAAGAAATCCCTTCTCAGACAGAGACAACCACAGTTCCACAGGTCAACAAGCACCTAAGTGACCTCTCCAGGATTCAAGCCAAACTTAAGGAAACACTAAATAAATCCATTCAGTCATACAAGAAGTTTGCTGACAGACATTGCAGAGAGCCTGATGAATACTCCCCCAGATCCCTGGTATTCCTAGATGCTTGCAACCTACACATCAAATGGCCATGTCAAAAACTAGGACCCAAAAAGATAGGGCCTTTGGAATTAATACAAAAGATTTCCCCCCTGACCTATCAAGTCTGTCTGCCAGAAGGATCCACAGCCCATGACGTCTTCCATGTCAGCCTTCTCAGCTGCTACCATGGATCACCAGAGGATCTCTCACAGGCAAAATGGAATCCCCCACCTCTGGTAATGAACCATCTCCCCAAATGGGAGGTGGAAGATATCATCAATGACAGGATGGTTTGGAACAAACCACATTACCTGATAAAATAGGTAGGTTATGATATGAAATCAAACAGCTGGGAACCCATTGACAATTTGACCAACTGCTGGGACCTAGTGGACCATTACCATCAATCAAAGGGAGGAGACAGGGCCTTAGGAGAGGCTAGTATAAGGGATTCTATACCTTACACAAATATAAAACCAAACTTAAGGACTCTGGGTGGAATTCAAGAACCAGAAACTGCATTTTTAAATGCAAATTTAAAAACCAAGGATATTAACAAAACAATTAATTCAACTTTTTCAAAAACACATTTGAAATTGGTAAATGAATGTGTTTTAATCAAAAACAAATGCAAAAATGAAAGCAAGGAAAAAACCAAGAACAACATATAAATTCTACTTCAAATTTGGATTTTAAGGCTTTGGACAACAGTTACAACAGCAAGAATAACAATTCAGTATATAATATTGGCTCCAATAATTACAAAACAGCCAATTAATCTGAATTTAAATGCAAAAACTGTCCAAACCAGACATTCAGGGACCTAGGAAGCCAATCAAACCCAGCAAACCAACCAAGCCAAAGAAATACTTCACATCCAACCCCAGATACCATCCCCAACCATAGTGAGGTACAATACTGCAATGCAATATCCCAACCTGCCTCTTCTTGCATTGTAGGCTGCAGCCTGCTGCAGTCTTGCAAGACAATCCTTCTCAAATCACTCTTACAGTATCACCTGGTAACCACAAGGTTCCCTTCCCCACTTTAGGTCAGTATTTAAACTGGCAAATTCTTTCCTTCCAAATTGCTCCAACAATTTCTATTATTCCTATCAACCAATAAATCTATATTTTCAACCTCTAAACACTTGATTAGTAGATTCTAAAGGTTTTCCCTTCAACAGCATGAAGTTCATCTTCCTTGTATGGACTTTTTGTGTGTTAATTTTTTATGGGCAAGCCAATGTGAACTTTGAAACCCCTGAACTAACTCCCATGGACAAACCAGAAGACTCAATTTGGTATTGTTTTGGACCACGTCACCACCATGCCCCTTATGTAGAAACAGCTTGATTCCCACCTATTATCCACCCCAAGGCCCCCTGGTTGGTTTTGGGGTACACCAGCGTCTATTATCTTCTAAACCACTTCACTCCCTTATTGGGAAGAATTTTGTCTTATTTGGTCTTCTTCTACACATGTTAATGATAGGGATTCCAGTAGGGTCCACTCTAGTCAAATTCAACTTGGGGGCTCTCCTTCATTTGATTGGAGAGAAACTTCCCAATGAGTAGATCCCTGAAACCTAGCTAATTTTTTTTGTTTTTTAGATTAGCTAAATTTTAAATCTTTATCTTATACTATATATGATAAAAGGAAAGGTGTGTCAGGTGGGCTGCCAAAAGAGCAAAGCTGTGCTACGCTCAGCTTCACTCTTTTACGGCAGCCTGCTGGAATGTGTTTCCAGCTATAGCTGGTAAAAGAAAATATGTGCAGGCTGGTTGCCAAAAGAGCAAAGCTGTGCTATGATCAGCCTTGCTCTTTTACGGAAGCCCAATGCTATGTGTTTCCAGTTATAGCTGACAAAAACTATTATCAAAGAGGGGTGTGAAGATATATTTTTTGGATTTTAAATTTTAATTTTTTTGGCTTTTTAATGATCTTTATCATAAATCTTTTGAGTGAACCCCAGGGGTGATGGCAGCCTGCTATAATGCATTCCGGGTCTCATAAATAGTAAAAACCTGTTTAAAGATGCAGCCTCCTTATGGTTTGTTGGTAAAAATTATTTAGATTTGTTAATGAAAAATATCAGAAACCTAATTAGTATATAAAGTTGAGCGGTGAGCAGGATACCAAAAGAAAAAAGCTATGCTAACTCACATCTATTATTTATAGCTTAACACTGTTATCTTTTTCTTTTTTCCTAGCAGAAATACTTTTTTGGTAGTTCAGTATGTCTTTTTTAAATTTATTTACTATTTTGGTTGTTAAAAGATGATTTAATGATATCTAAAGTAATTTTTAATATAAAAATGATAGCTTTATTATGATTGCTACTTTTAATTAGAGAAGTACGGGTGTATGCTTTGTAAATACTCTATTATACTATTATCAAGGCTTTATTAGAGGTTTGTACCTTTTATTATGCATTATATTTTGACATTTAACAGACTGGAGATTAATTAAAGTACTTTTAAGAGCTGTCAAGATACACAGACAAACCCAAACATATAACACCAAGGTTTCTCACATAAAAAATCAACAATTCATACATGTTAAAAATAAAATTAGCCCACTTAAGATTTGTTTTGTGCATAACTTCTGTGTGCTCAGCACTTGGTTTTGGTTGTCTATCTCAACAGCTCTGAAGAGTGCTGAATTTTTATACACATTGTGAAACTGCAGCCCTTCTAAATTCTTTATTTTCAGTATATATTTTGAACTCCAATTGACGTTAAAATACCCATATTAATAAAGATCAAGTACATGTTATAAAAAGCTCTTTTGTTACTGAACCATTATTTTGTAGTTTATAGGCTTAATATATTCTGTTTGTAGTACACCTTTTTACTAAGATACAGTCTTTAGTTGTTGGTGACTGCATATTTTATTTATTAGAATACTGATATCAATTTCTTTTACATATATGTTAATTCTATGTGGTACTCTGATTTTTGATATCATTATTTCCTATTTTTGATAAGATACTGTTTGATTTTGTAGATCTTTTTAGTAATCTAATGTGTTGTTATTTCAGCTTCATAGCATTTGATTTGATTGCATTTTATTTTTGTGTGTTCAGTACCCTCTGGTAAGTTATTGCTTTTGATTTTAGCAGAAAACATCATAAAATGAAGCCATTGTAGTATGGTCTAAAAATAGATTATTTATGAATTTCTAATATATTTTTGTTATCTCAGAAAATTAATTAATTATGGTGGTCTTTTAAAAGAGGAACCCTCTAATTTTATGAGCAGATGGAAGTCAAAAGATCTATAGTAGCTACTATATATGATATTTAAAGTAGTTTATGTGGTGCTGGAGTTTTGCAGATGGGGGTGAAATAAAAATTGTTATAAATGCTCTATTTGGGTGAAAAATATTTTAAGTAGAGTTTGGACACTCCTGTTTTTTATAATAAGACAAAACTTGAATAACACCTAAAATATGAAGATTAATTTGAAGTTTTTCAATCAAATTATAATTTCTTGGTAGAGAACTTAAAACTAAGTAACTTTGAAATATGCATTTTAGTATTTATTAACCATATATGAATAAAATAAAACTTAAATACAAAGATATAGCTAATAAAAGTTTAAAGCAATGAAGTCAAAGAGATTATCTTAATAGTAAAAAGTTGAATTTGGGTAAAAAAGAGCTAGTTGGATCAAAAAACTACTGTAGGCAAACAGTTTTTAGTAAAATATCTGTTTACTCTAAAAAAATTACTCACCCCAGGATCTGCTGTAGGAAGAAATCTGGAGCTTGAAATTAAGGTTGGTATTTTGGAAAAGATGACTTACCTAATCCATGATCTGCTGCAGGGGGAAATTCTGTGCATTTTTATAAAAAGGTTAGTAAGTTAGTAAAAAGCTTACCCAGACCAAGATTTGCTGCAGTGAAAACTGGGCATTTTTAAAAAATGCTAGTAATTAGAAAATTCACTTACCAAACCAAGATCTGCTTCAGGGCAAAAATCCGGGTTTTATTAATCCAGGTTAGTAAATTTGGTGAAATTAACTTACCCACCCCAAGATCTGCTGTGAACTA